>VXBT01012386.1:0-39557 GCA_013400235.1 Oriolus oriolus | reverse complement strand
CTTTCCAGCCACTCTTCCTCCAGCCTGTAGTGCTACATGGGGTTGCTGTGACCGAAGTGCAGGACCTGGCACTTGGCCTTGTTGAACCTCACACTGCTGGACTTAGCCCATATAGCCAGCCTGTCCAGATCCCTCTGCAGAGCCTTCCTACCCTCTAGCAGATCAACTCTCCTACCCACCTTGGAGTCGTCTGTGAAATTGCTGAGGCCTGACTCGATCCCCTTATGCATATCATCAATAAAGATATTAAATAGGAATGTGCTCAACACTGAGGCCTGGGTAGCCCCATTAGTGACTGGCCTCCAACTGGATGCAGCACCATTCACCACCACTCTCTGGGCACAGCCATCCAGCAAAGAGAAAGCCATGGGCAGCCAGCTTCTCCAGGAGAATGCCATGGGAGACAGTGCCAAAGGCTTTGCTGAAGTTCCAGACATCCACAGCTTTTCCCTCATCCATTAGGCAGGTCACCTGGTCATACAAAGAGACCAGGCAGGTCAGGCAGGATCTGCCTTTCCTAAACCCATGCTGGCTGTGTCTGACCCCTTGGCTGTCCTGTGAGATAGCTTCTGATCTACATGACCACTCTGAAGGCTACAAACAAAAGTAAGAATAGTTTCTTTTGGTAACACCAGCTATGATTGCATAAAGGAGAAAATATGTAAGACTGAATCATAAGCCAAGATAAGTTTCTTTTCTCATTTGTTTTAGTGTTCGACTTCTACCCTCCTTGAAAACCAAAAACTGACAATATTAATATCTTTCCATCGATTTTGTTCCAATTCACTGAAACTGAAAATAATACATGCTACAAAATATTCAGCATACAGATTATTTTCTCTTTATCAAATAGATGCTAACACTTCTGTGAAATTAAATATATATGTAGTTTACATGATAATTAATATGTTTTCATTCTGTTTTTTAGTCATGTATTTTTAAAACTCAGAAGTCAAAACAATGAAAATTTATTGCAATTTTAATCTTCTTATATTTTCTTTTATGTCAAACTAGTCCTTATAAAGCAGCTTTGTAAAAGGATTAATTATGTTAACTTGTTAATTCTGTAGGCAGGAAAACAACATGTTATTAGTCATCACAAGATTTTAGAGATTGTGTCTGGAAACACAGGTAATATATAAATATGCCTGCAAGACAGAAAGACTTTCACATGAAAAGGGAAAAGAATCTAATCCATGAAAATCCTGCCAGTGCAAGGACTCAGATGCCAAATTGGTCTGATTACCCGCAAGTATTCCAATCTGCTTATTTTCTAATGCTGACTAACCTGTAGGGGGCTAAACCACTTAGATTCTTCTCCATTTAGCATGAAAGTCTCCTAGGAACGTAACAATAGGCATATATTCTTGCTTTGAGGTATCTGTTTTGGCTACAGAAGAGCCTATCACTTAACTTTTCTGCAGTGTAGGCTGCAGTGAACAACTCCTAAAAAAGTGTTCAATGTCTTAAAAAGGTGGAAGGCATAGGTTTGTAGCCAGTATTTTTCATAATTCACATAACTGATGTGAATGATTATGCCACATGAAATACAAGCTCTATTCAGTTTGACGGACAACATAGGATTTCTTCAGTTTGCAAGGTGTTTCTCATTACAACATCTGACAATGTTTCTGACATTACAACATCTTGTCCCCCATTTCTTACCCTCTTGACACCGCTAGGGTGACAAGTGATCATGCCAATGGGATTGTGGCTTCAGCCGTGGTAAAACCATTCTTACCGAGGTGGGTGGCAGGGAGGAATAGACTTCAGATCTTAATTTCATCTGCCAGTTTCTGATTTATACTGTGAAAGGTAAACCTAATGTCTTTACATATTTCAGGGAAATGACTGTGATCAGTGGCCTTTAACTTAAATCAAATGTATAATATATTTAAGATTATTGTTGACACTGCCAGTAGACAATCAAATCTTAAGGATGATGTTTATCAAAAGCTGAAAGCAAATTATGACCATGTTTTCTGAGAAAAACTGACTAACTATCTTACTCTATCTGATCATATTTGTTCTTGGCAATCTGATATATCTGGATTTCCAACTAATAAATGTTCAGATCCTTAAAAAAACCCAGGCCAATATGTCTACTTCTGTGTATAGTTTTTGCTGTTCAAACAGATTCTTTTAAATATTTCCAAAGAAAAAATATTCTACAATATTTCCAATATGTCTGGTTTATTAAGCTTATCGATGGAGCATGAAAATCTGTCTTTTCATTTACTGCAATGTCTGTGAAAGCAAAACTGATTTGCCCTGTATATTAAACTGTTTTCTAAAGCTGAAAATCATAATTATGTATGCACCACACATCATATCAGTTTCACTATAATATTTTTGTTGGTTTTGTGTTAGAATTATGCTAATTTTCACTCAGAAAGATGAATGAGAGATAGAAAGATCTTCTATATGCATTAAAAAACTTTTATTTTAAATGAGTTTTTTGATATAAACTGCAACAATCTGCTCAATAAATAGTCTGTGAAACATGAATTTAAGCAAGTCCTTCAGAAAAAAATTGTATTTTAAAGAAAGCTGTCCCTTTCTCTGCCAGGATATCTATGTATAAGAACATTTTCCCTGGGGTGTTATTCTCTTTCAGGAACACTTTGGCAATAATATATGTAATATACTACACTATATATTCATACTGGACCATATATCTAGATGGCAAGCTGAGGCTCTTAACGTATGTACAGCATTTTTCTCAGCAGACAGTGCAGCTAGGGCGCACAGGGGACCGGAGTCCGTCCTCAAGACTCTGCAATGAAGGTGGTGAATGAAAGATAATCACCCAAAACACATAGCACAGGCTGAACAAAGGAATGCGAGACACATCATCGGGGAAAGGAAGCTGGCTGCTCCCAGGGCCATTGAGGAAAATGATGAGACCTTTATAACCAGAGTGAGACACCCTGGGAGTTGTCAACTAAACAAGTTCTCCCAAAACCACTTTACAGATCAAAGGGGTAATTTCCTATGGGGTTATAGAACTCATAATGGGATAAGAATAAGGAGGTGCCCATAATGGAGAAGACTAGAAATTTTGATTTCTGGAAACACAGCAAAATTCCTTCTTGTCCTGCATTTACTGTACAGGTGTAATTCCCTTAGAATGGGTGAGGAAGATGACCTCCAGTCAGGCAGGCATCAGAGACATCTCAGCCTGAACCAACAAAGACAAAGAGGGTGACCATCACATGGGATGCCCTCTGATGGGAGATGGAGGCACCCACCTGTCGATCTAAACAGATGTCTCAGAAGATTTTCTGCTTGACACTTGACTGCCTCCTAGATCTTA
Organism: Oriolus oriolus; assembly: GCA_013400235.1. NCBI lineage: Eukaryota > Metazoa > Chordata > Aves > Passeriformes > Corvidae > Oriolus > Oriolus oriolus. The sequence continues at coordinate 36,241 of VXBT01012386.1, read as the reverse complement.
AAACAGACTGGCAAGGCTTGTGCAGTCCTATGACTACTCCCACTGCTGCTTATCCAGGTGCTACTGCCAGGACAGCCCTGCACCTAGCACGTGTCATTGCAGACTTCTGGCAACAGGAGGGAAGCAAAGGACAGGGTAGTAGTAGGAAAAGTTACTCCATCTGGAGGCCCAGGTGGTGGTTTCAGTCCCTCCAGCAAGGGGGAAAAGCTGAGGCAGAAGTGGATGCCCCAGCATATCAGCACTTTGGTCAGGTGGCTGTGTCCCAGAAAGAGTTTTTTGTATTATGATTGTGGGAGCCTCTTTGAGGAAATAGGACTGACTACACGGGACAGGATCCATCTGACAAAAGGGACAAAAGGCTGAAGTAGGTACAACAGGAAAAGGTTGTTGTCATCTGAAAAAAAAGGAAATATATGGAGGGAGAGTAAAAAGCTGTCTGGAGCTCTGCATCATGGGGAAGGTTCCTTCACTTTTCCTGTGAAAGCAGCATGACTGGGTCCATCTAAAATACCTGCACGCAAACCCATGCAGCATGGAAAACAAACAGGGGAAGCTAAAAATCTGTCCACAGCTGAAGAGTTGTGATGTCACTGGGATTACAGAGAGGTGGTGGAGCAAACTGCATGGGTGGAGCCTTAGTGTCTGAGTGCAAAGTTTTCAGGAAGATAGGTGAAAAATTTGAGGAGGAGGGCTTAGACTCAATGTATCTTCACTGTTTGCAGTGCAGAAAAATTGGAAATGGGAATGAGCTCCTTGAGGATAAGAGGAACAACCAGAATGAGTACTAATGAGCTGGGCAATCTGTTGCAAAAAGTCTGATAAGGAAGAGGAAGTTAGGTGGAATCTTCTTTAAATAACTGGAAAAAATCATCACAATTGCAGTTCTCTGCACTATCTGCACAAAGGGCTGTGTGCAAACAATATAAGAGATTTCTGAAATGCTTTGCAGAAAATTTCTTGATGCACATGACTGATGAGTCATATGGAACAATTGTTTCAGCTTTTAGTCACAAATCATGAAATACTGATGAAGGTGTGAAGGTCAAGAGCAGTTTTAACTGCAGTGACCATGAGAATGTGGAGTTTAAAATCCTGAGAGAATGAAGGAAAACAAATAGTATGCAACAAAACCAGAGGCCTATTATACCTATAAATTATAATTGAAATAACCAGGATAGAATGAATTTACTTTAAACACAATGTATCCTACTGATAATGTAATCAAAACTAGTATGTTAGCATCTTATAACATTATGGTAGAGCCACATATAAGATTTATGTGCATGTGAGCCATCTGAACACCCAAAGTGCAAAGATTTGTGTACCTGCATTCAGAATAAAGAGGAAAACATGTCAACAGTGACCCAAGTAACAAAATTTTCAAGACTAAGAGAAAAAAGTAAAGTAAGAACAAGAGAACGAAATTAACCAGGATATTTTGTTGAAGACAGAAGAAAGATAACTGTCAAAAGCAGCAAGAAAATAAACAAGGGAGCACAAGTATATGTTGGACAGAATATTTCTAACCCTTGGGAACTTTTGGATGTCATTGCTATTAACCCTCAGCTTTCTATGCTGGAATTTCTGTGAACGTGCTTTGATGTTCACGTCCCATTTGTAAAAGGATACAGTGAAAAGAAGACAGATGAATTCCGCTTTTGAAGTGCTTATTTCTCCTTATTATCCATTAGGAAGCTTAGAGGTCAGCATCATACCATATAAACCCACCTTAAGAAATAATTGAGTCTCAAAAGATACAGAAGGTCTGACAAGAAAAGAGACAAAGGGCACTAGAGGGCTAATTATACATAGTGAGTACAGGACAGGGATGCTTTCCATTCCAATCCCAAAACAAAGCAGACCAAAGCAAAGCAAAGCAAAGCAAAGCAAAGCAAAACAAAGCAAAGCAAAGCAAACCAAGCCAAGCCAAACCAAACCAAACCAAACCAAACCAAACCAAACCAAACCAAACCAAACCAAAAGAAATGGACCAGATCTGTTTGCTGTGGTTAGTTTGCAAGTTCTATTCATATATGTGTAAAATGTGAGTCTCATGTAGTTCTACATCCAGCAGAGTAGTGTTAACTTGTTGGTTAAGCTAAAGAGCTGGATCTAAAAGAACTAATGAGGCAAAGTTCTTGAAAAGAATACTTGCCTTTGGAGGGAATTGTAAACAAACATTTCAAATCTCTCCAAAAGCTCATTGGTATTCATCACACATTGGGCAAAATAAAAACAAACAGTGATTTGTACTGAAACAGGCCTTTCAAGCAGTAGGAGAAGACAAGCAGAGAAGCAAGTAGAAGTATTGAAGTTAATTTCCTGACTATAAAATTAAAGTTTTGACAGTCATTGATTTTTCTGGCAGCTCCTTACTTGTTTATCAGTTTTGGATTAATTATTTAATTATTGAATTAAATAATTGATGACAAACAAGTGATTTCTGTATTGTTCATCCCTCATTTGAATAACATTTTAATTTCATGGGTGTATATGTGTGCACAGCAGACTGCCGGTCTTAAATGGTAACGAATAGTGCCGACTTGCTAAGCAGATTGTTTCCTAATCCTTGTACATGTATCCTTAAAGTCACATTTTAGCACAACTATGAATTAAAAAGTCTTTATTAAATGCAGCAGGGAAGTCCACTTGATTTCATTTTGTTGAAATGCTGAATGTTAGTCTTTCAAAGCATATGGCTGTGCCATTCATTCAACACAGCTGAGGGTGCATCTGTGATCAAAGACTGAGACTGAGCCCTCTTTTCTTCAAGCAAGTCTGTTCTGTAGCCTATGCACTTGCTTGAAACCATTTTGATTCTAATGGAGGCTTGTGTGAAGGTGCCCAGTCACATTTATTACAGTCATTTCTAGAGCATTGTAACTATAAAGATGTTTATTTTAGAAATATTTGTACTGAGAATTGCATATATTTGATGCTGACCTACAGAGAGTTCTAGACTGCCTCAGAAGACGTGGCTCTACTGTACTGTCAAATACTGTCCTTGACTCTCTGGCTACCATAAAAAGAATGGACCATAATTCAGTAGTTTCATTTCACTCACTCACTCACTTACTCACTCACCCACTCACCAACTATTTCTGGAATTTTCTTCAGTCATACCACCATTTCTATTAAAACAGAAGAAATCAAAAGTAGTTTTACAGGAATGCCTTGAAGGCACCCCTTGTATGTATGCCTTAAATGGCTGAATTTTGTCAGAAGACGCTTCTTCATTCATGCAAATTTCATCCTATGCTTGATATCCTGTTCATTGGGCTGAACGTGGAGACATCAGTCTTTGAAAATTAATCAGCTCCTGTAGAACACTCTTCTCTCCAGAGCCCTCTTATCTGGGATTCTTCCAAGCAGATCTCTGAAAAGGCCAAAATACACTCTCCAAAAGGCCAGGATTAGGAGTCTACTAGTTGGCTTGCTTTCTCAGGAAAAGAAAGCTTGTTTCTCTGAGGAACCTGAACTCCATCTCACAGTTAAGAGCAGCCAAAGCTGACCCCAAACAGTTTTTCATTGTTTATTTTTGTCGCTTTTACAAGAGCATCACCCATCATTGTCTTAATTTCCTGTGCCGGGAAACTGTCATCAATGCATTCCATAAATCTTCTGGGTTAGTCATGCCGTAGTGTGCTGCCCTTCTAGCAGATATGGATGTGCTAAAGTCACTCATGAGCACCAGGGTCTGTGAGCATGGGGCTCCTTACAGTGTCTGAGTAAGGCTTCAGCTACATTTTCCTTATGTGACCCGCAGGAGACACTTGGTACGTTATCACCCATGCTGGTCTTTCCAGTAATCTTGAACCACGAGCTCTCAGCTGGCTAGTCGTGTGACCTCAGACAGAGCTCCATGCAGTCCTGCTGCTCTCTCACAGAAACGACAGCTCTCCCAGCTCACCATCCCAGGCTGTCCTGTCCACTGCAGCCCTGCAGTTATGGGAGCTATCTGACCCTGTTTCTGTCATCCAAATGGGATCATAGCCCTCCAACTGCTGGCAGACATCTAGTTCTTCTTCTTTGTTCTCTGTGTGCATGCATTAAAATATAGGCGTTCCAGTTTTGTTGATTTCCCAGAGAAGATATGAGAAGCTTCCCCTGTTATGCTGTCCTGTAGATCTTTCCTAATTTGTGTGCATACACTTGAGGTGGGCCCCTTTCAATCCCATTTCATACATTATGAGGTTTCTCCTTTTATATAACCCTGTGCAATTTGCTTGACATTAAATTATGCAGCAAGGGGAATATCATAACAGAAGGCATCAAGGTAATTCTGTAGGTAATGAAGACTTCAGTTACCTGCAACATTAACATTATGGAAAGAGAAATGAAGACAAGATAGTGGAGAAGGCATGATCAGTGAGAACCAGGCACAAATGCTTGTAAAGGATCAAGGGCAAAGGAAAAGAGCACATCCAAATTTTTGGCGCCTCATCAAAACTTAGGGGATGTCCCTGGTGTTGCTCAAATTGTTCCCATTACCTAGAGCCTTGCCCTTGGCTATCCTACCACTGTGCTCCTCGCTCCAGCAGGACATGGCAAAAAACCAAGTTGTTTCCTAAAGTGAAATCATGGACTCAAGTAGGAGTTTAGTCTTTTTGCACAGAACATTTTTCGCCTTAGTGTTCATGCTTCAGCAGATACTAGGTAATTTAAGATTTATTTAAGATTTTTTATTTCTTGTAACTGCCTATAATCTCTGTATCATTTTGACCCAGATCACCGTGTTCAGGTCACAAACGACTAACTTCTCTGTTTCATCTTCCTGTTCTGTTCTGGCCTTAGCCCTTCAATATGGCTTGTGCTGCATGATAATTTCTTACTATGTGGGAAGCCAGAAATAATCTATGTCTGCTACAAATGCTGCTTAGTGTGTCTTACCTTATTACTAGGAAGCCAATGACAAATAGGAAAGAAAATCATCTTTCTTTGAGAAAACTGGCAACACTTATGGTTTCTTTATGGTTTTGTTATAAACTCTGACAATGTAAAACTAGAGTTATTATTCTGGACTTATTAAAAAAAATACCTGCAGCTGCAATACCATAGATTAGCCAGGAATTAAAGGCACCGTTTAAAATCATTCAGCTCTGACTGAGCATGTAAAACAGCTATCCTGGTTCAGTACCACAATTACTCTAGAGCTATGCTACCTGGATCTTTTCACTGCTGGGCCATTTGACCTAAGCATGTAATACTTCTGAGACAGTATTTTCTTTCAATCAACTGGGAAAAAAAAAAAAAAAAAAGCGCTATGGGAGAGAAAGATGACTTGACTGGGAAATTGAACATATTCCAAGGCATAAAATTGGCCAGGCAATTCAACTTCACTGATTTTGAAGGGAATCTATTGACATAGTTTAAACTAGAAGCTTCACTTCAAACTGATCAAAGCTGGGGTAAGGTCAAACCTAACTACAGTGTTTTGGGAATCTTGGGAAAGGTTCTTCACTCAGAGGATGGCTGGGCACTGGAACAGGCTCCCCAAGGCAGTGGTCTCAGCACCAGCCTGGCAGAGTTCAAGAATTGGACAATGCTCTCAGGCACACAGTGTGATTCTTAGGGTGTCCTGTGCAGGGCCAGAAGTTGGACTCAATGATCCTTGTGAGTCCCTTCCAACCCACGATATTCTATGATTCTATGTATTTTAAAGAATAACTTGGAAAAGGGAACAGTTATTCTCGTATTTAGAAGAATAAATAGGAAAAAAAAAGAGGAATTAATGAGAAGAAAGAATAGACATAAGAAAAACATTTTAAAAATCCCAGTGAAAATGAATAGCATTTGTGTGCACTTTGTTTTTCTTAGATTTTTCATTATCTGTCAGAATTCCTAGCTAAGTAATAGAGTGAGGAGCCTCTCCATTACAACAGGTCAAATGATCTCCAGCAAACATAATTTTCTGTTAAAAGACCAGATATATAACAATGAAATAAATGTGAAAATGTTTATACTCTACCTATTAGCTTTCACCTCCAGAATTATATCTGAGAAAACATAACCCTATAACACTATAGAAAAACTGCAAGATGTACATATTTCAGTTCAGTGAGACAGAGTAAGGATTGAAACATTCTGCTCAAATGTCTGTTCAGTCAAATTACCGTGTATTCAATGTCAGATTCTGCTCTTACATGCCTCTAACTAGACAAGAGTAAGCAAGAAGTTCTCCCAGCTCAGCCTTTGTGAAGAATAGCTGGGTAGGATCTGCCCCCCCAAGAAGAGGCAGAGAGAGATGGTTGGTTCTCCAACGAGGTCAGCAGCACAAAGTGGGGTGGACAATGTATCCCTCTCACCTGTATATGAATGAACATCACAGTCATTTTCTGCCTAGAGGTGCAGGAGAATCGCGTATTCAAAAGTGGCATTTATTTTTAAATGAAGAAAAAAATGCAAGTAAAAATTGGGGAGGAGAAAAGAAAACAAGGAAAATAAGGCGTCATGGAGGCAGACAGAAATATATATTGTTCCTGGAAACTTCTGAGAGTAGAAAACATGCTAGTTTACACTTTCAGGATGTTATAAATTTACAGAATCAAAGTGAGAGCAGTCTTCTCAACATTCTTTTATTGTGTAAGAGAAAGAATAAGGGAGAGAACTTGTAATCTACAATTTTGTATAAGTAACATTTTTAGGAGTTTAGGAGCCACTAAAAAGTAGCAGGAAAAGGAATTGAATAGCAATAACTTCTATAAATATATAAAAGGAATGTTCAGAGGACAAAATAGAGTACAATTAAAAACATAGTAACAGGAGTGACCACTTGTTTGTGTGTTGCTCCTGTGGTTTATCATGCGTGGGAATTGTTGTCTGGCATAAGGAGAGATCAGCTGAAAAATATTTATGTAAAATACGAAATAAACTTCTTTCTAGTGGCCCAGAAGGGCAGGTACAATGTTGCAGCACTGGGTGGTAGAGGAGAGAAGAGACATTCATATTTGCTGCTCAGTAATAAAGACAGCGGGATGAAGAACCGCTCAGGAAAACTCTTATAATATGAATTCCTGTACTTCTTAAAGGAAAGGCTGATGTGTAGCATTTCTCTTCAGACAAGTATGAGCAGTAGTCACTTTTAATGTTTATCTGTACCAAGTAGCATGTACATACTAGTTCAGAAACAGTGATCACCATTGCATGTAAGAAAATATTCAGCAGTATTTATATATAGTCTAAGAATCAGCTCAGAGTAAATTTTGATGGAGGTCATATAGGGTATTTAGGGAGACCAAGACCAAGAAAAATCATTTTGGTTGTTTGCTTGGGTTTTTTTCCCCAAGTAAATGGTTCAGGGACATTCTGAATCGCATCATTTTTTAGAACTGCTTTTATGAGCTGGATAATGATGATGATAGAAAACTCCTGGCTGTCATAACTTTCATGATTTTTTTCTTAATTTTTTTCGGAGATTCACATTGTTATTACCTGCAATATCTCTGGCAAAATGTACCAGAGGCAAATCACGCAAGAAAAGTGATTCACATATTATTAAGCTCCTATCACGTGATACTCTCAAGTTCTTGCACTGTAAGACATAACATACACTGATTTTGGGTTCATTGTCTATGTCAAATTCCTGAGTTTTTAGGTGTGTATCCTGTATGCCTCAGACATCTTTTATTTAAACTCACGAATCCCTTTTGTTCAAGAGTACTCATCAAATTGTTGTTGTTGTTGCTTCACTTTTTTGTTTGTTTGTTTTTAGTTTGTTGTGGGTTTTCTTGGTTTTAGGTTTTTTTTCTATTATTTTCTGGTTTATAGCTGAACTGGCTGAAATAATACGTAACCAAGACAGAGGTGATGCATTTATTTATTTAGTTATTATTTTCTTTGCATAATAATGCTCTTTATTCCCTTTTCATTCCATAATATTTTATAATATTCTACTCACCTCTTTGCTTACTACATTGTAAGCACTGTTATTGTAAAAGAACTATGTAGTCAACATCTTTTCTAAGTTGCCAAGATTTTTAAACAGCAGTGCATTTAAATGTATCCCAGCTGATTAGCTGAGTTGATTAGAGCATACTGAGGTTGTGTGTTCAATCCCTGCTTGAGAGGGGCATTCACTTAAGAGCTGGACTCAGTGATCCTTGTGGGTCACTTCCAACTAAATAGTCTGTGATTCTGTGAAGTAGACATCAGAAATAATAGCCTAAAAAGACTTATATTATTTTTCTGAGAATTTATCTGTGCTTTCATAGCTTTGCTTTTTTATTTTAGCATGTGGCAGAATTTAAAGATAATAAGAATATACATGTTTTTTTAAAAAACTTGTTTCTTTTTTTTTTTAATTAACTCTTAAAACAAAAAATATAAATTTAGGTTTCAAGTTTTAATTTGCGGTGTAACTGAGTTTTACCTTTCAACTGGATAATGAGCAAAATACCTTATCTATGAAAAGTCATATCTGTGGTCCACTGCTGTGATAATTTTAGTTTCCCCAGGAACTGGTTAGATAGTGTGAAAATATTAAAATATCTTTTCATAGCTAATATAATGTAAAGAGAATAAAAATTACGTTTATGCAATAGAAAGTGGAAGTGAGACCCAATCTAATTTAAACATCTACCATGCGTTATAACTGCAGATGTCTTTTGAAAGTATATTGCTTTTAAAAGTTTTCTTGATCTTCACTATCTAATCAATGGACACATTTAAGAAAATATCATGGGGAGGATCATATACACCTGACTGTCTTTCCGACATTTATCAGAGCCTTTTTCCTTCTGGAGGCTTAAAAATGTATCTACCCCTCTCTGCTGACAATGTAGGAAATTTAGAGCAGAACTTATTTCTTAGTTTTATGTGTTTGCTAGCACTGTAAGTCATGGATCAGTTCTTACTCTTTCATGCCCCTTTAACAAAGTGGAAATAGATATGGTGTCCCTGAAAATAAGTTTAGTATGAGAGTGGGCTTTATTCAAATTAACTGGAACATCCATGTTAAGATGTTTATATTTCATCATGCTTACCTTAGATACAATTATTATTTTTTTCTTATGAAGACAAAAATAGGTGTTTTTTTTTTCCCTGAGTCACATCATCAAATACAGAGATCCAGATAAACAACATTACAAATTAGTTCTTAGGAACTTACTATGTGAGGAAAGAGATCCTACTGCTAAGCACTTGTGAAAACATGTTACTCTTCCTAAAGCTTCACTACTTAAAGATATCTAGTCTCAACTAACTGATTAGCTTTAGAAATTATTTTATTTTTCTATGTACTAGGAGAAGAAAGGGACCTCTTTACATTAATTGGTGCTTAGGATATCTGGTACAGTAGGCAGACAAAGATTGGGCACAAAAGCTAGGCAGACCAGAATGTTTATTTCTACTTTTAAAAAAACTTCTTAAGAAATTATGCATTTAATTATATTGCATGTAGAAAAAATACACATTTAAGCACCATCTACAAAGCACTGAAGAACTATTTTCTAGAGGATGCGTCATCTCTTAAAGACTAGAATTTGTTTAGGAATTTTCTTTAAGCATAAAAAAATTGATAATCACAAATGTGCCTCAATGCATGCATTGTGTACCTGTTTCTTTAGAATCACTCTTGTGATTCACTAAAAGATTACCTTGCTCAAAGAACACATAGCTTTCACATGTGAAACCTGCTTTGTACAGTCACATGTTGCCACAGATTTGTCAAGTGCATTTCTTTGAGCAGTTATACAAAAGAATGAATATTGCTTTCATTGCACAGCTCCACCTCTTTCCGTTCTGATTTGTGCTTCATGGTATAGCATATGTTCCACTGACCTTTTCAGAAAAGAGTAGAAAGTTGGCTGCAAGGCTATTATATTCACAGATTTATCTTGACTGTGTCCTAGGTTATAGTTCCTGCATGTAACAAACACCTAAATGAATTACAATCTCTCTTTACTGTTTCTTTTTAACACTACAAATTAATAAGGAGTAAGATGTATTCCTTCCAAAAGAACCTTTATTACCTCTCACTAAGTATCAATATGTTCATGTATCTCTTCCAGATGACTTTTTAGATGAGAACTAGACCTTTGTATTTTTTCTAGATGTCGTCCAGCTTACAGTAGAAGACCTTCATGTCCACATGGAGTATGAATGATAGGGGAATGCATTACATAAGTCCTACTGAGATTTTGGGAAAGTACAAAGAATTTGATTAGCAGTGATTACCAATTGAGGTAAGGGGGAAGAAGACAATAAAAACTCCCTAATTAAAAAAACCCCAAACAAACAAACAAACAAACAAAAAACCAAGAACAAATGCCTGAACTCTAAGAGGTGCTGAATGCAAAAAAAAGTTTACTTAATTTATTCATGCATCAGTGTGAACATAATAGCAGCTATGAGGAGTAAAATTTAAAAACGAAACAAAAAGGCTGAAGAAAATTATAATCACGGATTTAACAGGTCTTCTGGAGATAATGCCAGACACAGAAAAAACAGTTTGGGGAAAAGCATGCACTGCAAAATTAAGAAAAGCCTTGACAAACCTAAAGGCCCTCTGAAAGCTGAATGGATCTTCCTACTGATGTTGTCCCAAGCCTGGGCACTGAACAGCCTTCAGTGCAAACTGCATTAAAAAGCAGCATCATTTGTGCAGTTTTAGGCTTTGTAACTTTTTAGAAAACCTCAAAGTGAAATTCAGCCTTTCCTGTATTTGACTCTTCATCGTCAACTGTTACAATGGATCTACACGTGGCTCTAAATAGACATAATGAAAGAAAATAAACATTATTTTTATATACTTATCTGGTATTCAGAAGAAATGTGATATGAAAAATATTATATCAAAACCTAAACCAAAATATTAATCATGTGCATGATTGACATAGTACAAATTTTCTTTCAATGTTTTTGAAGTCATAAGAAGCCTGACCACTGACATTAACAGTTTTGTAAACTGTTCCCAGCTTATTAATTTCTTATTGTTATTTAATGGGATATTTGAATGCCATAAGAAAGCTGTCAATAGTTTATCCACACATATTAGAATGAACTTATACAGGAAATTAAATTTAATTAATTAAATCTGTGGTGTTATTGTCAAGGACTTTTGTTTTCTGCAACAACAATCATATTATGGAACTTGTCATAAATAGGTAACTGATGTTGCCAACTGTTGTTGGCAATAGTCAGCAAAGCAAAAATAAAACCTGCAAATATTGCTGCCAGTTACAGCTGTTGCATCTTGTGTATATTAGTAAAATTGGAATGAAAGCTCAAGATCTTTTTTCCATGTTTTAAACAGTCAGCTTATTGAAGACAGAGAGAGTATGTCAGTTAACTGGTTAGTGTGCTTACTCATTCTGAAAAGGCTTTATAACAAAACTAAGACAGAAAATCTAAATTCTCTTTAATATTGCTATTTTTCGATCCCAGATAATAAATAGCTAAGTACTTACATGTTTACACAAAGCAAATTTCTGCAAGTCTGCTTCATTGGTTAAATTCTCATTTCATTCCTGTGAGTAGCTATGCAGAAAGAATGGGAATCTTCATTTATGCTAAAGTGTTCTCAGATAATTTTTCTCTCAAAAGTCAGCAAAAAGAAAGATATCCAAATAAAAGCCTTAAGAAAAACAAATCACGTAAACCAAGTGAAAATAAAAATGTTAAGCATTTTTTTCTTCATATAGTCAATATTTCACTAATTATATACCACATATTCGTGGTGTTATTTTTGTTCTTATTCATTTTTTTATAAATGCATTTTGTGCACCAGTGCAATAGAGACCTGTGCATTAGTAATAATATCATTTTGATCAGGTATTGTATGGTAAACCACCCTTGGAATCCACTGTCTATAGAAAAGAAAATAATTTGAAATTATCATTGATGAATTTTTTAATATGTGCACAAGTTTGCTCCTTGCAATACTCTTTTATCCATATAAATTCCTCCTTTCTCTGCTATCCTTGAGTTTTTTCTTCTGGAGTTAGAAGGCTGCTAAGGATTACAAGGACTCCGATAACTTGTATCATGTCTTAGCCTCAGCCTAGCTTTCTTCACAAACATCTGTTCAAATTCATGCCTATTCAAGCTTTCAGAAAAGGATGTACAGAGTTAACATACAAAGAGTGCCATAAAATTCTTAGTTTCAAGCATGACCCATTTTGCTTGTATACCCTCATGGCACTTCAAATAAATTCCAGGCAAACACCATTTGGAGAGTAGAAGTGAGACACAATAGGATAGAGATAACTGTTCTCACAATTTCCACCTGGTTGTTGTTTTAAAATGTTCAGATTTATTTTCTGAATGTTTGTTTTGACCAGGATTTGAATATTTGCAGCTGAGCTGATGATGTTATACAGAACAAGGTGAAACCATAAAAGCACAAGTGTGTCATGCAACCTCCTTAGGGACTGAACGGACTATTACAGCAATACTATCTTTCCTGTTTCTCAGATTCCAATCATTAGTAGACAAACATATTTCAGACTTTCATTTCTAGCTCCACAGTTACCTTCACCTCAGTATTTAAGAAATGTCGTGTGTTTTCTGAATTCAGAATACAAAATCACCTGAGACCCGTCTCCTGTACATGTATGACGTGTATTTATTATGCTCCTGGTAAGCTGAGGCTGATTTACCTGAATCTTTCCATTTTCAGGTTTATGGCTGTTATCACTGGTCTCTGATTCATCAGTAGTCACAAAGTAGATATGTGGAACTTGACAAAATCCTTGACCTTCATAGAAAATATTTTTGTCACAGAGTAGAATGAAAGTCCTTTATTACATATTTCTTTGGAGCCTTCTAATATAAATTTTTCTTCTCCTCTCCCTCCCTCTCCCTCTCTCTCTGGTAAGAGAGTAATGCTGAGAAAAATCTGTGTTTCTTCCCAAGTAACCACATTCTTTAGAAGTTTAGAAATAAAGCAAGATCCTCAAGTGCATGTGGGAGCAGGCAAAGTTTAATGGAAAATCTATCATCTCTAATAACTTTTTTTGCTTTCTTCTACAGCAAGATGAGGGGCACATGTCATAAGACTAGCCTTGGAGAAAATAATTAAGAGTGGATATTTTATTGCCACATTATGTCTAGTTTGTGTATCCTATTCTAGTGAACAGGCTGACATGTCCTGACATCTCAACAACCTTTCATTGACTTAACACTGCACTTTCATCACCTCTGCTCTAATAGCATCAGAAAGGCCACAATGGTGCCAGAATCCAGCTTTGCAAGTATATCACAGTGTTTGGAATTAACAATGTTCTCACCTAAGCGCTACAACAGAATGCTTCATGATTAAAAACCACTTTATATATATTTTCATTAAGCAGGTCAGTGCATTAAAAAAAGAAAACAAACCAAAAGAAACCAACCAAAAAAAACCCAAACAACATTGTGTATACCATCCTACACTCTTTTTTTCCTCTTTTGCAAATAAAACATTCTTAATTATCTAGACTTCTCAGGAGTTTAAGTGCTTTCTGCTTACATAAGTAGCAGACCTAAATATAGACAAGAATTTTCATCCTATAGTTGTTAGGTTAATTGTAGACTACTGTAGCAAAGCATACAAAATTATCTCCCCTGTCCCAGATGTTAATCTGAAGTTTGCTGACTTTTCTCTTTTGTTATCGAGATCACTGGAGAGTCCGCAGAATACCATGTGTTACTTTATAACTACCAATATAAGGTCAAAGATCATGAAAAATTACCTACGCGGACACTACGAAGAGCCTTGTTGAGCATCTGAAAGTCAACTAATGGAAAAGATGTCTGCATGCATTGCCTTCGGAGTGTGGACCTGTTACGTGTCTATCTTTGACTGTATCTGGATTTTCTTGCTCCTTTTCAAGATTCAAAATTTCCTTTAAGACCAAGGATGAATTAACATTCTAAATAACTAGGTTCCACAAGCAGTAAAACAAATGAACTCTGCTCTCCAAGAACTTTTTTTTTGGTATTTGGGTTCCCTGCTGTCCTTTGAGGTATAAAGCTACCATATTTCCTTTCAGAAACTGCAGTGTCAAATATGAGGACTTCCTTATGTAGTCTCTGTTCAGTTAGGTGGTCTTTAGTGGGCCATGAAAGAAGAAAAACACTGATCTTAAGTTCTCTGCTTCCCTGCAAAATTATGTAAAATTGATTGATAGGAATTTCCATTTCTTTAAGAAATCTAATTAAAAGATGTGGTTAGTAGAGGATTTATAAAAAAAAAAAGAAAGCATGACATATAAACAGCATTAACATATACCATGTTATACCTGTATCTCCAGTTCCTGTTGGTAATGAACAAGTTAACATATACAATCTTTTTATCACTGCAGAGTGAGAGCAATCATAGTTCATTTTAACAGTGAAGGTCTGTAATCTATACAATTTTTTGACTAAGGTTATAAAGAGCTACTGAAGGAATATGAAATTATTCTATATTAGCATTTATTATTCAGATCTGGTACAAATTAGCAGTTGGCTTCAGCTTGCATCATTGAAATGCCCACAGACAGGAGGATAAAGTCTTTTTTCTTTTTTTTTTTTTTCCTTTTCTTTTTCTTTCTTTAGCCCTGGTGAATGTCAAGGTCTCTTTCTGCTCCACTGCAAAATTTTCAAAACTTTAAGTTATGTTCCTTTTAAGATTTTTGTATTTTCTGTCTTCACAAGTGAACAGACCCCCCAAACACTCTGTGAAAAGGATTCTAGTGCAAAGAGTAGCACTAAATGCATGGCAGTCCACAAATTCCTATCTGTAACCACTGCAGATTGAGTTACAAAGAGCTATGTTAGTTCACTCTTGGCTTTCTTCAAATTTTTTTTTGATTGTTTGTTTGGGGCTTTTTGGGGGTGTGAGGGGGAGGTTCTGAGGTTTTTTGGTTGGTTTTGGGTTTTGGGTTTTGGGGTTTTTTTGGTGGGTTTTTTTAGTTAGTTTTTTTGGTGGGTTTTTTTGGTGTTTCTTTTTTCGTTTTTTTCTTTTGGTTGGATTTTTGTTGTTTTAATGGTTAAAATTCTTAATTACTCCTGTTTGCTCATACACTAATAGTTTCTAGTTAAGCATTTTTTAAAACAATAAATTATTTCTGATCCTTTATATATAAATGTATTAAGGGGGTTTTAATTATTAATTTTGGAGGAAGAGGAGAAGAGACGAAGCAGCAAAAGATGAGGGAATTTGTCCTCTGTTGTGTTTAAAAAAAAATTAGAGGTTTAATTCAAATTAAATGCTGTCAAATTAACAAAATAATGAACTTATAGATATTGCATATTAACGCATTAACTACATTAATCTGTGAGCTGTCAGTTGCAGCCATCTGGGAGATTTTGTAAAACATACAAAGAAAATCTGCTATCATGTTTAAGATTTCGTGAACAAGTAACAGAGAGATTATGTATTCTGAGACATATTAAATAAACATAACTTGTTGTTTATGTAAGTCCTTACTTGTAGGTGTCTAATGGAAAAAAATCTAGTTGTGAGTTGTTGTTTGTTACCTCTCAGGCCTTGCAAGATTTAATGAATTTTGGGAGAGCAAAAAAGTGCAAACACTTTCCTCTAGAATGATACAGAGAGCAAGATGAACATCAGCATGTGGGGAGCATCACTACAGAAAGGTAGTAAGCACAAATATGAAGGCAGGAGAAAAATGTGGGCCAAAAGGAACAAACAGGACATTGAAGGTAAGGTTCAGTATTAATGAAAATTAATTAATTAATTTTTAAAATGTAAATTATGTAATTCTGTCTCATACAAAGCTGACTGACTACGTGCACGCACATACACACACACACATATATTCATACATGCAGGCATGTATGTATGTATGACTATACTATGCATATTCATCATGATATTTAGGTGGCGATATTTTGAAAAAATAAGAAAACTAAAATTGAGAGAAACTTGCAGCATTTTCATGTTTCTATGGCTGATTTCCCAGTATGATTTCTTTACTTGTTTTACATGCAGATATTAACTTTTAAAAAAACTTTTTTCTTTACTTGGTAATTACAGTCAGGGGAGTTTGTTTGTTTATTTGTTTGTTTTTCCTTTAGACTATGCTGTTATGAAGGAAGAACTGTGCTTTAAATATTTTGTTCTGCAGCAAAAATTGTAGCAGAAAAAATGTAAGAAATCATACCCCATTTCATTAATATCTCAATAATGAAGAACATAATTTTTGTTCTAATTTTTAACTCAGAAATCAAGAGTTTTATGCTTCTTTGTTTAAACAGATCATACAATCTGAAGATTTCTAGTTCTTGTGCTTTTCCATCTTCTAGTTTTACAGCCATTTAACTATGAAGAAGGCTCTGAGCAATCATTCTTCCCTTAGAAAATTGAGGAATAGTCACGTTGAAATAAAGTAAAACCTGTTTGCATTTTTACTCTTTCCTGAGAGAAGATGCCACTGAACTATTAAGAGGGAGAAAGAAAGAAAATTTCCATTAAAAATTGTGCAAATTGGGGAATAATTTTGTTGCCATAAAAAGTCTTTGTCTCCTTACCTTTAATGTTTCAGGTTGTTTTACACTTTGTGCATGATTGATTGCATGTAATAATTTCATCAATTTTTTCTGTTTGTGCAAATTTTCCATCTTGCCTTCTTATAAAAATTAATTGAATAGCATTGTCATTTATGGAGTTAAAAGGAGCAATCAACGATCCCTTGAATTTTACCTTCCTGAAGACTGCTTTAGTCTCATCTATAAAAATTTCCTCACTTTCTCAAACAATGGCAAACAAAAGTAAAGAAAGATAAAGGAACAATAACCTCTTATACTTGAAGACATGATCCACGTATGCTTCTACATCACAATAGCTGTCAGGAAAAAATATCACAGTTGACATGTTATTAGTCTAAACAGATATGGTTCCTTGTTTCCTGATGAAATCAAAAAGCATTTTCTCATATGAGAACTGCTAACCATTAAATAATCATTAAATAATGTACATTATCATGACAAGCTGGTAAAAAATGGTTATGGCAGTATGCATTAATTTTTGACAGCTCTGCAGTCCTCAGTCTTGTTTAAAGAGTAAAGGTGAAAATCAACTACACAAAAAAAAATAGGACACTGTAACCCAAGAACAATAAAAAACCAGGCAAGAGCCTTTTACATCATCAGTATTTCCTTCTAGTACTTGTCAGAGAAAAACATTAAAAAGTGAAAATGTGTTTCCAGTTTATGCTGAGAACCAGTTGCATTAGTAGCCCTGTTCATTTTAACAAAGTGTAGGAAGATTGACTTATGCAGGGAAGCAGCAGGATCTATCCTTTGCAAAGCTGAGCTAATAGCTACCTTAGTGTACATAGCCAAACCACTTTTTGATGCTGGTTACCTACGTTGCAGGTATTGGACCAAGTTTGGGCTTGCTCTTTTGTAACTACTCCATAATTCATTTCAGAAAAGAGAAGGTGATAAAATTTGCAACATATGTTTTTACTTCTTCAGCTGACATTAAACAATATATAGTGCCTAAGAGAAATAAATAAAAATAATTGTCTTAGAACACCATTGTATTTAATCTCAGTTTTTGGTTTATATATACAGAAATAAAGCCAAACTGCAAAAAAACCAAACAAAACAAACAAAAAACCCCAAAACAAAAACAAAACAACAAAACAAATAACAAAACCACACAGACATACACAGACAACACTGCCTTTGCTGGTCGCAGAGACAGCCAAAGAAAAGGTGCTGCCTTCAATACCAGCCACACACAGCCACAAGTTCAGACAATAACATCCTGTCCTCTCTTGCGTTGTTAGAGGCAGGAGGTCACTAGTGCAACACACACAGCATTCTCCAGGTTTACAATCAGGTATTCACTCATTAATTTTCTGAGTACTGGGGTACTGGCACAGGTCTTCTACCTGCCCCAACAGTCCTGCCTGAATGATGGCCTTTCTTACCTACCCTGATATCCCCTCAACTCTCTGGCTTCTCCAGTTTGAAGTTTTACAGGGAATACAAAGGCAAACCCCATGCATACCTGGTTTGGGAAGATACAAACTCCCATCCTCACCTGGCACCACGCATACAGAATCTGCAGTCCTTCTCTAGCCTCTGGTCCCTCACCTGACTCATTCATCTCAAGCCCACCAGCAGATGGTATTGGAACTCTCTCTCTCTCTCTCTGTTCCCGCCCCACTGGCTGCAAGTTAAAGGTTCCCATTATTTCCAGTATCTGACTGTGAGACCCCACAGGCTGGAGTGCCTGTAACCCCAATCTGACTCCAGTCGCTGGCAACAAGTTTCACTCCCACACTCACATCTCACCAGCAGCTGACACTGAGTCCTTGCAGCACAGACACACACACACACACACACACACAGGCACACGCACACAAACACACACACACACAGGCACACACTGCCTGCAGTGTTAGTATGCAGGAAGATAGTTAAGAAACTGGTAAGAAGATGCAAGGAGACAGACCAGATTCACAGTGAACAGAGAAGCATACTGTGACTGGCCCCATTTTGCACACAATGTCCCCTTTCATGTTCCAATCTCTCTATCCCCACACATCGGTTCTCGCTGCTCCTCCTTTTCACTGCACATTCTGTCATCACTTTGCACAATCCAATCAAATCAACATCATGTAACCCCAGGTTGGCACCCTCATGGGTTGCAAAACCCATGCTGGTCCTCTCTGAAATTATTCCTGCATTTTACTGATAGCCCATCAGTTTGTGTATCTGACAGGGTTTCATGAGCTCCATTGTTGTTGTCAGGTCTGTGTTTCCATATGCTTTGTTGATTGCCTCCTGCTTTTCCGTGTCATGCCAGTTTCACATGGTCCTCAATCAGATGATCTTACCAACACCATGCTCACACTCCACACACTCTTACAAACTGACCTAACTGACCAAGTTTATTTCTTTATATTGTCTCTGTTATCAGATGTTGGCCTCCCACTTCATCTTAGCATCCCATTTTGACAAGGTCTTTAATCACATAACCTTAAAGGATTAACCTTTGTTACACATGGTCTAACAAAAAAACCACCTTTTAAAAAATATTACTTTACACATATACTCTGTGGCACTTTTTATGTAATATGGCTTTACTGAGAGTGATGGATTTGCCTGGTAAAGACATAATTTCACTGACTGCCAAAAAGATATATGTACTATACAACTGCAAGAAAAACTTTAGTTGGTAAACATCAGCATGATGCCACTGGTGCAGCTGCCATTTGACTTCATGCATTGCCAAAACTCTGTCTTACAATTTCTTTTTTTTTCTTTTTCGCATATCATCATTCCCATGATATTTCATGTGCAGATGAAAGTGCAATTTCCCTAATATTTCAAAGGGTTCCTCATTATTTTTCTTGTAGCTGTTTCAGGTGACCAGAATAATTAATAAATGCTACTGAACTCTCTATGCAAGCTTACAAAGTAAACGATCAAGCACATCCAAAACCCCAATGCAATGTGTCACTGGAGTTTGACTCAGGATAAAAGTCTGAGCAGCTCCAGAATTAGAATTGACTGCTCTTCTGTCTGGGGTATCAGAGTCCTCAACTAACATTTATGCAATCCCAATGTATTTATGAAGAGGAGGTTCATGACCCTAAGCATTATCTATTTTATTTTAAACACCAATGCACATCAATACTATGAATTATTCAGGATACACTGAATTTCAATGTGTGACTTAGGTCAGGCTCCAAGATCATCATGTTTAAAATTCAGACAGAAGCAGTGCTTGAGGGGATTGTAAGAGGAAGGGATAACCTCTGGATTAATGAATGTATTACTAAGGATTTTATCATCATTCTTTTTTTGTACATTCTGATCACAAGAATATGATAAGTACTGAAGTTAAAAAGGCTCAAATGCAAGCTTTTTCATGCCTTAAGAAAAATTCAGAAGTTACATCCTCTGTGGTCTATCTGCATGCTCTTCAGAAAGATGATCTGTCGTTCTGTCTTCCTTTGAATTTAATATAATTAGCAGTGACATGTGGATCAATATGGCTTAAACTCCCTCATTCTTCCACAGCTGTTAGTTAGAAGGACATTTAGAGATTTATAATTAGGAAGAAAAATTACTCAAAGATTCTATTTGTTAAAAATATATAATTTTATAATTATATAATTTTAGCAGCCACCATCAAACTCAGTAGACTTAATATAATTTTAAACTCCTTGTAAATCTGGCAGCTAGTTAAATTTATTTATGGTAACTTAGTCCATACTCGATAATTTTCTCACTCTTCTTATTTTTTAATCTTTTTTACAAAAGTGTTAATTGTCCTGGATTTTCAAAATATAACAGGAGGGCATGCTTGGATGATAAGCTTATTAAAATATTCTTGAAGAGCATCTTTCCTTTACACTGACATAAAAAACTTAACTGTTATTCAAACATAAGCTTTCTTTCCATCACAAAATTAGAAAGCATATAAAACAGAAACTATATTGTGCATTCAAGTACAGATTCATATTTAGATAGCTGTCTAATAAATCACTATCTCCTCTTGAACAATGTTTCCTGAATTCTGTCGGACTTATTTTTACATGACTGGTATGTTTCTGCTACTGTGGAAACAGTATTTTAGACCTCAATGGATTTTCTAGTCACAGCCTGAAGAAAATGTGATAGATAATTACACTGCTTAAGAAACAAACTCTGAGACTAGTCTCCCTATCAAGGGAGAGAGAAGACTAACATAACAAGACTATTTCTGTACTATACTGTGAACTACTGAGGGTGCACAACAGTAATTTCTCACCTTCATGTAAAGTGAGCACATGGAAATGTTATTCATTTCCTTCCTAGAGGCTTTGAGGAGAAAAGACAAAAAATCTACGTCCCCACTGTGAAGAATCAGGGACCCAAAACTTGACTGATGCTTCTGTAGACATACTTGAACATGATCTAGATTACATTAAGAAACTTCAGAAAGTAACTTTATAGAACAAGATCCTTTGAAACAACTTGGTGCTGGATGGTGAGTTATCCAGATTATGTGTTATTAATATGGTGCACATCTTCTGACTGTGGATTTTAAAGCACTCACTGAGGATGGGGAGATGTTCTGTGAGGACCAAAAGACAGAAATCTTACACTCAGAATAAGCAGAGAAGGAGGGAGAGGGAGGGAGAGACAGAGTCCAGAGTAAGAATATTTTCAGAAAAGCATCTGACCATCAGTGGTAGATCATCATGTTTAATTTTCCATGAGAAAGACTGTGGTTTCATACCAGGAAACATGCACTCTGGTCCTGTTAATATCTTGTCATGAAGTAGAATACTTGCTTTCAGTCTTCCAGTAATTTTCCCTTGAATTGTGTTCCGATATCCAACAAAAATTTATCACTTCCAGTGATAAAATGTTTAACAATGATAATCTAACTATGATCATGCTCTAAGAGAGAATGTAAGATTCCTGAATAAGAAATTTATCTGATTTTTCTCATAGTCCTGATAGGTGTATAATGTAACACATTCCATTTATTTCACATTCTTTGTAACTTTAGTCTGTTGTTAAATGTTTTATTATATTCTAGTTTTTGTATCTGATTCTTTTGCTGAAGGATAAAGACAGGGATAATAGCACGGTATTAAAATTATATCCTATTGCCATATAAAAAATGTTACGTAGCTACATGTCCACTTCAGCTAAAAAGTAGGCAAAGTGATTCTTTGATAAACTGTACAAATAAGCCAAGTGTGAATATATAGATAAGATATAATGTGCATATCTTTGTTATTGCTGTATTAATTAAAATGACTCATGTCTGGGAACATCATCTGGATGATGATGATGATGATGATGATGAATAGGTGCAATGGTATATACAATATACCTCAAATTAACAAGATATGTTGAATTCCCACCTACATTTTTAAAAACTGGTCTAAAGCTTGTTGCATCATTCCCTAACTACTAACAGAACAATGTTCATTAAGGGCAATTCATTTTATTTTTATGACAATTTGTTGATAGGATCTGATTTATATAGATGCTGCATATGTCTAGATCTGGCATGCATTATTTGAAGTGGAGAACTGGAAGAATTCAAACACAGAGTTTAAAAATTAGTAAGGGTTTTTTTTTTAAGTTAGTTTACTCAGATACACAGACATCACAATGGAAACAAGAAATGAGAAAATTAAGTTTCTTTGAGCTTCTAGAATTCCACACAAGGATTTGCATTTGCTGTTGCTTGTTATAAGACCTTTCGTAATTGAAAACTGTTGGAATTTTGTGACTTTTACTTCTTCAGTGTCTAGTGACAAAATCTTTCCCATCTTGTAAATATTGACCACGTTTTAATTTTTATTGAAATAGGATTTTACAAAAGTGTAGTATTCAGATTTAGAAATAGTGAAAAAAAATCCAAAAATAAATAACCATATATATAATTTTTAAACTATTATTTAAACACATAAGTAGAACCTGTGACTGGTGCACAGATGAAGCTCTGCTGTCTCAAGGCAAGAACAACTGAAAAAGAAGGGGGGAAAGACAGAAAACAAACCCCAATACATTGGGCAGTATGATATTCTTTGTGGTCCCTGTTAAGTTTTAGGAGTATTTATAGTCAACAAAAAAATTTGTTTGCAAGATTTATATCTATTTGTAGAATATATGGTACTTACATGGCATAAATGAATAAAACCAGTTAATTGTTAATCACAGTTCTGACCAGAAATAATGTCAGAATAAAGCCTGAACCAGGCTTCTGAAGAAGAAAGGTGACTGCAGGTAAGTGAGAATTTCTTTTAATTTGTCTTTTAAATCTCAGAAATTAGATAAAAATATTATGTTGTGACTGTTCAGTTACAGGAGAGGACTTGGTGTCTCAGGAGGAGACTCTCACAATACTTTAAACTTTGATTTAACATGAATGCATGCTTTCCTTAAGAAATGAATCCTCATGCCAGATGCTAAACATGATTTTTTAATGTCTATTTATCCAAAGGTAAGGAGAGAAATGAGAAACAGGTAAATGGTAGACAGGAAAAGAACCAAAAATCAAACTCCAGCCCATCCAACCCCTCCCCCACAAACAAACAAACAAACAAACAAACAAAAACCTAAATTAACAATCCACAAAACAAAGCTCTAGGATTTCATTGTCATAGTGTTAAGCTGTTATACTTTCTAACACATCAGTAATTTTGTAAGTGTTATATAAGCATGTGATTAATGAATGCCATATAACATTAACACAGTAGGCAATCCAGTTTACGGCTATTGACTAGTGACAAAAATCTCAAGGTACTGGCTAACTAACTAAAGTTAAAATAATAGCACACTCAGTTAAGTTAGAGATGGTAGGAGCAGAAGCCCTTTGAGCCAGCATAATTAATTTTAATCATTTAAACTTTACTAACAACAGTTTTAGGTGGATTATGTTAATGTAGATGAAAAACTAGCAAGGTTTACATTAAACATGCCCCACGATACCTTGTGTTTTCTAGGAGTGGATTAGATTTGCCAACAGTTTTATATCCCCCTGTGCTAACCATCCATGCAGAAAGTACAGCTGTTGGTGGTCAGCTTAGAAATTCAAATGTTATACTTGAAAAACCAGGACAGCATGACTTCTTCACCAAGGCATCTTGCAACAGCTATAAAATGGAACCAACAGTGCCACAGCAGACAGAGTTCATGTAGTTTGTGCTGCTGGCAGTAAAGTGCCCTCTTGAATAAGCACCAGTACAAACACAAGCATAAGTTACTGTGTGAATAGGACTCTCTCTAAACTGAATTTTTTCCAGTTACAAGCAAGTCCTTTTGTTATTAGTCATTTGAGTCGTATGTTACCTTAGCTTTTGAGATTTAAAATTACTAGGAGATTTAAAATTATTAGGACACTGACCAAAACAAATTAAATAAAATTGAAACCATTACAGCATGGAATAAGAACAGGAGTGTAACAAAGACAGTCTAATAACTTTATCAGAAATTGCAGGTACACAGTTGGAGAGTTACTGCAAACTCCATGGTGACAAATTCTTTCATGATCATCAAAGACCTTTAGGAGATCAAAAGCCCTCAGCTTAAAACATTCAAAATAAACATTTGATCACTTCGAAAAAAATAAACCAAAACACATTTTACCTGTAACAGTCTGCAACAGTGAGGGAATTCAGCAGTTTAAATCAGATACAAAAATCTATGTCTATGACTATATATCATGTGTTGAATATCTTTCAGCGAGACACCCATGCCAGAAAGAACAACTAAGAACTTAATTACAATGACACCTATAAAAAGGTAGCAAAAAATGAAAGCTCACAAATTTCTTTTCTAGAGGTTACGAATGCAACCAAAGATAAAGTGCAGAAAAATCACCATAAACAGAGAATAGCAAAACTCATTCTTGTGCTTGTGAGAATCCCATTTTACTACAAAGCATTGATACTTCTCACATATTCTTTTTCATTATGGTTCTAGGCTGGTCTTTTTGTTGTTGTTTTGGGTTTTTGGGGGGTTTTGCCATGTTAATGTTTTACTTCATACTTCTCTTATTAAAATAAAGTGTGGAATCAAAATATGACTTTGCTTTCCGATGAAACTTTCATAGAAAGATCCAGCTTAGGCTTTGCAAGTGTGTAATTCAGATAAGAGGAAGGAAGGGAAAAGAGTAAATGTGAGTTAATAATGTCCACAATACATGAGTTTACTTTTATTGGTTTTTAACTAGTAGCACATATAATACATTGATTTGGATATTTGACCTGTAGTGGGTTTTAAGCTGTTTCTTTTTGTGTTGTTTTATTTTAGTTTTTTTTTTTCCGGCGAAACATTTGAGACCTGAGTTTGAATGTGAGATGAAACATATTCTCTACTACCATCCTAAAAGTACAAAAGTAGTTTTCAGCATGAAAACTCCAAAGCATATATTTAAAGAATGGTGTAATAAGACAACTTCTAAGTGTTATAAGAACTTCTATCCATACCTACTTTTGGTAGTGCTTTTCTAATACAGGAAATTGCAAGCTTATTGCTCCAATAATGATTGAAGAGTAAAATGTTTCCGCTGATCAGTCGTCAGTTGCTACGTCCCTTCAAGTAAATAAGGAGAAATCACAGCCCTGTTTATAAATACCTCATGGAAGAGAATGAAAGTGTTGGAGGCAGACTCTTCTCACTAGTCAGTACCTAGTGACAGGATAAGAGGCAAAGGCCACACACTTAAATATAGGAAATTCCACTCCAATATGTGAAAACAGTTCTTTTCTGTTACTGTGAGAGTGGCCAAACACTGGCACAGGTTGACTGTAGAAGCTGACCAGATGAGAGAGCTGGGGCTGCTCAACATGGAGGAGAGTAGGCCTCGGGGAAACCTGGATGCTGCAGCCTTCCAGTACCTGAAGGGGACTTAAATAAGGGGAGGGAGAGGAACTTCATATATGGCCAGATGTGGCAGGACAAGGGACAGTGGTGTAAACTGAAAGAGGGCAGGTATAGATCTGATGTTCGGAAGAAATTCTTTACTCAGAGAGTGGTGAGGAACTGGAAGAGCTGAGGTTGTGGATGCTCCATTCTTGGAAGCGTTTTGACTTAATTTTAGCAGGAGCTTAAGGAAACTGTTGGAATATTCACAAAAAACCTACTGTTGCATTCTTAAGAATTTAAGCATCAATCAAAATAAGTCTTTTAGTAAACGAAAAGACATGGGTTTGTCATGAAGATGATTCATGGAAGGAATCTAATATTGCATCCTCTGAGTATTAGTTTGGAGCAGTGTATTTCTCTCTGGTAACTATGTGAATTAGGGTGAATTCTCTATGACTTATCCTCCACAAACTAATCTTGGAGTGTACTTTCATGACCTCCTTTTTTTGGTCATGAATGCCTTCCTGGAAGACAATTTCAGGTGCTTTGGTTTGATGTCTGAAGTCTGTTGAGCTGAACCAGGGATCTTTTTCAAATACAGAGTTGCAGATTTGTAGTACCTCTCAGGTTAACACCCTAATTCTAAACATGAAGTGACAATGCATCATATGATTTAATTCTTCAGACAACTTGCTCACTCTATGAGAAAAAAGGTAGACTTAGCCTGACCACTTATGTACACTACAAAATTCATTTATTTACATAGATTCTCTGTATCTATGCCAGTTACTATCAAAATGTTGATTACCTAAGAAAAAGATGTAAAAAATTGAGCATGCATTGTAAGATAATAAGCAGAGTGAATCGAATAGCCATGGAAATGTACTAAAATATTTATGTAGTATCCGTTAATTAATACTCAGTGATTATTCCCAAGTAATTATGTATTTGTAATTAAGCTCTGATTTCTTTATGTCCAAATTAAAAATATTAGTTCCACTGTAAAGAATCTAATCTTTAGAGATCCACTCTTTACAACAGCTCAAGAAGACAAATAGCTTTAGGAAACAAATAAGCAGATTCTTTATTTGTTGAATCTTCTATGCAATTTTACATATCTGATTTATAATTTTTGAGCTACTTATAATTCTTTTAATTAAGGAATATCACATAGCAAAGAACAGAAGTGATTCAATGTATTGCAAAATAAAGCACAGTCTAAAATCCATGATCTGTTTGATTTCATGGACAATGGACACATTCATCCTTGATCTGCTACTAGAATTCAGTGAGTGATTCAGCTCACTGAGTGAATTCAGCTGAAGCTTAGTCACAGTACAGTATAAATTCCCTCAGTAATAACTGGATTATCAGTGTTGTTTTTCTCTTCCTCCATCAAGCACTATCCCAAAACAAAAAAGCAAAAACTACTAACTTCAAATGTTAGTTATGTGTGCCACATGCATCAAATGCTATTTGATGCATTAATGTATTTGATTGTAGTAAAGCTGAAATAACTGTTATATTACAAGTCTAATGTATTTGTGATATAAAATAATCCTATAGTTTGTTACAAGCCATAAGATGACTTGAAATGGCTTTAAATAGGGCTTTAATGCCTTGTCTCCTTACTTTGCAAGTCTGTGTGAAGAGGCAGTACATCTTAGGGCAGGCAACACCAAAATGGCCTTCCTAGTTTCACAGCCTGCAATGGAGGAAAAGGATCTCTACCAGGACTGTTCTCTCGAAAATACAATGCTGCATCTTGATAGGACAAAATATTTTCTAATGCTGTCAGTGTGCCAGTTCTCTTCCAGCTGAGAAACAGATATGACTTGACAGAAAGTGGCCTATGTTTCCTTCATAGTAACTGAAGTCTTCAACTGTGGATATACCCACATATTTCTGATAGCTATAGATAGCTACACATATATAAAGGACTAGTGTACTGTCTGCAAGAAATATTTCAAGAAAAAAAGTATAGAAAATTAATTGAGGCAAATTGGTGACAGTTTATCTGCTCTTTCAGCTGATAATGTTAAAGGAAAATACAAGAAATATGTTGGTATAAAATTAAGGGAAACAGAAAAAAAATATTTCATCTTGGAAAATCCACTGTATTACTCTATTGATGCATAATAAAACCAAGGAAGTAAAATATAAATAAGTCATCACTGAGTTTAAGGATGTGTAATAAAAGTTTCTATTATCATGTTAATTTGATGAGATTTCAGAGCTCAATGCAATATTTAATTTATAATCTTGGTATCCCTGAAATTGTGAGGCTGAAGGTACACATTATGGCAAGTTGTGCCTCTACAGACTTTTTAAAAGAAGTCATCTACTAAAAATTACTCCTGTTAACTACCTGGTTGTTATTAATAAATTCTTGTGGGATGATTAACCTAGGTATGGCAGAGTGAAGCTCTTAAAATTTGAACAATATTTGTATTTGTTTCACACTGAATTACAACTGTATTTTTAAAATTGTAATTTAAAAAAATTAAAATTAATTAATGTACATTTTTTTCAGACAGAAGTGTTTTTTCAATCAAGCATACAAAGAACAGGAAGGGCTTGTATAAGAAGAAATGTGAACATTTAGTGCATTGTCAAATGCAACCATGAAGAAATAAAAATGGAAGTGGAATGTAAACAAGGACAAGAATAATATGACAGATTTGGAAGGCATCAGAGTTTCCAGGTTAATTTGGTTACATTTTTAATATTTCCTTGACCTAACTACAGCTCTTGTTTGGTATTCTTCAAATGGGTGTTGTTTCTATTTCCTTATTCTTCTACATGGAAAATTATCTTTATGAATTTAGCACTGATTTCTACCATCCTCCAGATGCATGGCTTAGTAGACAAAGAGTATATCTTGCTTGTGGATTGCAAGCAGTGGAAAAAAAACAAAACCCAGCAACCCAACCAACCAACAAAATGAAAGAAAAGTCTACACTGGGGCATTAAACATTTTCCACTAACTAGAAGTCAAGATAGGCAAGAGAAATCCTCTATCATTGGCTTCAAAATCCTTCTGCAAAATGTATGGGGTGTTAGCTTCGAGTTTTTCTTGGAGGACATCCAATTTCCAGGTGTCATCTAAGACCCATAATTTTTTGCATTACTGCACTAAATTTACAAGTACAGCTAGTTCTCACTGGATCAAATGCTGTTTCAAAACAAAAGATGCCAGCGTCTGATGTCAGTGTTGCTAAGTGCCTGATTGCACTTAACACCATCTTGTGCTGCCAGATCATTTGTCTGAGCTGGCTGTAATAGAACAGTTAGGTGTAATTTAGTATTCAGAACAGTGCTGAATGCAATAAGGCATTTTAAATAGTGCTAATGTCTCAGTTAGCTTTGTTTCATTTTGGTTGTCTTTCTGGGTTTTATTTTTTTTCAATAGCTAGGTGATATATATGAATATAGGAACACTGGATTAAATTAAAAAGTAGCACCTCTAGTCTGCATGTGAATCACTTATGTTTTAACAAATCTGTTTTAAAGGGCTCATTTTAATGACTGAAGACAATAAACTTGTAATGGAGAAAGGTGAAGTTCACAAAGAATGAAATTAAAAGCATTCACATTCCTTGTTCCACACATTATATATATTAAAAAATGACTATGTCTTTTTTACCCTTTAAAGAAATGTTTTCCTGCTCCTAGAAGTAATTGTGAATTTTCCATTTAATAAATCTTATTTTGGAAATTGGTTATTGTTAGAAATCCTAGCCTTGCAGAAAACTGTACACGAACTTCTAAAGAAATGGATGTTTCCTCCAAAGACAAATTTTTTAACATACATTCAGGGCAGCTAATGACACTGAAAGATGGAACACTCAATGTGTTTTTAAAGTAGAAAGCCACTGCTCAGATTTTCTCTGTGTGACTTTAAAAAAGTAATTAAATATATTCGCTATGCCACCTGTTCTGCCATGCTGAGCATTGGCTTGAGGTACCATTCTGTCCTTCTGTAACTGTTCTCAGTGGCATATCTCTGTGATAAACTACAAATTGTTGAAATGAAATTTGAGACACCTTCTTAAAATCTTTTGAGGAATTCCTTAATCTCTGGATAACCCATAAGGCTTTTTTGCTTTGTTTTGTTTTACTTCTGTCTGGCAGATTTTTTTCCCCTAGGTTAGCTAAATGAACAAATTATACTTTTCCAACCACCAGTAAAATTCTCTAAGAGGCACATCCCAATGCTTTAAGCATTTTCCTGGTTTCAAGGAGACATGTTCAAACTGATTCCCTGAATTTACAGGAAAGGGATCTTTACCAAGGAACATATCCATGTCACATAACCAGTACACAAGAGCTAGTCCTCTGGGTGTTAGCTGTGATACAGCTACTGTGAGCAGTGGGTAGAAGAAATAACAGGCAAACTTTTGTAAGGGCATGGTGAAAACATGGAAACATGACTCAGATCCCTGCAGGCAACTAAACAGGATTCATCTTACTTAACTCCAGACACTTGCAGATGGGACTAGTTCTCTTTAATAGTCAGGGGAAAAGTCAGGCACTTTTGACCTATTCTTTCAGTTTACCTTGGGATGTGAGAATTCATGGATTCAACATGATTAATTTTTCCACTGGTTTTAAAATAAGTCTAGAAAAATAATTTTTAAAATTCCATGAGTATAAATATATCTGGTCAGCTGAATATGATTTCCAGAAACTAAAAGATCTCATATTCCAGCGAAAGCTTCTTAGTTATGTGGGAAATTTGCCCTATATTTGTGGGAAGTACATTGGGATGTTTTTGTAGCAGCAATTAACCTGTCTTGAAATACCAGTCTTAAAGACATGTTAGTGCATAACATATTATACTATATATTCAGTGACACAGTTCAAGGCCAAATGGTTGGTAGAAGAAGTAACTGCTCTAGGAGTTATAAGCATACTCCTGAAATCTTAACTGCCGAGACCTTGGCCTTTTTTGTTCATCATGTCCCAGTCTATTATATTTCATTGAACTTAAGCTTCTTTATGTGCTGCCTTTTGTCCTCATAAGATAGAACTTGCCCAAATCATAAACCAGATAGGGTGGCACCCATAAGTTACTGCTGGTTTACTAAATAATTCTGAAGTATGAGTCATCTGGTTGAGCAAAATTATTTTTTAAGAGAAACCCTGTAATAAGATGTTGTGGTTTTAAGACCAGCTGGAGAAGAAACACCATGTGGTTGCTCACTCAACCCCCGTTCTCCCCACCCCACCCCAGTGGAATAGGGAGGACAATAAAAGTAGAATTTGTATGTTGGGATAAGAGCAGTCTAATAATTGAAAATAAAGTAAAATACAGTAATAAAGGTAAATTATAATAATAATTATAATGATAATAAAAAGGAAACAAAAAAGTGATACACAATGCAGTTGCTCACCACCTGCTGACCAATGCCAGACCCCTCTCCCCAAAAGCAGGTAAACCATCCTTGTGGGTAACTCCTCCCAGTTTATATACAGGGCATGGCATTCTATGGTGTGGAATATCCCTTTTAACAGTTCTGATCACCTGTCCCAATTATGCTCCCTCCAGTTTCTTTAGCATAGCTCCTCACTGGCAGAGCACAAGACAAGAAGGAAAAAGTAGTCCTTGGCTTAGAATAAACAAAACTTAGCAAGAAACAAAACATCAGTGCGTTATCAACACCATTCTCACTCTGAATCCAAAACACAGCACTGGAACAGTTACTGAGAAGAAATATCCCTTGCTGAAAACCAGGACATAAAATTTTATGTGAAGAATGAAAAGGAGAAAAAAGAACATTTCTGCATCATGGGAAGGAATTCAAAGGACAACTTTATACACCAAAAAAAAGTGTAGACGCGGGTTTTTTGATACTTTGGTTATTCCTGAATCACTCTCATGTCAAAGCAGTTGACAGATGGCTAACACAATTAACAAGAGCAACAGGAATGCACAGTCACATAAACCACTACCTCTGACACTTAGGATACTAACAGGATATAATTACCTTAGGTGGATTCTTATGCCCTGACCCCAATGCAATATTTATAGCCATCACACACACTTATATTTGAACTTTCTGCCCTTGTAACTTTCTGACCTTTCTGTGCCTCCACACAGTCTGCCTGCTACATCACCTTTTCTTTCTCTGTATGAACTGAACAATCATTTTTGTCACTTGTAAATTAAGTTCTCTCAAAATATTTCTACATTAAGAATCAAACATTATAACATGGGTCTGTAAGATACTCTGGCAAGAATCTTATGTAGTAGTAGTAGTTCCAAATTACTCAGTCACTCTCAAGGAGTTTAGCCTGACAGTTCCTGAGTAAAACAGTTCCTTGAATTCAGCTCTAGGATAGATCTGCTGAACTCTATCTTGTTACCAAATTTTTAATTGAATATTACCCTTTTCCTTATTTTGCTTGACTTCTAAACTTATTAGTAATTTTTTCATTCTTCCTTGCAGCCAAGATGCAGCATTTCAAATCAAGTTTTTTAAAGCAGCTCTTCTATTGTTTAAATATTGATGTGCAGTACTTGAAGCAACTCTCAGACTGCAGAACACTATGACATTGCTTTTATTTGAGTTTCGCTAAGGAATTCAGAAGTTGAACATGAGTGTGTGAGCAACATCCAGGAAAGAAACAGTCAAGTCAGCTATAGTTTACACTAAGATACTGCTGAATGTTTTGAATTTCAGGAAAATCTATGTCAAGACAACACCATCTATTCCTTTCCGGTTTGATTCTTTAATCTTTCTGAAAGTCTGACTGATACTACTACTCATTCATTGAGTAATTCCTGTGCAATGACATGAAAGTTATATACAGAAGCATTATTTCTTTTGCTTTTATTCTCTTCTGACCTTATTTTTACACATAGCAAGTATACTAAGCCACAAGATTTAGCATAAAGAGAAACTGAGTTTTATTTCAGATGAAAAGTCAAAATTCAACATCAATATGAGTTAATTGCTCTTCCCTCAACTTGCCTAGCAAGCAAACAATGCCTTTCTTTTCTTATTTTAGTGGTAGTATTCTTTTAATTTCAGTTCCAGTTGTGTGATTCATCCCATCATGTTTCTGTAATAGCAACTAGGTCATAGTTTTCTGACAACATCATGATGTCCAACTCCTTTTGCTTGTTTTCCGTGCCGTGTGCCTTGATGCAGAGGCACTGCAGCTGGGCAATCAGCGTCTTCAACTTTTGGGAGGAGCCTTCTCTAATGGGAGGAGCCTTCCTAATTCTTTTGGGAAAATTTAGATATATCCCTGCTGCTTCCCAAAGTGTTTGTGTTTCCTGGTTCCTCTCTTACACACAGAAGTATATCCCGTTCCCCTGCCAAAACTAATTAAAAGTTCTGGTAATAAGTCCAGCCAGCTTGCTTCCCAGAACTCTCCCAGAATTATTCCCAGAACACTCTTACACCCCTTGGCCGTGTGTGCCCCATCCACTGTCAATATCTCTGGTCTCTCAAAGGTGCATCTGAGGTCATACTACTCCAAATCATGACTATAGCACCAGCCACTCCAGTCATTCATCTGATCCGTGCATCTCCTTGCTCCTGGGTCCCAGTCTCCAAATGGGAGGATAGAGGAGAACGCTACCCGTGCTCCTGATCCCTTCAACTTCTTTCTGAGGGACATGAAGTCCCTTTCAATATTTTGCAGTCTGCTCACTGCAGCTTTATTTGACCCTATCAAAAAGAGTAGGAGTGGGCGATAGTCCTCTGACTTTACTAGGCTTGGTAGCCTCTTTGTGGCACTACTATTGCAGGCCCCAGTAGGCAGCAAACTCTTCTGGACAACAAATGGGTGCTTCAGAGCCTCTCAGTGAGAAGTCTCCAATTACTAACACCCTTAGTGCTTTTTTGGTGTTACTCATCCCAACAGGGATGGTTGATTGTACCAAATTTTTAACAGTGTTGTTTTCTTGGTCTTGACTGCTTAATGTGGCATCTTCTCCTTCCAGTTCCAGAGCATCCTATCTATTACATAAGGGCACACTGGTGAGATTCTTCCTTCTGCTTTGTTAGAAGATGAGAGTCCAGTCTCCCTTGTTTTGTGAATCAGCCAAGTCTGTCAGTTCAGTTGTGGAAGCTAACTTACGTGCTGCTTGTAAGGACTTTAGGCAGGACTATCACTCTGCTGGTGTCAGTGATTAATTCTGACTCAGTATCATGCATCTCCTACTTATATCCCTGGATAGAACATGGCTGGTGAGCTCTTCATACAACATTGCAACCTGCTCCAAAAGCTTATCCAGCTGGGCACGCTTGTGCCCACAAAGGAAAGTATTGCTACTAAGAAACAAAGGCAGTCAAGTTTTATAGGGTTCAGGAAATCCCTGTGTCTAATTGAGGTTTCTTTGCTTTTCATTTTCTTACTTACAAGAATGTGCACCAGGCATTTTTTCTTTTTATTCTGAAGATTTCTTTGTTTACACTATCCTTTAAATTGAAACCATTTTCAGGAATGATGTTGAAAAGTATCATAAATGTTAGTCTGCTTCTGGTAAAAATAGATTTCGGGAGAATTTCTGAAGTACTATCACATATGTAGGAGTAAAGCCAGTGTCTGATTGGCTGAGAAAATTGGAAGAATTTCCACATTTGACTTTCCAGTCAAATTGCCATTTGCAGATCTTTCTAAATGACACATCTCCTTGTAGACTGTGCAGTCACTTTTATTTCTGCATTATGGCAGCTGGTGTTCATGTCTGAGATTAAAGCACTTCAGTTTGCCTTTTCTGCTGCTGTTGTCAGTATCAGCATTTGATGTTCTGTGCTGGATGCAAAGGTTCTTTCAGTGTAGAGACTGCTTGCTACATAACAGTAATTGGTTAAGCAAATTTTACTGCTTCAAAACAATATTTTGACATTTCATAATGTTTCCAAATGTGGTTTTCAAGTAATTACTGTACTTACTTTAAAACATTTCCCCCGGAAAAATTATTTGTGATCTTTCAAAATTTGTACGCCTAGTTTTCTGTGGTTTTGTCAATAAAATGCAAATAAATTTTTGTAAATATTTAAAACTTTAATTATTTTCCATTCCTCTAATCCATATTTCTTATATGTGTATATGTGGCAAAGTCTATATAGCTGAACATATTTGAATCAAAAGGTACAGATTTTGGTAAAGATTTTTTTTTGTTATTGATAAAATTTAACGCCTTTATAGTACAGAAAGTCTAAATAGTGTCAGGATTTTAAATATATGTTAGAGCACTTTCACATTGTTAAATACTTCTATCATTATATTTATTGAAATTTAGACTATTAACTGACATTTCATGCTGTATATCATTTGGCAATATAGCTTGCAATGCTCTGCAACATAGTTTGTTGCAAGAATACAGTGTTTCCTTGAAAACTTTATTGGCATCCTAGTCCATATTTACTATTTTCTTCTGAATTGTGATTCTTAGTAATTTCTTAGTGAAAAAGGTAATAGCTGCCATCTCATTATCCATGCTACTGATACTAAATTTCATTTTTTTAATATAAACTTTCATTGCATCTAAATATTTTTGACTATTTAGAAAGTTAAGAAACATGACCATACTAAGATTGATTCTAAAGACAGAGAATATGTTTTGTGAGCAATTGTTTTTTCTTTCACTCATAAAATATTCTATCACTACTCTGTGATTTTTGTTTGTATATTCAGCCTCTTAATGGAGTCACAGTAGTCACTTCACAAACCATGAAAAGTCAAGGAACAGGGATGAGACCATGTGAGAACTAAAGTCTGTCACCATTTCTGCCACAGACTTATGTGATTTGAAGCTGATACTTTACTCCTTGCAGTGGTTTTTTATTTCCGAATTACTTTAGGGGACACAAGATGTTTCTTACTCATGCTGTTTTTTGGACTTGGAATTGCGTATTATCCTGGCAAACAGAGTTATAAATGGCATCGGTGATTTATTCCATTTTTCAGCAGACCTTTTCATACAGCCTAATTTCTTTCTTCTCCTCAGAAAATAGAGGGCAGCTGCCTAAGCAGCAAGTGCCAGAGTCCCTACAACATCCGGAA
This sequence comes from Oriolus oriolus, assembly GCA_013400235.1. Taxonomy (NCBI): domain Eukaryota; kingdom Metazoa; phylum Chordata; class Aves; order Passeriformes; family Corvidae; genus Oriolus; species Oriolus oriolus. Next base: position 955 of record VXBT01012386.1, on the reverse strand, counting down.
GGAGGTTGTTGCTGCCAATGAAAACTGATAGAAAAATGGGAAGCAGCACCTGCTGCCACCACTCTGCTTCTTTCTGTTTCACTCTTCCTTTCATCCTCCAGTTCATCTGCTTGTGATAGCAGCAGTAGTAACAACCTCTTATGCAGTATAATAGAACAGGAATATATGTTCAATATTTGCTACAGCATTGAGCCGGAATTTCAAAACCTCTCTATAGACCCAAACCCACGGAATTTGTAACTCTACAACGTACTTGTTCTCCAAAGCCTTTGAACATCTATGTGATCTGTTATAAGTTATTATCACAGGGCAAAGATAGGAAGTGGATTTATGAAAAAGTAGACTTCAAATAATCTGGAGACATAGCCACTACTAACAACAAATTCAATTTGTCAGATAGAGGAGCACTGACCCTTTGATAGTGTTTGATGGAAGAAACACCTGAGACATTATCCAAAAAAAGGCAGAGATGAAAGAATTTCATCACAAATATTGGTCAGTATCTGTTCTAATACAGCAGAAGGAAATAATCAATGAATATGCATTTATAAAAGGCACAGTTAGGAGGCCAGTAGGTGTGGTAGGTTCCAGGTCCTTGTTCTATTTTGGAATTTTTTTGGTGGGGTTTTTTTTGGTTTGGTTTGGTTTTTTGTTGTTGTTGCTTTGTTTGTTTGGGTTTTTTTGTTTCGTTTTTTATTTTTGTTTTCTGGGGTTTTTTCTGGAGTAAAACTTCAAGAAAATCCTGCAAATTGAGGACATCCAGAGTTTCCCTTAGAAAATTTTTGTCAATAATATCTTGTGCTCATATTCTGTAGGTAGATGAATGCATTTGTATATTCTTGAACTGTATTCAATCTAGAATTCATTTCACTTCAATGTTTGAATTGCTGCAGTGAGTCCAGTTCTTGAGTTACTAAAACATTTTCATATGACAAACTCATATATGATTTTTTTT
>VXBT01012382.1:18019-138067 GCA_013400235.1 Oriolus oriolus | reverse complement strand
CACGGAATCCCAGAGTGGTTTGGAGTGGAAATGACCTCAAAGCCCATCCAGTGCCACCCCTGCCATGGGCAGGGACACCTTCCACTACCCCAGGGTGCTCCAAGCCCCATCCAAGCTGGCCTTGGACACTGCCAGGGATCCAGGGGCAGCCACAGCTTCTCTGGGCATCCTGTGCCAGGGCCTGCCCACCCTCACAGGGAACAATTCCATCTAACCCTGGCCTCTGACAGTTTGAAATCATTCAAACTTGTCCTGTCCCTCCAGGCCCTTGTAAGTAGTCTCTCTCTATTTTTCTGCTGGCTTCCTTCAGGTACCAGTACTTTCTTGTGATTCTGTATCTCATTTTTGAGAAACAGATCTTTTCTGAAAATAGTGAAAAGAAAGGAAAAGAAAAAAAGGGGAAAATAATAATTTTGGTGAAAAAGTTCATAGGAATCTTGAATCAATTTCAGACCTTAAAATTGTGGTTCTGAGTGGTCTCAATTGCTAATTTTTCAAAAAGAGATATCGATTTACTAGTGTAGGTAGTTTAAAAAGAAATCTGATTTTTCAGCTTAAAAATTACATCCATTTTTCAATGCCCTCAATTTCTTTGCCCTCATTCACCTTTAATTTGGATGAGGTTTCTGAAGTCAGTGACAATATTTCAGTGTAAGAAATTTATAGGGTTTAGCTTTCTGGGAACACTTACGCAGTTCCCATTCTCTGCTATTTTGTGAAGCGGCTGCATTAAGTTGATGTTTAGCCCAATAAAGCAAGTTTGAGTCCACTTTCAAAGAGCCTGGTCTGTGACAAGTGAAAGAGCTTCTCATAATAGCATCGGGTCTCAAATAGAAAAGGTGAGGATTAAAAAACAAAAGCTTTCAGATCTTGTCCCAGTCCAAAAAAAAAAAAAAGAGTTTGTGTGCCTCCTTGTGCCATAGAAAATTTTCAATATGAAGAAAAAAACTGTGAGGCAAAACAGGGAAAAACCTCCCAACGATGTACTTGCCCTAAGAGCTATGGAATTATCCCCCTGACCTGTGGGCACACACCAGGATTGGCACAGACACAGCAGGAAGGGCAGGAGCTGGGAATCAGTCACTCTGAGGTAGGAGCTTCTCTGCTGCTTCTCCTCCTATCCCGCTGCAACTGACAGTTACCCCTGGGAGGCAATTAATATTGCTATTAGAAGTGTTTCCAGGCTAATTATTTTCCTAGAGAAATGTCAAGATTCCTGCCATGCCCAGCACAAAGCTTTTTTTTTGTCCTGAATTACATCTCGCAGTTTGCTAAAATGGCACTTCGGGGTTTGGGGGAGAGATTTTCAAAGGCACAAATGAGACATGACTGTTACTCTAAATGCATCTTTTTTCTTCCTTTTCTTTTTTTTAAATGCTTTTGAAAAATAACATTGTCTCTGCATAGAATCAATTAGTTTTCACTCTGTTACGAGTTCTGTTAAATTCATCTGAACATCCACAGAAGTTATTATTAGACGTTGCTCAAAATATCAATTTTTTATTGAGCAAGTAACAGACATATGAAAGATTAAAAAATTGAGATGCTTTTAATTAAAAGAAATTTAATCCTTCCTTAAAGTTCTACTGATTTCTAGTTCTTAATGGGTAACAATTTTAAGCTTTGTCAAGGAAAGGTAAGTTGACCTTAATACCTCCATAATGGCAAGCTCCTGAAGACATTGCTATTTCCTTTCTCTCCCTTCTGTGCTTCAGAAAATCACGTGGGCGATCTTTAAAATTGAGAGCAACCCTAAGGCAATGCACAGCAATCTAACCAGCCTAGTGTGGATCCCGCAGGAACACGGGCTGGTTGTTCAGGACAACGCCCTGATCCCCACAGGTAGGACCTTCAATGTCACCATAAGGGAAGAGACCGATAATGAAGTATTAAAAAAAATGAAGAGACGGAGTTGATGTTCCTAATCCATCCATTTTTTTCCAGAATCTAGTCACAAGTTCCATGAAAGAAACAAAATTATTTGTAGTTTGTTCTTTCAGTCTGCTGTTAATGGATTTGTCCCTTGCTTCGTGCCCTGTTAGGGCTTTCCTTTGTCCCAGGTAAAGCAAAACAAACTCAAGCAAACAATCCTCACAGGTCTGAGATGTCTGCAGAGACATCCCTGTAACTGCTGGATCTTAATGATGACGTGGCTTAAAAGTCAGTAATTCATTGTTCCCTTTTGGACCCAGCTGCTCCTCCTCAGGCCATAGACATCCCGAATTGTGTTCCTGTAGGATGTCCAGGGATGTGTCTGGTGCTACCCCAGAGCCATCACCCAGCCTGATCTCTCTGTTCACAGACATGGGAGGTAGCTTGTTTTCCTTCAGGAATCCATGGGAATCCTTGAGGAGGGATAAAGGTTTGCATATGGCTTCCTGGGAAACCATTCCAGTGTAGCAAGCAGGGCATGGAATTCAGGGGTCTTTCATTGGAAAACTCAGTGTATGAATGGGAAGTAGCCTAAATTCGCATGGTTCTTTCCTGTTGATACCTTAGAGTAAATGTGGGGTAGTTCAGTCCTCGCTGTGTGAACCTGACCCAGCTGTGAAGAAGGAGTAACCATATTTCTCCAGCTGCGGCCACAGCAGTGTGACAAATTAACATCTTCTCACTGTCCTACTGATGCTGTGATGATTTTTTGCTTTTCTTTTATACCCCTTTTTATACACTCTTTTATATAGCTTTATATATTCCTTGTGCCTTTAGCTTACATAGTTATAATTCTTTAAGTTCAATAACTCCCCTTAGACCCAGTATTTCATTAAGTTTAGAGACCAAACATTCTAAAAGCCCAAAGAAACCAAGGTCCTCTCCAGAACACATTCTGTAAACAAAGACAGGCCCATCCAGGGGGAGGGTCCCTTGGGTGGGGGGTCTCACCCAAGTCCCTCATTAGGGAACCTTTGATAGATGTGCTAATTTTTGCAAGGCCTATAATTGTACACTCATCACATCGTGCGTGGCCATTTTCTTCAGTGGGGACATCGGGGTGCATTTCGATGTGCATTTCATCACACCTAAGGATCCTTAAATAAATACCAAGGTAAAAACCCTTTTTACCTCTTAACTGTGTGCAGCTCTCTTAATTTTAAGACCAGGAAAAGGCATCACTACACCTCCTGCAGAGCTGAGCTTTTCGTAGTGTTGGTGACGAGATTTGAAAGTGAGAGCTGCTCGATGGCTACCTTGCTTCTCACAACCTTTAGGTTTAGGTTGGTTAATCCCCTTTGGCTTGGCCACAAGAAGGTTGTAGTTGTGACCAAAGCCTGCTAAAGTATTTTTGAAGTGTATTCTAGAGAGTGGTCTGAAATCACTCTTGAGATTTTAAGAGTACTGAAGCTTAGGTTAATAGAATTTTCTTATCCCTACCTCCAGAATCCAGACCTACACCAGTACCAATTACAGCCAATATTTTCTTGAAACTCCTCTGGAACTGCGATTTGTCAGCCTTCAGAAATTTTATCTTCTGGCTCATGTGCAGAACCAGTTTCTACAAGTTGGGAAAGTAAAGCATTTGGCTGGGGAAGGTGCAACATGAGACACATCTGAATAGAACATGAGAAACAGCTCAGTCTGTACACTTGGAAATGATTGATAATTGTTTGGTTTAGCTGGAGTGGTATCCTGAAAAACAGACTTTTCAGAAGTCTACTCTTAATCTAATGATACTGCTATGATGAATGTACCCTCAGTACATTTCTGTGGAGAAAGAATAATCCTCAGTTGTGGGTAGAACTGCCCTGTTTTCCTTTAATTGAGTAAGACAAACAATCCCATGAGCTATGATGTCAACAAACCTCTTTGTAATGAAAAAAGGTTTGGAGCCCTTAGAATCAAAAAAAGTAGGACACTGTTAATTTAATTGCTGGGAGATAAGTTTGATCAAAGCTGAGGAATGTGGACTGCATCCTGAAATATAAGGAGCTTCATTTAGAAAATGGACTTAATAACAAGCACATTTATTCATTGTTGGAGACTTGTGATTATTAATATTTGATCTAAAGAATGCCTTATATTTAAGGCTCTTCCATTATTTACATTTATTATCCAGTTCTCTCCTGCCATTTCTTTCTGGCTTCACTATTGCTAAGAAATATGTAACCAAGATAATCACATTATCTCCCATCAGTGCTGCAATCTGCTTAACTGGAAAAGCCAAACGCAATATTGCAGTGCTGCTGCTGCTGACAGGGGATTTAACTAGAGCTGATTGTCCTCGGAGCAACTCACTCTCCTGACTTCCAAAGAAAGTCTGCTGAAACCTGGGAAGTTTACTCCACTCCAGAGGGCTGGAACTGAACTTCTCCTCCCAGCCCCAAAGAGCTGAATGGTCAGGGTAGCATGAGGAAACTAAAGTGCATTTCTGCCTGATGCATGAATCCGTGTCCGGTGGTGATGGAATCATGGAATTGTTACGTTTGGAGAAAACCTCTGAGATCATCAAGTCCAGCTGGCAGCCCAGCACCACCACCAGGATCACCACCAGACCACGCCCCGGGTACCACATCCACATGTCTTCAAAACACTTCCAGGGACAGGGACTCCAGCACCACTGCCCTCAGCAGCCTGTGCCATGAAAAATTCTGTCCTGGTGTCCAATCTAAACCTCCTCTGGAGCAACTTGAGGTCATTTGCTCTTGTTCCCTGGGAGCAGAGCCTGACCTGGCTCCAGCCTCCTGTCAGAGCACAATCCAGAGCCATCTGCATCTGAGGGGTGATGACCCTGAGGATGAACAGTCCATTTTACTGTGCATCATACTGTGCTCATGGTTTATTCTGATTTGTGGTTTGGGGATTTTTTAAAATTTATTTTTATTTTGAATTATTTTTATATAATGCAAAGAAGCATCACAACTTAGTAACCCCATGCTGTGCACTCAGCATTTTTAAAGCAGTAAGTGTTTCTGGATATGTTTGGTGTCCTGCTTGGATGTTTGAGCCTCATTCAAATCATAGCCAATGTAATTATTGGAGAAAACATTTCTATAGGGGTGGCCTTTCACAACAACTTAATTGCCTCATGACTTTGGGTTGGAAGGTATTTATTTTTCTTTCTCTTTTAAAAGTACTTGTGTTTTGGATACAACTGCCTGGAACAATCAGAAAAACCTTGCACCACAGCCAGAAAAATTCAGTGTAATATCGAATGGCTCTTCTTTCCCTGAGATTGTGCACACTGAATAGGATACTAGAGCAGTGCTTGAACAAACTTCCTGACCTTAAAGAGAAGACTGCCTGTGCCTCAGGGCCACCACAGCAATGAGAGGTGGCATTTGGTTTGATGGGCTCCAGAAATTCCTCTGCTCAACTTTGTGCTGTAGAGCCCTAGAGCCATTTTTTTTTTTTTTATTTCAGCTCTGCAATACTTTATCTTCATGGCAGCTTCCGAAGAAGACCAAGTGGGGAAGGTGGGTTCAGAAGAAGTCTGACAAGGACAAATCCATCTATTGTAGATTTTGGAACTTTCTTGGCTTTTGCAATAATGACCTTCTTAAAGCATTTTGCAGGAGGAAGAGGAATCCCCAAAATTTCAGTCATCTCTTGAAAGAACAAAGTAATCCATTACAACTTGAAAAAATATTTTTGAGGAATGTTAGCTATATGGTTATATCCATTCAGCTTTATCTCCAGCAAGTTTTAGTAGTGTTAATGAGTATTTTTAATAATTGTAGACAAACCAGCAGCTGTAAGTTGGGGTTTAGCTTATAACTAAACGTTTCGGTCAATGTCACACCCCGAGGATGGTTCACTCATGTCTCTACTTATGGTTACTGAGGAGATGAATTCCACGGGGCAGACAAAGAAACAGCCTCTTCTGAGAAGCAAACATCTATCCAGGAGAAAATCAGACTGCAGAAATCCTGGCTGTTTTTCACTCAAGAGATTGAAATATCATTTTTTGTGTTGTCACAGATTAATGACCAAGAAGTTTAACTGTTCCTCTTAACCTGCCCTAGATCAATGCTCCGGATTGTCTCCAAGGCACTCACAGCTTTGCATGAAATTAAAAAGACAAAAGAATGAATTTGGCTTTTTTTATCATGTGTACCTGAAAAGATAGAATCGTTTTTTAAAATCCTGATGACCACCAAAGCTAAAAAAAAAATTCACCCTAAATTTTTTGTAGTTGTCTTTTTTCTTGGAACAAGGAGGTTCTGAAGGCTTTCTGAAGCCTATTCTGTTGTTGGAATGTTTAAGAAGAGCACAGGATTCCCTCTAATAGTCATCCCATTTTCATGTGGCATTAGTGAAAGCTCCATGACTATGAAACACTCACTTGAAAATGGAAATGTTTGGGGGTTTTTTTGTGAGATGCATAGTCACCCACACAATAGGATGGTATTCACTTTGGTTTCATCAGATGTTCGAGAGAAAAAAAGCCACAACAATCTTTGAACTCTTATTTTCGTGGTGCTGTCATACTTTTTTCCCCAACATAGTACTATTGCTCACTGGAGAGAATAAAAAGGACATAAAAAGTCTGTCTCTGCTGCTGTCAGAGAGTCATCACACCCTAACTGCAAAATCTTACACTAAAATAGCTTTAATAAATTGTGAAAATCCTAGGTGTAAGGACTGGGCCTTGTTTCTGACTGATGGAAGCATTTCCCTTATTACAGGAAATTATTCCCTCATTATAGGAAATAATTCCCTTATTACAGGAAATTATTCCTTTATTATAGGAAATAATTCCCTTATTACAGGAAATTATTGCCGTGCAATAGTCATGCATTTTCTTTCTGTTGCAGTCACAGTCCTTTTACCACCTTGGGCTTCTTCAACTCTGTTCTAGTCCCTTTCCTTGTCTACCCATAACATCAGCATTGTTCTCACTGACAGTTTTGCAGTTTTATCAGAGACAAATCATTTATTCAAAAGATAACAATGAGGCATGTGGAAATGCTGGGGAACAACACAGCCCCCAAATCTTTTCTTCCCACCCATTTAAGGTCCATACCAGACTTACATGACAAGGATTAGCATTACATTTTTTGGCTGTTTCTCACTATGCTACTCTGTTATTAATTGGCAATCAATTAAATTAGCCTTCCCCAATGTGAACTGTTTTGCCTGTATGGTAATTGATTAATGATCTCCCTTTTGTTATCTAGACTGACAAGGTTTTTTTTGTCATATTTTCTCCCCCATCTTCTTAACAAGGGAGAGTGAAACAGGCTTGGAGGGCACCTGGTCAATCCACCTCAGGTTATATTAACAAGTCACCTTTTATTGCTTTAAAAATTGCAAACCAACAACCTTCAGCAGCTAAAATAAGAGTTCATTTAATTGAAAAAGTACAAGGCTATTTGTGTTTAGTGTCCTGCCATGCAGAGTATAACTTCTAAGTTCCAAAATCAAAATATTGACATATTTAAAACCATAATCAAGATTATGAAACCTGAGCAAATAAACTAAAATACTGGAATTGTAATATCTGTGAAGGAACTGATACCTCCAACCATAAAGGTAGCACAGGCTTTATACACCCATTATTTTAATTATTGATGAAGTAGTTTCTGGAGATAAATAAAAATTAAAATCCATTTCTAAGTAATATCTTTATTCCTAAAAATTCTATAAAATGCTTGGGGTGTAATGTGAAAAGAGGGATTAACTTCAAGAGAAATGTCCAGTGGAAACTGAGTATCTTTTGGTGTAAAATAATTCCTTTAGATTGGTGCTTGCAAATTCAATATGAGGTTATGAGTGCCATGACTAAAAATGAAAGATTTTTGGTCTGTGTAATTCTATGTAATTCTGCACATTTCTCCCCTGAAATGTGAATTCCAACTCTGGGGCAACATGGGCTGTTTCAGGTGGAGCTGTTCAGGAGTCCTGCAGTGTCTCACAACGTGCACAGCTTTCGTTTTCTACTTGGAACAGATTCCTGGGCTGAATTCTCTCTTTCTCATATATTTTTTTTAAATTTATTTATTTTTTAGCTAGGTATTGGCTTTATTGCCTGTCCATCCTCTTAGGCGGTCTGTGAAATAGGAAGTTTTTCAAAGAAGAAGGAACACAGCGCTTGAAAAGATGTGTGAAAATGCCACAACATTTCTTGATAGGGCAGGCTTTTCCATCTGGCCCAGCTTATTTCCAAGGTAGGGGTGCTATTTTTCAGAAACTAGGCATGGGGATCCCTCTTTGGAGGCTGGGATTCCTCTGAAGACCTGTGATCCTAAGATCACCCTATGGGGTGTCCTGTGCATGGCCAGAAGTTGGCCTTGATGATTCTCATGGGCCCCTTCCACCTCTGGATATTCTGTGGCATCCAACACAACATCAAAGATAATCTGCTACCTCCTGAACTGGGTGAACAATTTATTGTCACTGGAATTATTTTTCTGGAAGGGCTTTAAGTTCCTAGAGCCCTCCTTGCTGTCAATAAGTACACGAATAATGGCTCGGAGCAGAACCACTGCTCACACACAGCTCTGCCCTCCTGTCAAACCCTGATTGCTGCTGGGTAAATTGCAGGAAAATAGAGACCAGTGCCTGCTTTTAGGAGTTTCTAAACCAAGTCATTTGTGTATTTATATAGATATCTATCTTTATGCACACTTTAAAGAAAACCAATATCTTGACATTATCCTTTCAGCCTTACTTGCTCAATTCCTCACAATGTCTTGGAAGAACATGTTATCTGCTTTTCAAATTTATGACTCAAACAGCTTAAAAAAATAGTCCCATTCATATGGATTTTCTTCCAGACTCTTCTTCATATTTTTTATTAATTTGTTTTTCTGTAGAGACCATATATCTTTAAAAGCAAAAGAAACCAACAGAGCCAAACCTGGCTGTACGGAGATTTTGTGTCAGGAAGTAAAATAACCTCGGTGAGAACAGAGTTCCCTAAATTTCAGTGTGTAAGTGTAACATTATGCTACATAAGTAGACTGGAATAGATAAACATAAATTCTAAAGCTGACTGCACCAGCCTTGAAAAGCTGTAATTAAGGTAAAGAAAGTCCAGGGAATGATCTCTAAGGAAATAAAAATAATGAATGAAAGAAGAAACCATTTCTCTGCAGTACATTATTCCACAATAATTAACATTTTTTATCGCTGCATATATATCTCCAATTAGCTATCTGAAAACTGGGGTCTGAGTTAATTGATTCTGTTATACTTGTGTAAATCTCAGCTAATTCCATGTGCTTCAGCAAAGCTGCTCTGGTGAAGCTGATGGCAGGATCTGGTCAGCCATATGGACTGCTTTGATCATCCTAAACTGCTCATTTAGGAATGTACAGTAACTAATACAGATTAATACAAGTATTTAGCTGCAAAATAAGAGAAATCAAATATTTCCTATCTTCCTGCATGTAAAAATATCATCTAAGTATTATATTCTATAAGTACCTAATAATGAAGTGAAAGGATAAATTTTGATTTGGAAGTTTGTCCCTAAACCAGCAGAGTTTGGTACCAGATCTGACCTTTTATTTTATTTTCCATAAGGTTTTGCAATTCCAGTGTATGTTCTGTCTAGCAAAGAGTGAGGCAAATACAGAAGATGGCATAACATAGAAATTATACATATAGATATACAAATACACACACATATATATGTACACACACACATAGTGGCAGTGCTATTACCAGCAAAACTTATCAAGAAATATTATTGAATATGCATTCTTAACTTCCTTGTCAATTTTTAAATTTGTTGAAATTCAGTAATTTGATCTATTTCTCCTGAGAATGTATATTTTTTATGGTTTGGGAGGGAAGGCTGCTTTGATATGGTTTTTCTCACCTTTCAGAATCTTTACATGCATTTTTTGTATAATGCACAGAACTGTTAATTTGGAAAAATCTGCTGGTATTTGTGTTTTCCTTCTCAGACTCTGGACTGCTCTGGGAAAGCTTGACAATGTGTAGTTCTCAAAGTAGCTAAGCCATGTTTCTCTGTGATAAAATACCTTTTGAAGAATATGTTGAAGGCTTTTCCCCTTCAAATATTCTTCTTCTTTCTAATTAGGTGGGAAAAGAAAACAAATGTGAAAACATTAAAAAATGACATAAAACCCCGTAAAATTTCAGTGCATTCAAATTCCTTTCTCTTTGGCAGAAATATATCTCAGGCTGCCACAGCGAACGAGGGTCCTTGAAGGTGTTGGGGCTCAACGGGGATTAAACTCAAGTTTAACAATTCTAGAGGCAGCTTAAAGCTTCTTAGCAGAGCAGATAAAATTAAACATTATGGCGACAACAAGAGGGCTGGAAGGGTGGTGGTGAGGCATTCAGCTTCCCTTTATTTGGGATTTGGGACTGAGATGGGAGCGAAAGGGCAGGAGAGGGGCAAACACTGGGGCTTTGTGAAATAGAAACTCGAGTCTTGTTTTCTTTCCTGCTTTTCTTTCTTACATTACTTCTACTGTTCTCCAGGGCTTCCCTGTGAAAACCCCACCTTTTTGAACACCCTAACCAGCAGCAGAATTGATTTCGAATTAATTTAGGGCACTGGGGTTTACCATAAATGTAATTTTGAAGCCAGATTTAGTAATAGTCGCGTGTAATTATAAAGCTGTTCTTCAACATCTTGTTACACAAGTGCCTTTTCATGAAATACATTCTTGCTAGGACTGAGCCAGTTACCACAAGCCCTTTCTAATTGAGTGTTATTTCCATTTTAAAGTGAAAAACACAGTTGCTCATGTTTATTTCAGGCTAAGATATTGCAGATGTCAAAAAGTACAGAGCTATCAAGCTAAAAATCTGAATGAGATTTTCCTTATGAACGATAGCTTGCATAGGATATTAAAACACAAAAAAAAAAAAAAAAAATCAGCTGAAGGTTGTTCGGAAAATAAACAGAACAAAAAATAGAAGCTAATAGTGTTTCCTTCCTAGGGATAGCTGGCAGGTTACAGAGTGTTCCAGCTGGCCAGAAGCCACACATTTATGGACTCTTGATGTAATTTGGTTCTGCCCATAAATAACAGGCCTTGATTTGTTACTTTAAAACTGCTAAAGCAACAGAAAGCTTCAAAAATCAAAACCCGTCTCAGTTGTGCTCCTGACATTCTTCCTGAAGTAAGCAGGACAGGCCATTTGATGGTCTTATTTCTTTGGAGCCAATACCTGCCTCGGATGTTGATTTTGTTACCGAGGCGTGGGGTTGCAGAAGGTGAAAAGCTCCGCAGTGTGGAGCTCCTAAATGTGGAGGCACACAAGGCACACGACATTATTTTAGTTCTTAGTGGAAAACAGCCTCAAGAAACAGATGGTTCTGGTTCTAGTAAGGGCTCTAACAATGTCTCTAAAGCCCGGATTAAACTGTCAGAGCCCAGTGCTGTCAGGGAGCTCTCACCTGTGAGCCCAGCAGACACTGAACTTTCCCACAACTACTCGCTGCTGGAAGTGGCTGGGCTGTTAAAGGGCACAAAGGTCGCTCCTCCAAGAGGTCAAAGGAGAGGTCCAGCATTAAGGAAGGGGGTCAACATATTTTTCTACTATTTTTTAACAGTGCAAAAACTGTTTAGTTTAACAGTTTTTTAACCTGTGACATCCAAACCTTTCCAGTTCTTCAGCTCAGGCATTTAGGGTGGAAGCCCAGGGTACAAAGATCCCTTGGACCAGGACTCTCATATGGCTTAGATAAAATGCCCAATACGTTTCTGCCACTCCAAAACATAATATTTGTCCTTTTTTGTATCAGAAGAAGGTAAAAAAAAGGTTATCTGGCTTCCTAAAGCACCCTCTGAAGGAGCCAGCAGGCTTTTGCTGCTCTGCTCCATGAAGAAATGATACTTTGACTGACACAGTGCATTAAGAATGACCAGCCCTGTTAATTTCAGACCTGGTGCTTCAGGTAAAACTGGGATTCCAAACACGGCCCTCAGCACATGTTTGCTGAATATCCAGCTGGAATCCTTGTTCCCTTTGTCACAGTTTGTCATACTTGGTCTTTCAACAAGAAAACTTCATGAATTATCTACAATTTTGATTTAGCCTGTAGAAAAAAAAATAAAAGGCCTACAAAACACCAAGAAAAAAACACCCAAACAAAAACTCCCCTCAGAACCCCCAAGCAAACAAATGAATAAAGAAAATCCCCCCCCCCAAACTGCACCTCTCTTTATTCCACAGTAATTCAAATACTGATCTGCCAAAGGACAGAATGTAATTGCTGAATGACAAATACATTCATAAAATGCATTGATGCACAATTTCTAGGCCAACACTGTATTTTTTTTTTTAATATGTACTAAATCAGCATTTTTCCAGCAACAATCAGAAATGAACTGAGCATCCTACCTAAGTCAGGTGATGTTTAGGGAAGCCTACATGGTGCCTTGGGAAGAAGAAATGTTTAGTGGATACGAGATCCTCCTTAATCCAAGCTGATATCTGGGATCTCAGTCCTTGGAGGTCTTGTTACCTCCTGAGGCCCAGGACTGAGAAGTCTGTGTTGGCTGTGGCTGGAACAGCTTGGCTGGACAAACCCCATTTATTTTAGAATTATGTAATTATATTTTAGGAATTAGAACACTATTTGTGAGGAATTTTAATTTTTTTCCAAGTTGTCTTTTTACAACTGGCATTAAAGGTCTGAATATTCCCTTGATAAAATCAGCCAACTCTATTGATGTTAGTGAACGAAAGCATGAGCTGGTTTACACCAGCTTTGTTTGTAATACAAAAATCTTCTTTCATGTTTGGGACATGATCCTTGAATTAGAGAGTTTTATTTATACATTTTATTTATACACTTTATGTGACAACAGTCACCGTGATGGTCAGAGGGATGCAGCATGCCAACCTCCCTACACAGCTGCCACAGAAATGCACAAAAATCTCTTCCCTGTAGTTGTTTTCCAACTCATAAAGAATGTCCCAATCCTTTACTGTGTGATAAACAATTTCCTGCCGATGAGAGAAATATCAGGTCATCAATTATTCCCTTCTGTCATTCAGAGGAGCTGTGTTATGTCACGTTCAGCTACAAACCCTAAATGTACTTTTCTTCCTCCAGCTCCCACTGTCTCCAGGAGCTTACCTGGAGCACGGTGCTGCTGCTGTGAAGGCAAGAACAAGAGGCCATTTGGTGCCAGCTTATTTAATTTATTTTGTTATTCCCCTCACTGGTTATGCCAAACGAAGAACAAATCTTACCGGAAGTGTGAACTATAGAACAGAAATTGCACCTACCCACCTGAAAAAACAGCTTGATCTTTCTCATAATTGCAATTTTTATGTTTGTTAGAAACCAGGGTGTCAGGAATGGCTCCTGCAACATTCCAGAGCTATCCTGAGTTGTGGGTGTGAGGAAGCTCACTTCACATATATTTTTGCACGTCACCAAAATTTGGATGACACACGTTTCTATCTGGTTATAGATGTGTCCGAATACCCTCCCTGGAAAGCTTCTCTTACTCCCTCCTAAAGTCTGATTCATTTTTTCATGCTGCATTTATTCGTCTTTCTAATCTGCTTGGTGAGTATCCAACCCTGTGTTCACCCACAGCTGTGTCCTCATTTCCACATCCCCCAAACCCGACATCTCAATGGGAATGTAACATCCTGTTGGAATTGCACAGGGCCGTCCCTACAGGAATTATTTGTCACTGATAATAAAAATGGGATGGAAAAATGACCTCCTAAACACATACCTTGCTAAATTCGTGGTCATGACATCAAGATGCTGTTTTTCTCTCGTGACTTTCAAAGACGTTGCTGCTTAAAGCATCCACAGCTGCTCTAAAATGAACTTCTGAAACTATTCCCACTCACCTCTAGCAGCACCTCATGAACCCTGAAAACATCAGAAAGGGCTCAATTCTATTTAATTATTTTCCCAGAACTCTTTTCCCACAACTTTTTTCCCACATTCTGTATTTTGAGGCAAGTAAATTAAAATGTTATAAAAGAGAAAAGCCAGACTTTTCATCTTCTCTGGTTTGGTGGAGAAGAACTTATGAGACAGTGAAAACAGAAAGTGGCAGGAAGCCTTTTTCACCTTCATCGACTTGAGATCTTCATTTTTTTCTTAATTTGAGATGTGAGGAAGGGAAGGGGCCTCAGCTGACCTGGGAAATAAGGGAAAATTTCCTATTCCTCTGGGAAAACTAGTTATGAAAAACCAGTATGCAAACTGGTTAATGACAGTCCACCCTCAAAGCTGCCATTTCCTTCTGCAAAAATCAATAGTCAGAAATCATTTATTTAAACTGTTTTGTCAAAACATTTCAAAGATTCCACCTCCCCTTTCAATCCAGAAATGTTTCATTTTACAGATGTAATTGTTTAGTGGTCAGTCAGTCTGAGTGGAAGCTTAAAGGAAGAGTTCCCTCTCCATTCCCCAGCACAGGAAGGACCTGGAGCTGCTGGAGAGAGCCCAGAGGAGGCACCAGGATGAGCAGAGGGATGGAGCAGCTCTGCTGAGAGCAAAGGCTGGGAGAGCTGGGGTTGTTCACCTGGAGAAGAGAAACTTTGGGGTGACCTCACTGTGGCCTTGCAGTGACTGAGGGGAACCTACAGGAAACATGGAGAGGGACAATTTCCAAGGGATGGAGTGACAGGACAAGGGGGGATGGCTTCCCACTGCCAGAGGGCAGGGATGGATGGGATATTGGGAAGGAATTATTCCCTGTGAGGGTGGGGAGGCCCTGGCACAGGGTGCCCAGAGAAGCTGTGGCTGCCCCTGGATCCCTGGAAGTGCCCAAGGCCAGGTTGGATGGGGCTTGGCACACCCTGGGTGAGTGGAAGGTGTCCCTGCCCATGGCAGGGGGTGGCACTGGATGAGCCTTAATGACCCTCCCAACCCAAACCATTCCATGATTGCTGCCCTCTTCATTCACCCCATCCATGGACAACCAGTTTTCTATAGGATATTTCATTTTAATTTCATTGCTGGCACAACAGCTTTTTCAGTGGCTTCTTGCAGGAGCCTCCCTGTGTGTGAAAGGTTGTACTGAGTGACCTTATTTTAGACACAGAGGTAGGAAAACAAATAATACAAAAACTGATTATTCTATGGGAGAAACTCTGCTAAGAGCACATTCTTAGGTCTCTTGCAATTTAATGTGGAGCATCCTACATGAAGCTGTGTGTATAGACAATAAAGAGAGAGGTCCAAATGCCTCTTCTCGGGTGCAGGAACCACTGGCTTTGTTTTCCTGCTCGTTGTCCTCCAAGAGAACATCTCTGTGGGTTTGCATTCCCTGATCACGTTTGAGAACAGCCCATATTTGTGTGATTTGCCCGTGTGAAAGGGTGCATTCCTCATTCCTAAGCAATTTTTAAGGAAGTACATAACTGACAGTGAATTTCACTGCATCCATAATTTCACTCAAACTCCTGCAGTATCTACACAAGGTTAAATCAGATTGAAATACGATGCACATGGCATTAATATTGAGGAAATGTCCTATATTTATTTTATTTCATAATATAACCTTCTAAAAGCCAGTTTATGTGATAGCAATCTTTCTGATATATCTCAAAGAAAATAAGAAATAAAAGCTTGAAAGCTGACTGGGAATTTTTACTGTTTTTAAAACTGTTCTGTTTTAAGCCTGTAGTCCTCTTAAAATTGATGGCTCAATATTCTTTCATCTTAAAGCATCCTTAATTACAGTCAGAAAAAAATGGAGATTGAATGTGTTCTGTGTAAGCAGTGCAAATAGAGGACAAATTTGGGAGTATATTTATACTACAATTAAATTTATGCTATTCTGAATAAATCATTTCAATTTATCTTTAATTGTTTTGAAGTGAAATATGAGGGTATGTAGAAGTTTTGTGCTCTCAGTTTGGATAGTTTACTTTTTATCATATCACCTATCAAACAGTTCATCCCGAAGCTGCTGAGGGGAAACAGGAGATACGGCTGAACCAAAGGGAAAATTTAATTTAGACAATGTTTCACCATTAATAATAATAATAATAACAATAAAGATAATAATAATAATAGATGAAAAAGGTACAGTTACTTCTAGGCTGTGGTTTGAGTTAACTTTTTTGATATGGTTTTGGAAAGCAATACCTGTAATGTATTGGAATTGAGGTAACCACTGAAAAAATTGGGATTTTGGAAGAAAAAAGGACTCTGGATAAATCCATGTACTCTGTGGCAGCTGCTTTGTTATTGTCCACGGCACAGGTTCAATCAGTCTTCCGTGTCCTGGGTCTGATTCTCCATTTGAGGCAGTATTGTGAGGCAAAACGAAAGAGAATCCAGTGCTGGCTGAGCAGTTTCAGAGCTAAGAAACTGTTTCTCTTTCTCCAAGGAAAGGAACATTATTGCTAAGACTGAGAACATTCAAAGACAGTCTGATAAATCCCGATGACTTTGTGAGTGTGAAGGTTTTTGTCGTGGTAGAACACAGGAAGAGTTGATGAGATCTTTTTTGGACAGACACATAATTAAGTTTTCAGCTCATCTTTAGCCATGCCAAGTAAATTCACAAACCAGAACTACACATTCTGCTCTCTGCATATGCTGCATATGCTGCAGGATGACTGCTGGGGCGATGGTTTGGGGATGAGAAGGTCTGAAAAGCAAAATCACAGCTGAAGAGCTCTCACAGCTCAGTATTTTCCAGGATAAAAGATGAAATTTTGTGTATCACTGATAAACGAACCCTCTCACCATTTTGGAGGTCTAAGGCTCCATATGGTCCTACAGACTTGCAAATCTTGTTACAATGACAAAACTGAATGTTCTCTGTCCTGTTCCTCTGACCACCATCACATATGGGCTGGTTCAGAGGAGAAACCATGAATTATTTATCTGGCAGATTTTTCAAACTGCCATGTGTGTTTGAAGCTGTTGGAAAGTCTGAAATGGCATAAGTGGCTCCACAGGAGATGGGATGGGAGGCAGAATGTAAGCAAAGCTGCCCAAATTATGTGATGAATATAATTTATCGCTAGCTACTGATTTATTGTATAATTTTCACCAGAACTGGCAGAAAATCAGGAGGGAAACTGGTTAGTGTGAATCATCATCTACTCAAGAAAAGCAAATCCAAAGCCTCTCCTGCAATCCCAGTATCCTGATAAAAGTGTGGAACGCAGAAGAACTGAAATTCTGCTTGAGGATCTGGGTTTTCTTACTACAAAAAAAAAAAAAAAAACCAACCCCGAAACAAACAAAACAAAACATAAAAATAAACCTACAAAATGAAGGAATGGGTTTAGCAAAATCTTCTGTCTTGTTCTCAAGAGGAGGAACCCAGTAAGGAGCAGCACAATTAAGACTCACGCTGAAACCTGAGATTCAGGAAGTGTTCGCTGGCTCCCAGATTTGCTGTGGAGTGAGGACACCTTGCAGGATCAGATTTCAGTACCTCCAGCCAGCACAGTCAAGGCCAGAAATTAATATTTCACTGCTGATGAAGGCAGTAAAGGACATTGAGATACAAGGGGCCTTGAGTCCAAAGCATTCAGTAGCATGTTTTACTCACAAAGAGGAGAGAGAAGGTTTCTCTGGAGGTCATTCCTGAAGACAGCACTCAGGGTTCAGTTTTTCTTCTTGGCAACGTGCAAGGTTTACTGCAGGATCATTTTTTGTTTTCCCCAACTGGGGGAACATCAATAGCCACCTTCCAACACTTTTTACTGGAAATGCTACACGGACTTTCTTAAATTGACAATTTAAAAGAGCAAATTGACTCAATTCATTGCAAGATACCAAACTATTTTACACCCAGGCTTGAAGAGGCCTTTTACCTTTTAGATTCCAAGCTTTCATATGACCTTTCCATGAACATGAACCAGTCTCGCTCTTTCTGAATTATTAAACTTGTAAAACAGGACATGTTCCATGAACAGGAAAATGCCAATTTGGGTTTGAGACCTGATTTTTTTTAAAAAAAAGGAAGAAAAAATAAAAAGTCCTCTCTCACTGAGTAGGTAGAATTTAGAAATTGGAGAAAAAAAAATTTTTTTTGCATTTTTTACTGCTGCCAGATGCTTCCAGATCAACCTACACTTTCTCTTTACTGCAGTCTTGCTAATACAGTGTATGAATAAAGAGTGTTTTAAAATTCATTACTAAATACGCCAACTTTCTACTTTAATTTTTAAAAAATGTATTATTTAAAATTAGGCTAAATCTCTATAGAATGAAAAAGTTGAGTCTTCTCACCCAAACCTTATCTTTCTTTTATCTCTTTACTGCTGTGAAAGAGAATAAAACTGCACATGCCACACTCCAGTGGGCAATGTATTTTAAAATCCTGCAACAGCCATAAAAGCACAAAGCAGCACCTGAAAACTTTCTTGAAAGTCTGTACAGGGTTGTTGTTTTTTTTCATAAGCACTTCACAAATATTATACAGACAATTTAATTAACGTGGGTGACTGAGGTTATCCAAAAATCGGCCAGATGGGGTGGTGGTTTGTAATCTGTATTGCTCCGAAGTGTGTGAGAGTCTAAGTTTCCTACAACAACTTCACTTTCATACAATGAACCGTGTCCAAGAAGAGCCACTTAAATACAATATGAAGAAGAAGAAGGGAAGGGAATGAATGACACTCCTGCTTGAAAAACACAGCCATAGTTCAGTGCTTTTCTGCTGATATCTAATTATTTTCTACTGGTGAAGCATAAGCAGATCAAGTTTCATCTGTGCCCTGGAAATGCTGTGAACTGTCTGCAAAGCTCTGAAAAATTAATTTTCTCATTTATATGAAAGGCCAAAGTTCTTTTAACTACTTTTAGTACTGTGACATCTCTGTAAACAATCTTTTCACATGTCGATGAAAATGAGGATTCCTGTAGTGTCCTGATGAATTAGCAGACAGAAATTTCCTCCTACAAGTTTTCAGAAACTGTCTGGAGAATGAATTAGCAAAAAAAAAAAAAAATAGAGAAAAATCTTTACTTTAGCAGTAAAGGTTTAAACAAAAATATTCTTTCTGGTTTATCTGAGGTTGGAGCCAGGTGGGGTCGATCTCTTCTCCCAGATAAAAAGTGACAGGACAAAGGAAACAGCCTCAAGCTGTGCCAAGGCAGGGTTTAGTCTGGATATTAGGAAAAATTTGTTCAAGGAAAGGGTTGCAAAGCCCTGGGCAGAGGTGGAATCACATATCCTGAGAGTCTTCAAAACATTTGTGGGTGTGGCACTTGGGGATGTTGTGGTGGTGATAGTGTTGGACTTGATGATCCTAAAGCTCTTTCCCAACCTAGGTGATTCCATGATGTTGTGTACAGTGGGTGGCACAGCCCCAGGGGCAGCCTGGACACAATTCCATTGGAAGTATTCTCATTATTCCCAGCAATATCCCTGGTTTATTTCCATTTATAGGCTGAAAAGCTGTGAGCTGATACGGATTCTGCCAACATATTATTTGCTCACAATTACCTGGTTTTATTAATAGAAAGGCATTATCCTCCAAGTTTTTCTCACCAGCTAAATCAGTCATTTAAGTATTTTTTTTCCTACATTGCTGCTTCTATTGACTTTATCATTATAGAACCCGGGTGCCTTTACTTTGTGTCTCTTTTGAAAAGCATTGACAGAATATAATCTATATAATTTTAGGGGCTGTTAATAAATAAACACAACAGACTAAAAATCTGAAAAAAGGGGGAAAAAAGAAAAATCCTAACAGATAAAGACAGAGATAAGCAAAAGAAGGAGCAGAGGAAAATAATATGTGTGCAGATTGAGTGCTACTAAGGAACAAATGTTTTTTTTTTTTTCCAATTTATTTTTGCCACCTTGCCTTTTTGACCTGTGGGTTTTATATAATTGAGGATACAGGGATTTTCACCCCTTAGCTGAGGAATTATGGATGTAGTAGATTACCAGAAGATGAAAATTACTGAGAAAATCTGCAGAGGAAGAAAATAGGACTCTTAATATTGAGGACAGAGAATTAATTTTGCTAGCAAGAACATAAATTCAAGATTTTGATCTACTCTGTATGAGTGCAATGACAAAGCAAACAGAAACTCTTCAGCATTTCTGTGCCACTTTACAAAATTCGTTGGCTGGCAAACAGCCAAAATCTTTAAATAAACCAATAAACACAGTATATTGTGAAAATAGAAATAATTGAATATAGAAGAGGGAAGAAGACACATGGTGTACATAAGAAATAAAACCCACAACATTTTCAAGATGATTCCAGTTCCTCTGAATGAGAGATGAACAGACATAAAAAAAGAAATCAGCAGTAGGAAACAGAAATTATGTTCCATGAAATGTTACCATGAAACCCATGGCGGTCGCAGCCACATACTGTGGGAGGCTGGGAAATTGTATTTGCAATTCTAAACGAACAAAATGCATATGAAGCAATATACAGGCCTCTTCTTCTCATCATGTTAGGAATTGTGAGATAAAACGAGGGCAAAATAACCCCAATTTTATGAAGATTGGAATAAAAACCTGAAGAAATAAGAGGGGGAAGAAAAGTGTTGCAGGAAGAAATATGGCATTGGATCACAAAAAGCACTTAACAGTAAGAAAGAAAGATAAAATGCTCATGAAATGCACAGAGAGAAGGAAAAAAGGGAACAAAATCTAAAAGATTTTTTGTTAGCTGATGGATGGCACGTCCATATCTGCAAATTCATTTGTGCCTTGGATAATTGAGTGAAAGGAAATACAATTTTTTACCGAGTTTTCAAAGTGTGGGGAAGGTGCTTGGTTCACTTGAAGACTGAGCACACGTCATCTTTTGCAGCTATTTCAACATCTGGACAATGTGGTGAGAGGGAACCATGGGTCTAATGCCAGCAGATTTTGGCTAATTATTCAATTACCGGATAATTTATTCAGCTTTCAGTCCAAAGTGTCTTTTTATCTGATGAGGGCACGTGCTGAGTTGGGTTGTGATGATGTGGTGGGAGCCCCTGTCAGAGGCTTTCCCCCAGGTAGGTTTGTTTAGGTGCTTCTCAGCCTGCTCCATCACCTCCTTGTTCCAAGGGAATTTTCTCTTCCCCCAAGAGCCCTGGAATTTATGGAAACATGTATTAAAGAAGTAACTGCTCTGGAATTTCCTGCTTTATTACAGCCACGTCTCTGACTCGTTTCATCATGGCTGATGTCAATCAAGAGTGAGCAATTTGAACAGTTTAAGGGGCTGTGCTGGCTTAGCCTGAAGAAGAGAAAGCTCATCACTCTCTGGATCATTCTCAGGCTTCCAGAGAGCCATTCAATTGCACCACCTTTGTGTGCTTTGCCATTTTTCATTAGAGTTTTAGTGGGAACGTTCACAAACCTGTGATAGCCCAGTCACGTGGAAGTCACATGAACAGGTGGAAGTCACATGAACAGTTGAAACTCAGAAGACATATTTTCTAAAACAAATCAAGGTAAAACCAGCTAGGTATAAAATATCTATAATTCTTACGTTATGGAACGTGTTTGAAGTCACGTTTCAGCAGATTCAAAATTTTGGATTTCATACTCTCATTTCATAATCTCTAAGGTGGGTCCTGCCCTGTCTTTAGGGCGAATCCTTCATGTGAGTGAAGGAAAATGAAGTCTTGTGAAAACAACTGATTTCAAGCCATTAAACTGAACTTTGGCCATTAATTTTTACCGAAATATTTGAATTGTTCTCTTTTCTTTTTCTGTCCGTGCAGGCCCATGTGGGCCTGCACGGACAGAAAAAGAAAAGAGAACAATTCAAACCAATATGGTTTTGTCTGGTTTGACACGGTGATGGAGAACAAAGAGAACAGTGGATCCACCAGTGGAATTTACGGGGCAGAGCCGAGATAAGGCTGTCTCCTCAAAATGAAATGTACAGATTACACTGCAATGCTTCACTGCATCTGCAGATAAGAGAGTTCATTTCGCTCCCTCCCCTCCCATGGTGAAGGCCATTTTTCACTTTCACCAAAGGCCAGCCCAGCCATAATGCAACATTTTGGAAACAGACCAGCTGGAGGATTTTGAGTTACTGCTTTACGATGTGGTGTAAATCCAAAACCCTGAAGTATTAATGTCCAATGCTTGAGGAAGGTCTTCTACAGCTCCTGGAAAGAACTGAGAGTTGTTTAATAACTCTGGGATCAACACTTCTTCCATTCCAGTCTGCTTTCATTTAGTTGCAATTTTCATTCAGTGTTTTACCTTCCACGTTAAAACAGATCTTCATCTCTTAGCACAATTACAGCTCAGAGACTGCTTTTGTATAGTTTGCTTTATGTCTTTTTTGGGGGTGGGGAAAGAGAAATAGAAATGAGACAGAAGTCATGTTGTCACAATATTGATTTTCAAAGCCTGGCAAATAAACTTCATGTTTTGAAACACAATGGAAAAGTCGGAGGACAGCTCACATACATTTATTGTTCAACAAATACAGATTCTTTTACTTACATCATTCTATTCAATCTGCTAAAAGTACTGAATATCCAAGGACTAAAATGAACTGGGGTTCACAATAATAATATTGCTCTTTCTTTAATTTCTGTTCTAGTATCAAAAGAGATACACAAAACACTTTAAACATTTTCAGGTAAGTCAACCACCAAGAAGATGTAAACATTACACCTTTATACAGCAGCATTTATATTAAAATTACTTTTATCTTGAAGAAGCTACCAAAGACCTACATATTTCAAAATACATAATTAGAAGGGAGAAATTTCAAAACAAAAGTAATAATAATAATAATAGAATTATATTATTATTATTATTATTATTATTATTATTATTATTATTGTTGTTGTTGTTGTTGTTGTTGTTGTTGTTGTTGTTGTTGTTGTTATTGGTATTGTTATTGTTATTATTACTATTATTATTATTATTACTGTTGTTGTTATTACTGTTGTTGTTATTACTGTTGTTGTTATCGTTATTATTATTATTTAATAAACAGCACTCAAGAGACAGACCAAGACAGAAAAAAACCAATACAACACCAGGAAATATTTCTGTAATACAAGAACTTGAGGTAGGTCTCTGCCAAGCTTAGTGACTTTTCTAGTAAAATACAAAATACAATGCTCCCTAGAAATATGAAAAAAAAAAAAACCTCTCCAAGAGTCTTTTCATAAATTGATGTTAAGCTGAGAGATGACCTTGAATTCGAGTCTTCATTGGAAGGAAGGTTACCTGAAGAGCTACTTTAGCACTCAGACAGTCTCGTGGCTAGAGTGAGTCACCACTCTGCTCCCCTGCTTCCAAAGAGGTGTCACGAAGCATCTGAACCACAGCAGAAAAGAAGTGGTTATTGCTGCAGAAAAGGGATCTTCATGGGAAAATAAAGAGGAGCCACGAGGCAATTTGTGTTTCTGTTCCTTTGTTCCACAACCCAGCCAGGAAAGCAAGGACACACCAGCACCACAGCCTGCGCTGTTGAACTCAATAACTGAAATGTCCGTACCTTTACTGAGTTAATAACACTAATTCCTAAAACTTTACTCCATTAAATTCCTGTCTCAACAGCCATGGCTGTTTCAAGTCCACTCATACAATATTTGTTCCTGAGCTGTTCTTTTGCTAACTTGACCTTTTCAAATCTGGAACATTTTGGCTCTGTTTTCATTTACAGTGGTGGCTACACCACCGTGTGATATTTCAATTGAATATGACAGTTTTACTATGTCTCCTTCTGTCTAGGAGTAGAGTTTATGGACACAGTACTAATAAAAATTGTATAATAAACCAGAAACAAAACTGGGCAGCTTTGGCAGTGAGATGTAGTAAATTGCTTCAGAAAGATACTCTAAAAGACAAAACTGAGCATATTAAGAAATTCTCTATTATATATTTCTAGTGCTGTTATATTAATATTTTTTATTATCCCATACATATTCATAGATGGGGTATCTTGAAGCACTTGCTGGTGCCACAAGTTGCAGTCTATTGTAAAAATAGTGTGGAATCCAGCTGAAGTCACAGCCATGGGTTTCAGCAGCCAAGTCAAAGGATACATCTTTAAATGGAGCATGCAGAGAGCCAGTTTCTTGTCTCTTATTCCAGGGATTGAATCATGGAATCATAAAATGACCTGGGTGGGCAAGGACCAGGCTCATTTAGTGCCACCCCCTGCCATGGGCAGGGACACCTTCCACTAGCCCAGGGTGCTCCAAGCCCCGTCCAACCTGGCCTTGGGCACTGCCAGGGATCCAGGGGCAGCCACGGCTTCTCTGGGCACCCTGTGCCAGGGCCTCCCCACCCTCACAGGGAACAATTCCTTCCCAATATCCCATCTATCCCTGCCCTCTGGCAGTGGGAAACCATTCCCCCTTGTCCTATTGCTCCATCCCTTGGAAATTGTCTCTCTCCATGTGTCCTGTGGGCTCCCTTCAGGCACTGCAAGGCCACAATGAGGTCACCCTGAAGCTTCTCTTCTCCAGGTGAACAACCCCAGCTCTCCCAGCCTTTCCTCCCAGCAGAGCTGCTCCATCCCTCTGCTCATCCTGGTGCCTCCCCTGGGCTCTCTCCAGCAGCTCCAGGTCCTTCCTGTGCTGGGCCTGGGGGGGGCCAGGTGGGGTCTGCAGGTGGGGTCTCACCCGGTCTCTCACCTGGAGCAGCTGCAGGTCAAACAAGAGAATTCTTTACCAGCTGGCCAGATCTCCAGCAAAAAGGACTGACCTGGCTCAAGGGCTCCCACAGGGAGTTCACAGTCTGTGGGATGGAATGGATTCATGAGGCTGCAGGACGGTGATCTGAGAACTGGAGCATCTCTGTTCTCTGATTCTTTATAGCTCCCTAAAACTCCTTACTCTGCTTTTGTCTGCTAAAGAGAAAGACTGACTGAATAAAGAGAATTTGTGTTAGCAAACGTGGATTCCAAGTTTTATAATGGACCATTCTTATGCTCCAGACACGTTGTTTGCTTGGAAGTCTCCCTAATTCTGAAATAGTTTACACAAACGGAGTTTTCTTCATCTGCACAGCCACTGAGAAAATACCTTCAGATTATTTAATTATTGCTGGATGGTTCACTTTGGTTACAGGAACAACCACAAATAATTTATTAGTTGTTTGTGCAAATTAATATCTAGATGACATTTACAGGAGGAAACTTCAGGTCTCAGAAAAGTTAATATATGTGAGGATTATTCTTAAGATATTTATACAATTTTCCAAGAGAATCGCTCTGAATGAAAGGAAAAACTGTACTTAAAAGTTTATAATGCTAATTTTAATAATATGTAAAATGGTGAAAACTACATAGTAGATCTCTATAGAAAAAAATGTATAGTATTAATCTTATTGATACTTATAAGATCATTTACAGTAAAATGATTTCAGAATTAGATGGCAATAATCTGGAGCTGTTAGTTTTTAGTGAGTGATTTTTTATTAGAGAATAAGAGAGACTTTCTTAAATAATGGCTAAGAACAAAGAACAGAAGCTCTTCAGTCTCTTCTGTTTCTATTTTATGTTTTATGTATTTCTCCACAAAAAGCTCAATGGGAACAGACAGTACAAGATGAAATGAAATTTTTAAGTGAGCCACGTTTGATGAGACTTCATAGTGTTACAAATGGGGAGTGTTCAGCTCAGCCACTGCTGCACCAATTCCATAATTACACATTAGAGTAAATATTTTGTGTTTCCCCCAACCTGAACATATTCCCTTTAGATTTTTCTTTTAAATCAACTTATATTTATCCTATGGGCTGCCCGTTATCTTTCACCAAATATATGAAACAGACGTAAATTACTTGAAGAAAATGTGTTTTCACTGAATTTTAATTAAATCAAGAATAGCTGAGTCATTTTTGTTCTTGTTGCTAAGGAGACCATCAATTTTTTGTTGATAGTCTGTTATTATGTATAACCTTCTTATATTTTAATACTTTAAACTCCCACAAATTTTGATCAGCCATATTCTCCAGGAGAAGTATGCTTTGGAAATGGAGTGAGGGGCTTAGGGAATGCCTGAGAAACAACCATGTGCTCCTGGGGATCCCAGGATGTGACGAAGTGGTTTGCATTGTCAGGAAAAGAAATATCCAAAAAGGAGATGCAGGATGAAATTTTTTTTTTTTTTTAATTAATAAAAAATTTAAAAAATACTAAAAATATTTCTCAATATGATTCTTTCTTTGAGCAGTACTTTTTTCTTCCTTTAGCAGTAAGGATCTTTAAAAACATAAGAATGTAACGGTGGGTTAAAATCAGCAAGCTGGGTTGCCATGAGGGAAATCAGGCACTGGCTTCAACTAAAACTGAACTAGGAATCTAAAAATAAAAAAAACCAATAGATATCATTATGAGATGACATGAATTGATCCAGGCCTGAACACAAGGGAAAAAGCAAGTTCAGTAGAAATTGCCAGAATATCATCTTTCAGTGTTTGCAATCACCGTATTTAAGTTTCAGACGCACTTGTTAAGAAGGAAAGCTTTTCTCCAGCGTCAGAACTGCCAGACTCCAGCTGCAGCGAGTCAGGCATCACAGTTCTGCATTCAGAATGACACCCTGCTCCCTTGGGAAAGGCACGCTGACATTTCCCCGTGGAGAAAAAGGCCTTGGAAGTGTGACTTGTCCCTAAGAAATGTTTCAGCGAGGTGAAACGTAGTCGTGTTTGCAAAGCCTCGGTGACAAATCCTCGCCGGTGCCTCATGGGTGAGCTCCATTATTCATCCCCACCCTCCAGCAGCTGATGCAGGCTGGCATCACCCAGCTCTCGTGCTGAAATTATTTATGCAGAGACATTTCAATGAAGGGAACGAGGACCAGGTGGATCTCTCCCTGAGCGGTGGGTTTTGCGGGACAGTGGCGCACCACAGCTTCGCTTTGAACCTGGAGAGCCTCCCCTGTGCGGTTTGGGTCGGAGTCTAAAATCCATCAGGGGAAATTTCATCAGTGGAAAACAGTCACAGACACGACAGATTCGGACAGGACCCCCTGGCTTTCAGAATTCCTGCTCAGAGGGAGTCTGGGTGTGGCAGGATCCAATCCCAGTCTCGGGCTTGGGCAGTGGTTCATGTCCTCAGGTGCTTTAAACGACTTTGTCCCGCAGGATTAAGGGTGGCAGATCAAATATATTTATATAAACAAAATAAACAAATTATTTAAATTGATGAAGATAATGATGACTCTTAGACCAAAAGATCTTAACAGAATTATTTACTATACATTACAGGCAGCTCCAACTACTAGTATAGTTCACTATTCACTGATGCAATGATATTAAAGCTAGAAAAACAATTACCAAATAGAGATTGATGTCACATGAGATGCAAAATCAGTGGCAGGGCAGGGAATGGCCTCTCTGTTCTTACTACTCCATTTCTTCGCTGAATTTCCCTGAAAGCATTTCTTTTCATGGCATAATAATGGAGTAGTATCCCCTTCCTGAGGAGAAAGGGATTTTGGTAGCTGAATGTTGGAAGCCAAGGCATAATTTAAAAGCTTTACCAACAGCAGCACAGAATTCAACATCTCCTGTTGTACTGACAGTTTTTATGCTTTTTAGGAAGATTTTGGAACACTTCCAGAGCGGTGTTCACACCCGGGGCAGTGGTGCACTCACCATCCCTGGAACGGTTTAAAAAAGGTGTTGATGTGGCACTTGGGGACAGGGTTTAGTAGTGACCATGGTGGTGGTGCTGGTTGAAGGTTGGACTCGATGGTCTTAAAGGTCTTTTCCAACCTTAATGTTTCCATGATTCTGTAATCTGTGACCTCAGAAGTTTTTCTGTGACCTCAAATAAGTTTTTCTCTTGCTTATCAATCAACTTGTTCCAAATCACAAACCACAGCTCTGACATCGCGACTGGTAACTGGTTTAGGCCACAGGAATAAAAAAACCCTAAGAGTAAATTTCATACCTTTGTTGCAATACTCTGCGTGCAGTTTGCAGAGTCTGTGAAAGAGTGCAGTTATTCTGCAAAAGCCTTATGAAATTTCTTACGAATTTCTTATTTCTTACGAAATACGAGGTTGCACTGCATGAGAACATAAATCCTGGTGCAAACCCAGATGCCTTGATCTTCAGAGTGAAGAGCACTGGTCTGTGGCTGATGAAAATATCAACAGGTGCACAATCTGAAAAAATTAAAGCCATTTTCACCTCTCTAGTCCTGTTCCAAGTTTTTTTTTTCCCCAGGGTAATGTCCAGAATGTGCATCCTTGTGGTCTGCTGCACGCAAATATGCAATCATAATTCCTGACCGAAGGCAAGGGAAAAAACCCCTTTTCTGCAATGATGAACCCTTTAGCTACTATAACAAGAAGAGGAATGAGTTATTCAGGTAAGCATGAACAAAGAGCAGCCCAAAAGCCCAGATCGGTGTGAGCAATTTAATTTGAGAAATAATTTAGTATTTGACAGGACAAATGTAAAAGCAACAGGCTGTAAAATGCTCACACTGGCACAGCTTCCATGTCCATCCCATGTTCTGCTTTCCCAGGCCTGTCAGTGAATAATTGGGACTAATGATTTTACTCGAGTCTAACATACTTTACCTTGCAAAATGCCACGGTGGAGGCTGCCCTTCCTGACCTTGCAGGAATGAGATTTTTCACTCCACTCATGAAGCGTAATGTCATTAAAACCAATTTAATGCATTCATTTCAATTACATCATAGTTTTATACAAGGTACAGTGAAGTTTGTGGAAGGGTTGTATTTTTTTTTTTAATTAAACTCACAGAACTGGAATTGTATTTGCATGACACCTGCCTTTTTTATTTTTGACGGGATATTTTAATTTTTGGAATAACTCTGAGAATCCAGGTTACATTACCGAGATTGCAATTATATTATATTTACTCCCAGTAAAATATTTCCTTCCTCAAAATTGTCAAAAGTAGTTGCAGTGTAACTATTCTGAAATTTCTACTTGCACATCGCAGAGCTGAGGGCAAAGTTTTCACTGCTGACACAATTTTGTATGGTGACAAAAAGAGGCAAAAGAAGAAAAGTAATTTAAAACATAGTAAATAAGAGATTATCTCCACCCTCCCTGTGCTCTACTTGCTCTTAAATTATGGGAACAGAACATTCCTTCGATCAGAAGTGTGAATGGAGTTACTGGAATTAATGCAATATGAGAACCTAAAGATTTAAAAGGCAAAAAGGAAGAGAAGCAGTGAAGTAAAGGACAGTGCCTGTCTTGGAACTGAATTGAAAAATATTGGCCAGAATTAAAGATATTGTGGTTTTTGTGACATAATTCTGCCAGTTGCCTCTTCTGATAAAAGTTTTTGTCCGAGGTGAGGTGAACTTTTAATTAAATCTTTGTGCATTCATTGATTCTGTTTCTTGACACACAAAAAATAGGTTGATGCTAAATATAAACCGGATCAAGAAATTATTAACTAAGTGGAGCTTCCTTTGATATTACAAAAGTTCATTGGACAAAAAACTTTTATCAGAAGTGGCAGAATTATGTCACCAAAACCACACCTGGTCTATTTTGATAAAAAGCTCAAATGAAGCCGATGTGACTCTAACTGGGCCAAACAAAGGCATCTGAAGTGGGAATCTGGAGCAGGGTTTGATCTTCTTTCTCTGGATCCGTACCTAAATGTCCCTGGAATGGCAGAGTTCCGTCCTAAAATCAGTTCTACCCTGTGGCTTACCCAAAAGGCATCAAGATTTAGTACATTGCACTTTGCAGTGAGCACGGAGGAGATGTAACTTCAATTTTCGCTGAAAGAAAACAGAATGGAGGAAGGACCTTATTTTTTATAAAATGCCTCTTTTCTTTGCACAAATACCATCCAAGTGGAGGCTCTCACTGGACCCTTCATCCCTGTGTGCTCCTGTGCCACGCCGAGCGGTGTCACATTTATTAGGAGTGTTATTAGGAAGTCTTCCCCCAGTGTGTCACATCTGTCACATCTGTCTTTCACTGCCTAGCTGGCATCTGCTCTTTTAAGTATCAGCTCCTGAGGCAGCCCTTTCCACAGGCTGATTTTCACAGTGGAATGAGCAATGTAGAACCCGATTTTTGGGATTTTTTAAAATAAAATAAATTTTAATTGATTTGGTATTTTTCTTTCTCTCATTCTTTTTAATGGTGCATCAGGCAACCACATGCAACTACGTATACATATACAAAGAAATCAGATTTTCACCTGAATCAGCAGGTGAGAACACGTTTCAGAATTGAGTGCAAGAAAAGAAGTCGTAGCAGGAAGCAGGAGGAGGAGGAACACGGAGTGTAGTAAAGGTCACCTGAAGTTATTTTTATAATATTTTCCAGCAGTTTTTCTTGCAGACAAGGTAATATAATGAGGTGTTTAAACAATATTGTTGTCTTTCTGGAGAGCTCCTTGTTTGCAGTTATTCATTACTGGCACTCTGTTCTCCTGACATGTCATAAATCCTGTTTGGGGCCTGCTGCCCAGCAATGCCATGTGGAGCTGGGGAGAGTTGGTTTGAGCTCAGTGGGCACTTTCCAGCTGGATTTACCTGTTTACTGGTTTTGTTACCAACACTCATTTCAACTGGAAACTGAATCACGGAATCACGGAATATCCTGAGTGGGAAGAACCCCCCAAGGATCATCCAGTCCATCCCCTGGCCCTGCCCAGACACCCCAACAATCCCACCCTGGGCATCCCTGACAGCGGTGTCCAATCTCTCCTGGAGCTCTGGCAGCCTTGGGGCCGTGCCCATTCCCTGGGGAGCCTGGGCAGTGCCCAGCACCCTCTGGGGGAAGAACCTTTCCCTGATCTCCAGCCTGACCCTCCCTGGCCCAGCTCCAGCCATTCCCTGGGCTCTGTCCCTGGTCACAGGGAGCAGAGATCGGAGCTGCCCCTCTGCTGCCCCTCAACCCCCACTGAGGTCTGCCCTAAGTCTCCTCTTCTCCAGCTGAGCAAACCAAGTGCCCCCAACCTCTCCTCAAAAGAGACGGACAAAAGCTTTTTTAACTCTATGCTATTTCTCTACTGCATCACTCCTGAGGTTTTTAATTCGTAGGTACTCGATGCTTGCTGGAAAAAAGGGGTACTGAGTCGCCTACACCCTTTAGAATTATAGCAGAGAGCTCTTTGTACTTGTAGGCACCTAAACACCTTTGAACATCTGCCATCTGATGATAAACCTGATGATAACATTCCCCTTTAAAAGTGGAGTGGAAAATGTCTCCCCTTAGCAGCGCTTGTCCTGTCGGTGCTCTCCGGCAGCAGAGCATAAATCACCGCGGAAGCACGGAGAGGCTGCACCACCGACACGCTGCACCTCATTCTGGGACCTAATTATATCAGCATCCGATGGCAACACCTCTGAAAGGGGTTTGTCAGCATTTTCAGCACATGGCTTCCTGGGTTTTTCTTAGGTGGATGAAAACTTAACATGTCGGTAATTCCAAAATTGTATCTGCTCGAACAGACGTAAAAGTTGTCAGTCGGGATTTGATTTTACTTGTCTGTGATATGTTCTGGTTTTATTCATTTATTTCTTTTTTTTCCAGCTGGGGTTGAGAGTCACACAGCAGCTTGTGTGTGTTTTGAAAAGCTCCTATAAAAAAACTGTTCAGCATCTCTCACTTATTTCTAATTATAGGTGAGGTAAACGGTTGCTGAACAACGAGGCGTTAAATATATTCAGTGTACATACAGAAGTGCTCGAGGGTGGGAAAGAAGAAGTTATCAAAAATAATTACCTGCTAGCTCTGCCTCCTCAGATCATCCTAAGTGAAATGGCACTGTGATTTTTGAGAGAAATTTGAGAGAGTTGTGAGAAATCCAGGAGTCTTTACAGCAGCGTGCATTGATACTGCTCATATTCCTCAATGTTTGCACATCAAACTGTTATTAATTTTGGATTTCTCCCCTGGTAATTTTTTTTTTGTCACATTGAAGAATTTATATTAGTAAAATATATACTGTAGGTGGCTTTAGTTCTAGAAATTAGTATTTTAATTTTAACTGGGATTAAAAACTTATGCTATTTCCATGCTGGTTCATTTTCTTCCTAAGTGAGGCAGAGGAGAGGATGGATTAAACCAGGTAGCAGAGATTACTGTATTGCTAAAATATCAAACTCATCAATGAGAGTCATGATTTGACAGGTGGAAACAGCACTGATGGTGGTGAGTGATAATTGCTGCGTGGTGACAGTCCAGGGAAAGTGTCACTTATGGCATCAGGAGTAATAAAAGGAATCATATGTTGGACATTTTGCTGCCATTTCATGCTGCAGCACCAAAGTCAATGAAAAGCATTGATACAGTTAGCTGTTGGCTCAGGATGGTCTCCATCTGGAGCACTCTGGCTAACACTGTTTTGTACCTGGGATACACTCCAAACTCAATTTAGCCAGAAAGACTTCTCAGCACATTTGGGAGAACTGCCTCTTCCACCTTCCTCCATGAATTTGCCTCGCGTGCGGCTTCGCACAGTTTTTCTTTCTGCATGTTTTGGACCATCAATACATTTTCTTTCCTCAAAATTTTGTCACACCACAGTAATGAAAATATTTCTGGGGTTTTTTTTTTAATATATTGTACCAATTCCTGTGAGAACTCTGCTGCTCTTTGTCTCAGTGAAATCTTCCCAAGCTTTAATGCTGTAGTTGCCTTTCTTGCTCCTGTGCTCACCATGCATAAATTGGCTGAAATTAAAGGCTTGAGTGCCCAATATTTTGAAAACAGGCACTGCAGCGGCTCAGTGCCTGTCCCTCGATGTGCAGGGCCATGTGCAGGATGCCAGAATTTCCCAGATTTTCTCCAAATGTTGTGTGAGACGGCTCATCTGCCCAGGGCCAGGCAGGAACAAACACCGCGGCGGTGGCAGGTCTCAGGTTCCTCCTTTCCTGGCCCCTGCTTCTCTTGCTGTGCCCTCTTGGGGAGGCTGGGAAATGATTTTCCAGAGGCACTACAAGCAAATGATGGGCACAAGAGCCATAATCACTGCACTTTATGGAGAGAGGGAGAGCAAGCCAGGGTTCGCTGCCTGCTGTGTGGAAGACCCAGCCCAGCCCAGCACTCAGACACTGCTCTTTGCTCCACGTTCTTCCTTGAAGGGAAAGCAGAGAAGCAGTTGATGGTAAAATGTAATTTATCACTCCTAAACTCTTGTCTGGAATGAACCTCTTTCCCACACTCACAAAGGACAGTGAGTAACACATTTTTACCCACCTCTTGCATCGCTGAGATGCCGCTGCTGGAGTCTCTTTACAATATGTGGTTGTTCTTTCCTGGTGATATTTCTGCTCCGCTCAAAGGGACACCCAAGTGCAATTTCCCACTTCAATTTTACCCCAAAGCCAGTGAAATCCACGCACAAGGCCTGTAGGTACCCTTTTCCCCTCTCTCCAGGAGACAGCAGAGATGATCTGCATCCCTCACACTGAGTGGGTCAAGGACCAAAACTGAACCCAAACCCCACAACATTTTAAAATTCATTTTGTGCTAAAGGGCACAGGGCTTGCCGGCACAGTTATGCGAGCAGCTCTCGTGTCCTGTTGGTGCACATGGAATCACCTCCTTCCTCAAACCCTAACCACATAAATGCAAAATATCAAAAGAATCCTAAAATCACAGAACCATGCAGTGGTTTGGTTTGGAAGGAACCTCTGAGATCAACAGTCTTTAGAGTAAAACTGTGAGCCAGGATCTCCCTTGACTTTCCTTTTGCATTCTGAAGATTTTCTATACTTCTCTTCCTGTTTTGCTTTTTTTTTATTGGCCCAGCTTTTTCCTCAGGGTAGTTTGGTTGGCAAAAGTAAAAAAGAAAAATTTCCCCCAGGTAACGTGTTTCTTCCAGGAAGATGTGGCACCAAAGACCCCAGATCTGCTCCAAGTCATATTGCTGTAAATTGGCAGCATTCTGGTTAATAAACATTTTGACTCTGACTTCATGCTGCAGCTTTCCAAAGCAGAATTCAGGAAGAGGACCCACTTTTAAAAATGATATTTTGTTTGGTATTTCATTTCAAATGAGTAGTTGTGTCACTTTGTGATATGTGGGCACGGTGGGATTTGGTCAAAGGTTGGACTTGATGACCCCTGAGGTCTTTCCAACCTTTATGATTCTATGCTTCAGTGATTTTAACTTGTATTGGTTTTACAGGTATTATTTTTCCTTTCTCTTGCACATACGTTCACATGGAGGCAAAATATAAATTGGCAATACTTTGGCTGTCTCAGGGAAATTGATTTTTGAAAGGCCAAACGAGATTAGCCAGAATTTTTCATGTGCTAATGTGAGGAAAGGTAAAACAGCTTTTCAAACAGAAGGAAACCTTGACAAAGATTTCAGCTACACAGATCTGGCCAGGCTCCCTAGAGTTTTCCTCTACGGCAGTAATCAGCCTCATGGGGAGGTCTGTAAAACTTCGGCAACACACTGAGAGCCCAGGTGAATCCAAATCATGATAAATCACGAGGGATCTCATTGCAAGACTTATTACAGCTGGACCAAAGCTGGCCCAGCAACTGAAAATTCAAATTGTCCTTGTGCATCTCAGGGGAAAAAAACATCCAGTGAAACTCATGAAGAGTAACTGCACAGTGCAGCATCATGTTCTGCTTTCAGAATACCTTTTGGGCTTCATAAAAAATCAGAATTTTTTTTTTTTTTCCCCCTCAGAAAATTTCCATCGCACAAAGGGGTGAAATTATATGATGAAAACAAGCAGATAATGACTGGCCTTTTTTGTTACAGAAATCATTCACAGGATGCCAAAAAGAAGTATTCCTAAACTGAGTTTACCCCATGGGAGGAAGCAGAGCTGTAGATATCAGGAAGTTTAGCTCCAAACCCTGGTGTTCTGTTTCAGAGCTGCGATTCACTTTTACCAGTTTGCTAAGGCAAGGATCACAAACACGAGCTCTCATTTGGCTCCTCAGCTGCTCCTCACGTGGCCCCTCCAGACCCTTCCCCAACCTTGTGCCCCTCCTTTGGGCACCCTCTTGCACCTGGAGGTTGTTCTGATGCCGTGGCACCCAAAATTACACACAATATTTCCCTCCTTTGGGCAACCTCTGACACCTGGAGGTTGTTCTGATGTCATGGCACCCAAAATTACACACAATACTCCAGGTGAGGCCGCTCCAGCCCGGAGCAGAGCAGGACAACCCACCCCTGGAAGGGCCGGCGACGCTGGGCCCGGTGCCCCCCAGGACGTGCGTGAAGACCAGCAAAAAGCCAAATCAAATTCCATAATCCGTGCTCCCCACATATTTCAAAAACACTCCCTTCAGTGCTGCTTTGTGGATAGAAACAGCCCAACATCCTCCACGTGGTGCTCACACAACATCAATATTTAAGGTGAGCCCGGACTCCCACGGGATGAGCGCTCCCCAGGCGAAGCCGGGTGTTCCGGAGAAATCAGATTCTCCTTCAGGCCCAGCCTTGCAGCAGTGCTCAGCTCCCAGCAGCAGCCACTGCAGTCCCATCAGGCAGATGTTCAAAGAGCTCAGCATCCCAAACAGGAGCTCACTGGAACACGCAGGACGAGGCCACAGCCCCTTGAAATCAGTGGGGATTTTGCCACTCGCTACAAACGAAACAATCCCACAGAGGGATTGCATCCCCTTACCTGATTGTGGATGCTGAGCCTGTTGAATAATTCTGGCTTTGGCGCTTTCATCTGAAGATCCCTCAATAGTTTCTTGAATTATTTTCATTATGATTCTTCATATTAGGAAAAAAGATAAAAATCTGTAATAATCCTTAAGCATATGAGCTGTAAAATCAACACAATTCCCTGCAATTGTGACAAAGCTTTATAAAATGGATTAAAAATCAGTCTTGTGGGACAGGTAGGATTCCTACAAGAATTATCTCGAGGGAGGTGATTCTTCCTGTCTCCTCTCCTCTGGATACTGGGTCCAGATCTGGGGGTCCAAACACGAGAGAGATGTTGATCTGCTGGAAAAAGTGGAGTGAAGGCCACGTTGATGCTCCCAGGGCTGGAGAACCTCTGCTCTGGAGCCAGACAGGGAGAGCTGAGGGTGTTCACCTGGAGGAGAGAAGGCTCCAGGGAGACCTCAGAGCCCCTTCCAGTGCCTAAAGGGGCTCCAGGAGAGCTGGAGAGGGACTTGGGACAAGGGATGGAGGGACAGGACACAGGGAATGGCTTCCCGCTGCCACAGGGCAGGCTTAGATGGGGTATTGGGAAGGGATTGTTCCTTGTGAGGGTGGGGTGGCCCTGGCACAGGGTGCCCAGAGAAGCTGTGGCTGCCCCTGGATCCCTGGAAGAGTCCAAGGCCAGGCTGGACAGTGCTTGGAGCCCCCTGGGCTAGTGGAAGGTGTCCCTGCCCATGGCAGGGGGTGGCACTGGATGGACTTTGAGGTCCCTCCTACCCCAAACCTTCCTGCGGTTCTATAATTCCACGATACATCCAATTTTCTTTTCTTGCAACGCGCCTTAAAGGAGCTCCCCTGAGCCCTGAACCTGATTAACAAGGCAGCCTCCCCACCCTTTGCCAATGTATTCAGTGAAGAAACAATCATTTAAGGTGCCAGACAGCTCAGATCCTGATAGAAAGCTGTTCTGTGGGCACGTAGCAGGGATGGATCCAAGCCAGCAGCCACGGCTCGTTCTGACTGAGACTCAACTTAGCCACTCCCAGCACAGGCTACTACAGCCCCACTCCTAGAACTCCATTTAAATCTCCCACCTGGGAATTTTAAATTAGGACTAAACTTGAGGCAAACTCAGCCCTGCTGCCCAGTTACAGCAGAGATCAATCAGCTGCCACCACTGGAAAGGCACACGAAGCCCGTGCAGCACGTCCCGCAGCCCACGGAACTGCCCGCAGCAGGACACAGCTTCAGCTTCCTCAGTAAATCACGGGGGATTTTCCTCTTCCTGCCTAGCCTAACTTGTGAATGAAAAGCATTCCTACGGTTCTTTAAGTGTAGCAGGACTTCAGGGCCCGAGTTCCATTATTTTATTAAGCAGGGTGTCGTTAATTACCCCTGGCACGTTTCTCCCGGGTACAGGAGCTGCGGAAGGCGGGCGGAAGGCAATAAATTCGGAATCTGGGATTAAAGAATGCAGGTGATAGCCTGGGTCATGTTTTTTTCCCAAGTGCTGGAATGTACACAAGGCCATTACGCTGCCTGGTGCTGAGAAGCACCACTCACAATTTACATTCATTTGCATCTCGCCACAAACCCTCTGTTAACAAGCAAGGTGAAAAGAGTTCCCTGGGGAATAAGTCCAGGATGAGAACACTTCTCTCCACATGGGTGGCAGACCGGGGATGTCTCATACTGCATCACCACTGAATGTAAAGGGAGTTTAAAACACAGGCAGCATAGTTAAGACGTGGTTTTCAAGCTCCATAAATTACAAATATTGTGCAGCACGTTGAAATCGGTGTTTACTGATTACATTTAAAATGCCCACGAATATGTAAGGAAAAGGTGTCAGGAATTACTCAGCATTAAGGAATTGCTTTCACCTGAAAGAACAGATGGTTGTGAAAATCTTGGCAGCTGGAAGTCATTATTCAAATATATACCTACAACTTTTTCTGGTTATTGTCTGTTTTGGGCCCAGTCTATCAGAATTTGCCAAGTGTAGGTGTGAGTGAGAGCTTTTATGTTTCCTTAACCCTATTTTTAGCTTAAACTGTGGCACAAATGCTGGATTATTTTGCACTCAGCGTGCTGCATCCTGACCTTATATTTTCCACAAAACCCTTTAGTTTATTTCCAAAACAGAAAACAACAAGATAGAGAAACCCAGGTTCTTCCCGATGATTTTGGGACACGTAGGTATTGAGCAGTATCGAGGTCACTACCAGAAACTTTATACCAAAAGGAAGAGTAAGGTCTTCCATTTCATCTTAGAGCAGAAATTTTTGAAGCCAAAGACTTTTGATGTTATTTTTTTCCTTCTTCTTTTCTTCTGGATTGTTTGAAGGGTTCATATTTTTGAGAGCAGGGCAGGTTACGTGCTTCAATTACTTGACCCGTGCAACAGCAAACTGGAAGGAAGGTAGATCAAAATGCACGGTGTGCACCCTCTTGAGTAACTCATTTATGTGTCACTACACCAACATATTAACATGATTTTCAGTTATGTGGTTCTACCTGGATTTTGGAGAAGGAAAATAAGAAAGAGGCAAGCTGAAATCAGACAGGTTGGTTCCGATATGCCTCATGTTATACAGAGAGACGAAACAATAAAAAATCTTACAAAGTTTTATGAACAAGTTTTGGATTCTACAGAACGAGGGATTTGTCTTTGATATGATGCAGGAGGTGCTGCACCTTCTCCTGAGGGGCAGCACAAGGGCAGCTCCGATCTCTGCCCACTGGGACCAGGGACGGGATCCAGGGAATGGCTGGAGCTGGGCCAGGGAGGGTCAGGCTGGAGATCAGGGGAAGGTTCTCCCCCCAGAGGGTGCTGGGCACTGCCCAGGCTCCCCAGGGAATGGGCACGGCCCCGAGGCTGCCAGAGCTCCAGGAGCATTTGGGCAGCTCTGCCAGGGGTGCCCAGGGTGGGATTGTTGGGGTGTCTGTGCAGGGTCAGGGTTGGACTCCATTATCCCTGTTTGTCCCTTCCCACTCAGGATATTCTGTGACTCCGTGATTCATTATTCCACCAGTGAATAGAATCATTTCAGATCTGACAGCAGAACAAATGTAGCACCTTGCAGCAACTGGCTATAAAGTGACTTTTAATCTCCACTGAACTCGATGAAAACAGTGGCAATGACCTAAGAGTCTCGTTAAGTTTGGTATGAATTTTCCTGCTTGGGATGTGTTCCTGTGCTTGACTCAGAAACAGGAGAGAGGTCCATGAGTGAGAAGTACCTGACCTGAGAACTGCCACCAATCTTCTGTTTTTAAGCTCCCTCCAGACTGGTAACTGATTGACTGCTTCACTTTATCACGTCTTATTAATATGATTTATTAATCTGGTAATTCAGGTCAAGCTGGCACCGTACGTTGCCGAAAGGAGTGAAGTTAAAAGAACATCATGATAAAATATTATCGTCACGGCATCACTGCAAATCTGAACGACAGCACAAGCGAAATCCACGCTGATGAACTGCTGATATCCCACAGTGACACGGTCACTGGATCTTCAGGCCAAAGACACTCCGCTCTGGAAAGGAAAGAGGGCTCTCAGTTTTAGAAGTGTTGAACTCTGCTGCGTGGCTGGGGTGCCTGGGCAGCACAGCCTGCCTGGGAGGAACACACAGCAGCTGTGAAAGCACCAGGTCACAGAACCAAGCAGGGGAACAGAAAAAGATTCCTGAATTTCATGGAATCATGGAATCGTGAGTGGTTTGGGATGGAAAGGAACATAAGGACCATCTCACAACAACCCCCTGCCATGGGCAGGAACACCTTCCACTAGACCAGGTTGCTCAATCCCTTTCAATTTCTTCCTTCCTCCTCAGCCAGATGGTCCTGTTGAAAACTGGAACAAACACCTGAAGCCATAGGAATTATGCTGTTTCTCTCTTGATTTTTTCATGGACCAGATGTCACAGAGGTGCATTTTTCCTTCTGTGCTAATAACCAGAGGCGTCAATCCCCAAATTTCCATGATCTGCACATATAATGCAGTCTTCCAGAAATTCTAGAGAGTCTGTTTACATCACTAAAGCTGATCCAGAGGCAGCTGGAGAGGGCACTCAGAGTTTTTTCTGCTGCTGAGTTGGAACAGAGAACATGAAACAAGCACAGATTCCAAGGCAGGCACAGCCTTCTGATGGCTGAGGGTTTGGGACTCCAGGGAGAGCAGACCCCAAAGCTTTGGAGCTGCCTTGTATTGGAGCGTCCCAGACCAGTGAGTTTGTACCAGAAGTGGTCTTTATTGTGAATATTTCTAGTCACTGCTGCAGAGCCAGAAGGATTCGCAGAACTAAGGCAAACTCCAGTTTCCCTGTTGTTTAGACACAGGGATCACGTTTTATTTCTGAAATACCATCTTCAAGTATTTACTTCAGCAAGTCCTCTTTGGAATTTTTGAGGTGAGAAAGGATTCTGTATTAAAAAAAGGAAAAAAAAATTAATGTGAATTAAAATGATGATCAAAAAAATGAGATTACTTCCACAATGTGATTCTCCTCCATTCCAGTTATTCAGTCCTTTATTTGTTGCATTTAAGCCATGTCCATGTGTGCAAAATGAGATTGTGAACCACTGCTCCAGCTTTCCTTGAGATTTACAAGGAATTGTTGCTGGTAATGGGCTAAAATTGCTCCATGCTGTGGCAGTACATGACTAGTTCATATCAGTTTTTCATCTAAGGTAGGCTTAACAGAAGAAAAATATGGATTTAATTTTTTTAAAAAATAAAATCTACATTTCTTTCCTCTGACATAACAAAAATCTACTTATTAGTCAATGGGATCTTTAACAGTGACACAGAGAATTATTAAATTCTGATATGACTATTACACCGATAAAGGTCTTATTGACAATAAATGGTAATTGTCCTAAAAAAAAGAAACCCCAAGGAAAAAAGAAAGGGAACATAGAAGTGTTTTTTCTTTCTGTAGAAGACCAAATGAACCCAAAGACAGGTAGCCAATTGCTACTGGCATTTTTATTACAGGTTAATGACATGTACAAATAGCATAGTGTCTCTCAAAGGCTGCACAGTAAAGTGAAAAAAAAATGGTGAAAAATATCATTCTTCATTTGATATAAAGAAACACATTTTGTATTTTCTATACTTGCCTACTTGCATTTTTCTGTGTTCAATTTGATTTATTACACATATATATATATCAGTGTTGCTACTAAGTTCAATTATTGCCTTATTTCTTTCAAAAGTTGTCGTATATTTTCATTTTTATTTTAATGTTCTACTGTAGGAATACAAAACACAAAATTAAGAATTGTTGCCCTAACGAATGCCAGTAAAACATTGGACCCTCTGCCAGAGACTGGGGAGATACAGTTAATTGCCTGGTCAGATTCGAGGTTATTTTTTATAAAATCTATGCACTAAAACCAGTTTAGGTAATATAGTTAGGCCATTTAAAATAAAACTGTAAATTTTAATAGAAGCTCTAAGAGTAAAATTAGTGGGCTCCCAACAGTGACTTGAAAACTTAGGAAAAAAGAAGCAATATTAGTGATATTAGAATGAACAGGCTGCCCAGGCAGTGAGGGAGTCACTGCCCCTGAAAGTGTCCAAAAAACTTGTGGAGGTGGTGTGGCACGCTTAGGGGGATTCAGAGATGCAGCCACAAGCGAGTCCAGAGAGAGAATGAATCTTTACTTTTGTTACAACACCATAACATAAGTGAAAAACACCAGATACGAGATTATTTACAAAAAACCCATCTGACTGTTTACATAGCTTGCACAGCAAAGTGAAAGTTTCCCATAGAAAGGAAGGAGATGGAAAAAAATCCTCTGCCCAGGAGCTTTTTAGTATCCACAGAGGTGGCGCCGGGGGACATGGGTTAGTGGGGATGTGGTGGTGGTTGGGCCTGATGGCCTGAAAGGTCTTCTCCAACCTCAACAATTCCACACTGCAAAACACCGTTCCACACACCTGCAAAGACCACGGGCTTTGCTCCACAGCGTGAAGTCCTTCACAGCAGGAAAGGCTGGAATCAATGAGCTAATTCCATAGGAATCATTTAGGGCCCTTACTCACACTGCCCGACTTCCTGAGCCTCCCACTCCTCTCACAGAGGCAGCAGAGATTTCCTAGTAGAGATCTGAGAAATAATCCTATTACAACTGCTGCTCCTGCTACCCAATTAAGGCTGCAACCAAAGTACAAGGATGGTGTAATTGCAATTAAATGTGTGAACAAAGCTAAGATCACAGAGTGGCTCCATGAAACATCTCCTCGGGAGTCAGAGCCTAAAAGGCAGGATGATCTTTTTCCTGTAGCTGAGTCAGAGGGAACATCACGCATTCATGCCCAGAAGCCATGGAAAATGTCACCGTGGACAGACACCAAGGGGCTTCTACCTAAAAGTCATCAGAGAGAAATCGCCGCCTTACATTTCCTCTGAATGTATTGGTGGTGTTAATTTATATCGTGCTGGATGAAGAGATGGGAGATGAATTGGTGTCAGCAAGGGGAGGAGGAGTCCATGCTTTAGAGCCTCTGTGGAAGGCAGATCATGCTTTGTTTCTGTAAGGTTTTAACAGGTAATTGATTCAAGCCTTATTTCCTCCTCAAATTGCTTTCACCACTTCTTCAGAAGTTCCCTCTGAAGGACGGAGGGCAGGTAGGAGCGCTGGCAGCACCCGCCCTCCTCAGAGCATCACATCACTTTCAGAGGTGACTGTGGTGGGAATGAGCATGAGAAATCCCTCTGCAGAGGGAGGTTTTCAAGTCACAAACACCAAGACGTGGGGTATCAATTTATTCCTTTTGTTTCCACGTCACTCTGGGTGGAATCCCAAGCACCAGCTCGGACTGGAGACATGAAAAGTGCTGGGGGTGCTCGAAGTTTTCACACTGCTGGTTTCTTCTCCCTTCCATAATCAATGTGTACAACAGCTCTTGTGGGTGTCACCGACAGAATCCATGTCTAAACATGGATTTCAATTAATAAATTTAATAAATATTTTTTTAAAGTTATAAATAAATAAATAAATGAGGTACTTTGTTGATAGCCCTTTTGATCGGTCTCCCTCTTCTTAAATACATTTTTCTGCTGTCAAAAACAAATCATCTAAGAAAATAACCCCATTCGTTTCAGCAGAAATGCAAGTCTGTAACAGCATAAATGACATATCTCTGGATTGCTGCTTGCTTCAGAAAATAGATCTGCAATAAAGCAGGGCTAATCCTCAAGAATTTATTTGTAGAAAATCCATCAGGTGTAATACTGGAAACCCTCTATCAACATCCAACATAAAGCAAGGCTTGTCTGAAGCACAGGTAATCAAAATCATGTCTTTTTTAATAAAAAATTACTTTGTCTGAGAAGCCAGAAAGCAAAAAACCTCCAGCAGATTTCTACTTCTGGGGGGTGCCAAAATGTTTTTCTTTAATTGAAACAGATGAAGATTTTTGTTAAGCTTTTACATCCTTCACAAAGCCTCCGTGGCTGTCACTAATGTTATCTTTTGATCTGAGGCTTTGCAGTCAACATCTACAAGAATTTTTTCAAGCAGCACGCTTCTGAAATGATTTGAGGTTTTTTTTTTATTTTGAAAATACACACTTTCACAGGAAAAGCAAGGAACAATGCTTGTCATTTCCTCGTGTCTCTGTTTGCCACATGTTACCCCACAACGGGATCTAAAATGCTTAAAGAAGGTTTGTGGAGGGAAAAAGTGTCTTCCATTATTGAGTTTGTGTGAATACAGTCCAAATGATTATAATCGGGAAAAAACAGATGGCAGGAGGCGTTTTTGTTCAGAAATTGAAGAATTGTTCAGAATTTGAAGAATTTCTGGTTTTTTATGGTCGGTGTCTATTTACGGGATGTTCATAAGTCAAAAAGGTTTCTTAACATTCATGAAATAAATATAATAATAATAATAGTCCTTAATATTTATGTAGATGACCAGCACATGATATTTGACTAATTCAATTAAACAACTATGGGCACTAGAGAGAGAAGCTTTTATGAAACTATTTAGTACTGTCAAGCAGTTTTAATTCCTGAATGGAAAAGTGACAGGGGGAAGGGGAGGCATTCCCTCACTCCTGTCAGGGAGTTGTGCAGAGCCACAAGGTCCCCCCTGAGCCTCCTTTGCTCCAGGCTGAGCCCCTTTCCCAGCTCCCTCAGCTTAACCCTAAACTCAACCCTCAACCCTGAACTCAACCCTAAGGTCTCTCATCGTAAAACTTAGGAATTAAAGGGCTGCATAAGTTACTTCACCTATGCAAGACCCTACTACGTTATGAAGGAAAAGTGAATAATTTGGGTCCCAGTGTTCCCAGAAATGAGTTGTGTTTGTTTGTTTGTTTTTTCTTTTGGTTGTTGTTTGGTTTTCTTTTGTTTTGCT
Source organism: Oriolus oriolus (assembly GCA_013400235.1). Taxonomy (NCBI): domain Eukaryota; kingdom Metazoa; phylum Chordata; class Aves; order Passeriformes; family Corvidae; genus Oriolus; species Oriolus oriolus. Next base: position 94,321 of record VXBT01012382.1, on the reverse strand, counting down.
GAGCTTTTTAGTCTTTAAGGAGAGTTATCCTTGTATTTTTATCCAACTAGGGACACCAAATGGTTTATAAAACAGTCTTGTTATTTTCAGGCAAGTATTTTATCCAGTACCAGAGTGGAGATTGCTCAGCTTGGCTGTTCACATCTTGAAATGATTTAAGTGGCCCTCGAGGTCTGTTAAAAGCAGTGCATTTGATTAAATTAGCCAACAACAATTAATTTCTTCTAACATCCTAAAGTGCCCAAGATACCAGAACAAAGGAAGTTCTTGTGGTCAGTTCCCGCTCTTCTGTGCTGAAAGGACCTTTTTCTTTATGTGTCATCAATAATTTCATTAAATGAATTCTACTGAATATCAGGAAAGACTTTGCTCAGAATGAGAAGCTTGGATTGTCGGCAGCAGATGCTCAGTTACTTTATCTTCATATTTTTCAGAATAAAAGTAATTCTCTTGTTCGTGCAGCTCAGTAAGGCACTGGATATAAGGAGCCAAGATATGCATTTAAAAAAGCATAGAGCAGCTATGAAATTTAAAATTATTTGACTGCAAAGAACTATTTTAATTTACTTGCTTTTTTCATTGTATTTTAGGAAAATACAGTTTAGGGGTTTTTTTTGATGTATTATAAAGACACATGAAAGAGAGAGAGATGAAGAAAAATTTGGAAAGTCCAAATGAAAAAGTGTTGAGTGGGAGGAAATCCTTTTCTCTTAGATAATTACAGGGACACTGAGAGCTCCCTGTTCAGAGTCCTGCAGTGGGAATAACAAATCTGTGTGAAACCAGAGATTCAGAGACTGCAGGAAGTTCTTGGGGAAATAAGTTTCTCTAAATGACCATGTTTGCTGCAACATAGATTTGCATGGATTTATTTGCAAGACTGGCATTTACTATACTGCAATAGTGGTGGGTTCTTTTAATTTAAGGCAACTATCAACTGCTTTAGAAGGTCCCAGGCTATTTAGGTGGGAAAAATCCCTACTGTGAGTAAAGAACAGAGAAAATATCGTCACCACCCTATCAAGGGAGGGGCTTGTACCACTCTGCTCAGGCCAGGACTTGGACTGGATGATCCCTGTGAGTCTCTTACAGCTCAGGATATTCTATTAGAATTCTCCAATTCTAATAATAAACCTGTTTACTGGTGCTTCTAAAACATGCCATAGAAAACTACAGTTAAAACAACTGGACCGTGTAATTCCAAACACTGAGATTCTAGAAAATGAAAATATCCTGCTCATCATCTGTTATTTAAAAATGTGTGGTGTTATCAAAACATGTCTAATGTGAATATTTAACATACATATACATATATATATATATATATATATATATATATATATATACACATTTATCTAATCTAGAATCACGGAGTCATTAAGGTTGGAAAAGACCTCCAAGATGATCAAGTCCAACCTTCGACCAAATCCCCCTGTGTCCACCAAATCCCATCACAAAGTGCCATGTCCACTCATTTTTTGAACACTTCCAGGGATGGTTGCTCCACCTCTGTCCTGGGCAGCCCCTTCCAGTGGCTGACCTGTGTTTCAGTGGGGGAATTTTTCCTAATATCCAACCCAAACCTCCCCTGGCACAACTCGAGGCAGTTTTTGAAATCATGTTAAGTGATTTTTCTGAGATTGTGCTAAATGAAATACACTTTTTGAAATTTAAACCAAAAGAGGGCTTTTAAATTACATTTAAAGTCGCAAACTTGTGATCATCTGGAAACCTGAAAAAGAATACAAGATCCTGAGACTATTTGTACAAACTTGAGCACGAGAGTTCTTCTCTCTGCTGACCAGAGGCTCTGATTTCCTGCAGTCCAACTCCACTTCTCAGAGCTGTTCTCACTAAAGGCTGTTCTCTCCAAGGGGTGTCAGAAGCTGCTATAAGCTGTAAGTTACACGAGGTTCAGCTGGTGCCTGCTGTAGCTCCAAAGGACGAGCAAAGACTCCTAAATGGAAAACTGCTGCTATTTTCCATATCTAGGCTTATCCCAGGAGCACAGTGCCAGTAGAAGCACAAGTCCATTTATTGATTAGCAGTGGAATCAAAGAGATCACAGGCACAGCGCTCTGAAAATCACCGCTGAGTGATAAATATGCTCTGAACTTCAGCTGAGATGAAAGTTGGAAGCAAATCCTCATTGCCAGATATCTTGACAGGAATGTTCCATATGGAATTCTAGACACACACAATCATGAATACGTGATTTTTTTTTTCCCCCTGCGCTGGTATCTAAGTTCTGTTTCATACTCCTGTTGTTTCCATAACAACATGAAATGAAGCACAACTGAAAGGTTTGTGTGAGGGTGTGTGGAAGGGGAGTGCGTGCTCCTTTAAGGGCATCTGGCCAAGGGCCTTCTTCAAGGCAAAAAAAGGGGAAATAAGCAAATCAGGAACCCATAAACACAAGGACCCCAACCTGACAGACAAGTAAGGGAGTTGGTGATGAGAACCAACTGATGAGGGCACGCCAAAGTGTTCATTCCAGCGAGGTTATCCGGTCAGGGACCTGGGAAATCGAGAAATTAAGGGCAAAAGGTAGAAACCAGGAACAAAAGAGGCACGGAAAAAACACAAAGGCACAGATCTGACAAAACAAGAGTGGAGAACAATGACAAGAAGAAAAGCTGTCCACTCACCCTTAGTGCTGGGCTATGGGGAAACAACGGGAAGGTCAACCTGGATATTGGGAAGAACTCCTTCCCTGTGAGGGTGGGGAGGCCCTGGCACAGGGTACCCAGAGGAGCTGTGGCTGCCCCTGGATCCCTGGAAGTGTCCAAGGCCAGCTGGCACGTGGGGCTCTCTGGCATGTGGGATTTGCTACACTGGCTCACTTTCACAGTAGTTTTGTAAAGATTATATTTCTTTGTGTGAAGGTTAAAATTACACCTTTTTATCCAGACACCAAACAGCCTCTAAATTTTAAATCTGTATTAATGCCTGTGGCAGTGCGTACGACACAAATCCTTTATTTGTGATACTGAACACCAACGACGTGCAGAGGAAAGGGCAGGAGAAAAATAAATGCACTTATTCTACTTTTCTCAAGCCTGTGCTTTGATTAACTACGGCCTCACGAAATGTTCTCTTTCGAAAGTATTCTAAAGGTATTAGATGTAGGGGGAAGTGTACAAAAGGAACAGGAATATTAATCCTGTTAACAGGATGTTAATCCCTCCATGTGCTGAGAAAACACAATTACCAGATTACAATAGAAATAATTACTCCAGGTTCCAGCGTTACTAAGGCAGCATATTATGATTTTTTTTTCCTACAAAAAGCCAGAAGGATCCCAGTTGAATCCCAAGTGTTATTCATCTTAAGGCAAAGACTGTAAGAACATTACATGCAGGCACCCACTGAAGCAATAAGATCTCAAAATGTCCTTCAGACATCCTTAGCGGGGAAAAGTTGATTTCTTTGCAAGGCTGTTAAATCTCAGGACCATCAGTTCAGCACTTACAGAATGGGAAAGCACAATTATTCACTGCATCCAAAACATCTAAGTTTTTTAGCACCATGTACAGCACAGTCATGGAGAGAATACAACTGCCATGCCATTTCCTGCTGTATTTGAAAACCTCCTTTCACTCCATTTATTTCCCTGATTATTTATTCAGTTTTTCAATAACAAGAAAGATAGAGGCAATAGCATTCCCTAGAACTCAACCATCTCATCACACAGCCCTACCCTGTGTGCACTTGAAAACTGGAACACTGACATGAAAACTCTGTCTAAAATAAGAAAGGCTCTTTTCCCCTTTGCTCAGGTTTTCCTCTCCAATGTGGAACTGGTTGTGCAGATAGTCCAGGAAATCATTGTGCACTCAGTTCAGGTATCAGAGCCTGCAGCCTGAATGATTTAGTGCAAGCTTAGACTCAGCTAAAACTCTGCTCAGAGGAAAGAATTTCTGATGTTTCAAGCCCACTACTCCTGATTTTTCGCAGGGCCAACATTTGGACAACTTCATATTGACTGGAAGCAAAAGGATGTCCTTAACACAAAGGATGAAAATCACCCTCAATTTATAACCAAAGTAGATAAGGTCTTAAAAATAACAGCTCTTGACATTATTTCATTATGGATAAAACATCCTGTTTATTGATCATAACCTATTTATTTCAGGACTATTTGCTTTCAGACGTTTGGGGCAGAGGTCTGGAACAGTGATTCCTTATTTCTAATCGTTGTTGCACCACAGTAGCCATGGCAACTGGGCAACTTACAGCAGTGCCTTCCACCCGATAGTTGTAAAATTATAGTAAATTAGTTCATTGGACTGTTTAATAAACAGGCCCTTTCCCTGGTCAGATGAGGAGGAAGAAATGTTATTACAAAGAAAATCAAAGGAAGGTAGAGATAATGACCAGGATGCGATTTCTCCCCTCTAGACACATCAGCAGAGTTAGCACTAAGGAAAAGTCAGGTTGAGACAACAAGGAATGGGCAAGAGAATGTGAGAAAGAACGAATTTCAGAGACAAATCAGGGGCAGAACCACAGGCACTCATAAAGCAGGCTCTGGACTTTGAGCTTTATACGTATTAATTGATATAATACCACCATTAACATTAAATCTTACCCTGTCTTCCCAGGCACAGCTGCAGCTAATACTGCTTTATAGGTTGCTGAGTATTTAAGCAACACTAACAACTGGGAGAGTAGGTAAGTGTTACACTTCTAAATAGTTTATGTTCCTATTAATCCGCCTGACTGTTGAACATAATAAATCTAGGTTCCTTTTTTTGCAGGAGATAAAGCAGTTCTCTCTCGTCTGCCAGAGGATGCCCGTTCTGTAAATTCACCAATGAACACTGAAGAGCTGCAAATTGTTATTCCTTATCTAAAATGAAGCCAATTTCACCCCCTGTTACTTCCCTGTTGCTGCAGCAACAGAGGGAATTATGAGTGCTCAATATACTGTCCTTGTCTGGAGCTTGATTCTGGAGGCTAACACATGACTTATTTGTCTTTCCTCCCCCTCAACTGGTAATTCAACAATATATTTTATTCCAGATATTTATCTTTGGGAGATCAGTCTTATGAGGTTGTACTTCCAATTTTACTTTGTATGCTGATCTTTTCCATGTGTATATTTCCAAAACTTGTATCAGCCTTTAATTTATTTACACAAAGTGTAAATAAATTGTCTATATTTGCACCACTGAGTTTTCTTCCTGTGAGTTATGCTTCCTGTACTCATTGCAATAATGTCTCTGAGTCAATTACCTTTTAAATTCAGAACTACAAGGGAAATTAACCAACACAGATTGACAACCCAATTGGGCCGACACTACAAAACATGCTCAGGAACATTTATTTGAAGAAAGTAATTTCAATTATAATATATCTGACACTCTTCCTTGAGTTTTGAAATGCACTGGAGAATGGAAATATTTGTTTTTAAGGAAGTTTATGGAACATTGTTGAAAATATTCCTGCTGATATTTATTAAGAGGACTGAGCAACCTGGTCTAGAGGAAGGTGTCTCTGCCCAGAGCACGGGCTTGGAAAAAGGTATTTTCAAGGTCTCTTCCAATCCAAACCATTCTAAAGTTCTGGAAAATTCAGGCAGATCATTTAAATGCAGTTTTGCAGTGTCGTTCAGCAATAAGTCTGAGTGTCATAAGCAGAAAAGAGTCTTGCAGCAGAGTTAGAGACTTCACTTGCCTTTCCAGCAACATTTCACCAGCAGCTGGACAAAGCAAGAACACAACCTTTGAACAGCTGAGGGATCTTTTCCGCCCAACAAATATTCTCTGTGAAAACAAAGGGATCCAGTTCTTGCAAACTAGATGAAGCCTTTTGAGGCCACTGGGGTTTATACAGTTTGTGCCAACTAAACAAAGCCTGTCAAAACTCAGCTGTGCCACTTAAAAACGGTAGAGCAGAGCTGTGCTGTGGTGATGAAAAGCCTTCAGCACCTTGACTTCTTTGCCTTGGGCAGTTGTATTGCTGTCAGGAAAGAGCCCTGATGCCGAGCTCAGCCCTTCCCATCCCCCTCAGCTGTGCCAGCCCTTTCCCCGGAATACATTCCCTATATTGTTTATCACCAGCTTGAATTAGGTTTAAAGCAGCCTGGACACTGCCGTTCACAGCTTTTTACCAAAGTAACATTTTCTGTGATGGTTTCATAAAGTAAATCGAAACTGGTGTTCCCAAATGCCTGAAAGACTTACCGGAATAGTGTATATTTGAAAAAAAAAAGGCACTTCTTTTGTGTTTTTAATGAACCTCAAGCATCTGAATTGAGTAAATAAAAGTATTATGGAATTAGAATGACAAGATTTTTCACTCATTTGCATCTGTATTGTTTTCAGCTGCATGTTTGCAAGTCACATTTGGGGAACGATGCCAATACTGCAATAGCCTGAAGAACATTTTTGGCTCGAACTCAGTGTGTAAAAATCCATGGAGCATCTTTGTATCCTAAATTGTCTCTTACAAAACCCGGTAATACAGCAACTGAAGAAATGAAGAAATATTTGAAAACCCATCAGCAAGGTTTCTTACATGGGTATGTTATGACGCATCATCCCATAACCCTTTACACTGCAAATAAAACATTCAAACATAAAAGCAGAGCTGTTTGATGCCCGTTGTTCACTGTTAATTTGCATCATGCATCATGATTGCACAAACACCTGCGCTAAAATATCTTTGTGCTGGCAATACCTGAGAGTATGTACAGTGTTCAGTTCCAGTCAAATCATCTAATTCCCTACTATTCAAGACATTCTGCATTGTTTTTCACCTGTGCATTTCAAGGCTGACAAAATTTCTTTCTGCTTATATGCAGGGGTAAACATAGAGCTTTTTTGATACCATTTACATATATCAGACACTGAATAGTTTAATCAGCACATCTATAAATAACTCAGTTGCTAAAATGGCCAAAGGGAAAAAAAAAACCTTGATTATCTTAATCCATTCCTCCTTTTGAGCTGTGTTTCAAGAGTTTTGCTGCTGTAACTCTCACGAACAGCTTTATTGGATGCAACTGCTTGAATTCTAAGATGATTTTGTCAGAGCTGGGTGATGTGCTCCAGTGCTGTCACTTCAGCAAACCCTCCCCAGCTTGCTGGGAGCTTCCCTGCAGCACAACCAGGCATCCTGTGCTGCCTGGGCTGCTCAGTGCTGCCTTTCCAACACCCATCTGCAAGTTAACCCTGGGGGTAAAATTCGTCCTGCACAGTTTTTAGGGCAGCAGTATTAAAACTTCGGTGTCCTCCACTCCATGTCTCTAGAGTATTCTGCTCCCTTTTCGAAAAAAATCATAGCACCTGCTTTTCCTTGCTAAATTTTGATATGTATTTGTACTCTAAGCTTTATCTGTAATAAAGATCCCACAGAGTGGAAAAAGACTATGCCAAGATTTGCTGTTGGAGCAGCCTGGGACAGTGGGAGATGTCCCTGCCCAAGGCAGAGGTACCAGATAATATTTAAGGTCCCTTCCAATCCAAACAGCTCTGGAATTCCGTGATTCAGTGATTTGATTATGACTGTATTTCTTATGGCTTGTGCATGATTTGGTTTACAGACCACAGGTTCTCATTTTCAAAGTCTTTTTGCAATTCCACCAAGCTCGCTACAGCAGGGTAGCAGGTGGTGCTGCTACCCTGCTGTAATTCTACCCTGAATTACATTTTGTCCTTAGAAGTGGGTTTAATAGTTGTAACTATTTCAAATTAGCTTAGAGTCTTTAGCATCTTCCTGAAGTCCTGTAACGAGTGATTCCTGAGTAACATCCAATTGATTACAGGGGACTGAACACTGAAAACCGCACTAGGTTAGGAGAAGTAATTCAATTAATTTCTATTCACGTGATAACAACATTTATAGTGAAACGTCTGTCAGGACTTGGACTTTCACGATCCTTGTGGGTCCCTTGCAACTTGGGATAGTCTTTGATTCTGTGTTTCTATGTCTTTCAGCAAAAGGGATCTGAAAAGGACAGAGTTTACACGCTCTTTACAGTGCAAATTATATCACTGGATGAAAAGGATTGGATCTCTTTTTTTCTATTTTTTTTTTCCTTGTAGGGTTCATTTCTCTTGATTAAGGAGTTCAGGGAAGATTTTCAAAATACCGAGATGACCAAAAGGAAGTTATATCGTCTGATTACTGAAATATTGATGCTTCTGAATATCTAACTTTCTTTTTTCATTTTAACACTTTAATCAAGAAAAAATACCCGGTAAAAAACTATAAACATAATGAGATTTAATCTTAACCATTAATCCCAGAGCAAGTAGTTAGGTAGTATTAAAACTTCTCATCATAAGGCATTTGATTCTGTTACCACGAGCAGCAGCACTACAGGGAAATCAGCAAAAATAACTTCCAGAACCGATGAAAAAAATTCAAAGATAAAAGTGCGTTGACTAATGAGATGAATGAATTAATTCAAACTGTACAATCTACGAGGTGACACTTGCCTCTCTCCTCTCTGTTACGTGACATGGCAAACTCAGCACTTGGGGGAATTTGGATTGAAGTGCCTGAGGGAAACGGGTGCAGTGTGTAAGTGCACTCGTGCCACATCCACGAACTGCGATTCCACAGCAGAGGCACTTTCAAAATTATGGAAAAGAATCTTTTGCGCTTCCAAACCCCTGCTTGCTCTTTTAGCAACAGCAGTTCTCCTGGATGGAAAATAGTCACAGACCAACAAGTGAAGTTTTGGAAGGATTTTAGCTCTCAAACTCTGTCCGGCAGAGGTTCCCTCCACGCTTTAGTCAAGACGGTGCTGCTCAGTCCAAGTCACACTCAGTGATCTTGGAGGCCTTTTCCCACTGTGATTCTGTGATTCCATGAATGGAACTTCACATAAAAGGCTCAGACTCCACAGCAGAGCTTGTTAAAAACAGAAAAGCTCTGGTTTTTGCCTCCTTTTGTTTCCTAATTGTGCAATAGGTTTAGTTGATTTCGTGTCACTCTTTGGATTTAATGGCCTGATTTTTATCATATCCTGGATACAATTTATGTTAAATTTACAGTCTTTTGTTTTTTGTCAGAGTGGTGTAATGTTATGTTAATACGAAGACACATCCTGTAATCAAACCCCACAAATCATGTAATACCTCTAATCAAATGAAAAGTGCAGAAGGAAAGCACGCTGGCAGGCAGAAATTGAACAATACTGGGTTTTTTCTCAGGGAATCCACAGCAAAATGAGGTGAAGACAGTAGAGCCCTCTTTGTCCTGAAGTTAGAGGTCCTTCACAACATTGTATAGAATGACAAGCCACAAATATAAAATACAGTAGTGCTGGGTGAAAGAACCAAACCTGTTCTCACAAAATGAGAACTGGAGTTCTGGAAAATTCTCCCATCTCTTCACCAGGTTTTCCACGGGTTGGGTCTCCTTACATATGACTCAAAACCACTGAGTTGCATTCAAATTCACGTCTTGACTTCAACCATCAACTCAGCTGCTAAGCACAAATTATTTTAAGGATACGCACGGCTTTGTAGAATTATATATGTAAGTTTTTGTGATGTGTTCACTGCATTTGTCTGGAGAAGAAAAACAAATTGTGGAGAAGAACAGCCACAGCACATGTTCATTTCCTTTCATTTAGCTGTCCAGTGCCTGGCTTTCCATGGCAAAGAATTCTGATTAACAACATAAACACAGGGTTTCACACGGTTCTATTTGCTGATGAAAGAAAACATGCTAAGGTGCAGTAAAAGCAAATACTAAATGCCTGTTGTGAAACTCTGATTTTGCAGCTGCTTTGTGTCAGCCTTGTGAAAATCCCTCATAAATTGGCACTAAGAGTCCCTGTTAAGATTTGTCTCATAAACTGCAGATGAAACCTGCTGATAACACTGGAACTCTAAAAGAGTCTTAGCAAGAACGCTAAAAACTACATTTTAACATGTGATGACCTACATGACAAAAACTTCTTTTTAATTTGCCCAGGCACAAAAAACAAACAAACCAAAGAACAAGAAAACCCCAACAAAACAAAACAAAACAAAACAAAACAAAACAAAACAAAACAAAACAAAACAAAACAAAACAAAACCCCCAAACAAACAACACATGTAAAAATGTGAAATTAAGTTCACAAAAGGTTTTCCAAAGTGATTCTTTTATTGTCTCCCCCTCAGAAATATAAACCTCTATTAATCTTTAGTGACCAGTTACCTCTTACACGAAGGTTTCAGTTAATTGCCAGCATTAGTTAAAAAGAAGAAACTTTCCAGAAGATGAATGCATGTGTTATTTCAGCATATTTTGAAAATCTAGGGTTCTGTGAGAAAAAAACCTCTCAAAAGTACTATTCCTTTGAGACTGTGCTGGCTTATTCATCAAGGAGACAGAAAGGCAATATCATAAAATACCATGCAGGAGTGAAGATTGGGGTTTGGCACTGAGATTTATTATTACAGTAACAGAATTGGAGGGTTTTTCTTATCTGTACCCAGCATATCAATTGTCAGTGGATGAATAAGGAAGCTCCAGTTCAGGAGCTGGACGAGCAGAGACACCTTTGCTTTTGGCATAGCGTGATGAAAATACAATTTGGGGTGTTCAGAGGTCAGGAAAACAATGTGTGACTCCCATCTGGTCATGGCAGAGTGCCCTTGGAGTGGCCACCCCATCCTTACCACCAGGAATCACAACCATATTCACACATAAATATATATGTATATAAAAAAATACAAAATAAAATGAAAATATATGTACATATATATGGAGGCCTTTTCCCACTGTGGCTATTAAAGAGCAAATTCCTTGCTTTGCTATGGTTTTAGATGAGATGAGAAAAGCCTACATGGAAAAGCATCGCAGTTTTAGAGACTGGAAATAGTGGTCCAGCTATCACGGATTTATCACATAAAACAGCAGCAGTGCTTGTAGCCTGTGATCAAAAATCAAATAGCAGAGTAAGTTTATATTTTCTTTGATATTAAGTGTTTTCAGGTAGTGTATTTCCGTCTTGAGCTTAGTACAAGAAGCACAATGGAGTGAAAAGAAGCGGTAGAAAAAAAAAGCTTAAGGGTAATGCTTTATTGTTTTGAGGGGAACGCTCACCTCCTTGGCTTTATTTCATTGTTTATCAGCACAGCTTTGGGGCTGCACACTGGCTGTCCCAAACACCAACGGTGGAAGCATTCTGTCAGACAGATTCTGAGGCAATAACTGAACAAGAGCTAATCTCCCATGGTGGTATTTCCTGGGTTGGCATCCTCAGCATCAGGAGATGTTTCATAGACTCTAATTTTTTTTAACCATTGAACTCATGAAACTCAACAGCCCTCAGGATCCCAGAATCAATTTGATGCATAAAAATAGGAGAACTGAGTTATATTCTGTAGGTGAAAGTAGGTGTAGATATTGCAGTGCTCCCTGCGTGAATTGAAGATATCAGGATAAAGGCCATCTCATGGCTTCTCTTCCTGTTTAATTAATAAATTACAAACTGGGGCTCAGCCTAGGCAGTGACATAAGAAAGCCAAATGTTTTAAGGTAAAGAGCTCTGAAGCTTTAAACTAGACATTCGTGGAAGCTCTTTTTGTTCCTGATAGATAATCTTATTCAGCTCTTGGTCTGGAATATGTTCCTCTGGAATATGTTCCTTAGGATATTGAGTTGTAGCTGTTGCTACTTTAGAACTGGTTAGATACAGATAAGATGATTTCATTGAAATAAAAAGATTGAATGAAAAGATTGAGTTGATAAATCAGAAGTGCTTGTTGTTCTCATTGCGCTGCAGTCGTTGGTTTGGGATGGAAATGCTGAAGGCCGAAGCCTTTTGGTTCTGGGGCGTTGCAGTGTGTGCTGTGTGGGGCAGAGGAGAAAGGCGCTGCCTGTGGCGGGAGGGATGCGGGGACACCGAGTCCTTGTGACTTGTGGCACGAGGCCGGTGTTTGATGCAAAAGCCCCTTTTTTTGTGTGCAGTTCTCCTGGTGGAGAGCTGCCCTGGTGCAGAGATGATTCTGCAGGATCCCTGCAGGAAGGAGAGCTCTCAGCCATGGCAAGTAGATTTTGCACAAGTCCCTGTTGTGCAGGGGTGCAGCTCCCAGGCTGCTTTGTGGAACTGGTTGTGAGGCACACAGGGATTTTGCTGCCAGGAGATTGGATCCCACTGCCTGTGCCAGGTGCCCCTACAGGTGCTGCAGCACTCAAATGATTTTGCTGCCCTTACCTACTGGATTCCCACAGGACAAGAGCTACACAGCCACCACTGGACCTTCAGAGGAAGACCAGACCCTTCTACAGGATCACCACCTCAACAGAACCTCATCCATCACTTTAACACTACTGAAGCCACCATTTAGTCGGACTGCTACCACCAGCCTGGCCAACAGGGTGTCATGACTCTGTCAGGGTTTCTGTACTATTGCATTCATTTTAGTTTTCCTATTAAATTTTAGTTCTGACTTGGAGTCTCTCACTGGTTTGCTTTCAAACTAGTACAGAGGCCATCGTGATCCACATCTCCTCTGAGCGTTTGCCCTATATCTCCTTTAAGAACTCCAGTGTGGTACAGATTTTGACATTTATTCAAGATTATTACAGGAAGAGAGGACTGGGAATCTTTGCATTTGTAGCTGTGCTGCATGCTGGAATATAATGCCACATTCCAAGTCCAGTTTTTAATATTCTTTATATCCTGTGGTAATTACTGCACATGTGCAGAGAGGCAATTACAGGTACCTTTCCCTTTTTATGCCTGTTTTAAAAACATAATTAATAATCAGATATACTCAGCAATTTTATAGCATGATTAGCTTTATTGCTTCCCATTTAAAAAAGCAGGCTGCAAGAGTAGCAGAGGTGACCTGTCCCCTGTGACACTCAGACCCGGTGGCACTGCTGACTTTATCCGAGTGGAAATGCTCTGCCAAAGCAAATACCACATTTTTTAAGGTCTCTGCTACCAATTTGATGCAAAACTTCACAAGGATAGTAAAAACTGACAGCTAAGCCAGGCCTTCTACAGCCCACGGGTGTGAGGGATCCCTAATTATGTGTCAGCCCAGTGTCAGAGCTCAGGTTTCAGGAGCTTCATCTCCACAGCGGAAAGGCAGCTCCCACAGTTCTGGTATCATTATGAATTTGTGATGCTGATGCTGTTATGAGATTCACAGCAGAGCAAAATCTGTGGAGTTCCATATCAGGATTAAATAAGATGTGTACATCTTAAATGTGACTGTACTGGAGAGAGGGATATAGACAGAAAGAAGGAGCAGGGAGGAATCCTGAGAAAATAGATTATCATTGCTCCTGTTTCAGCGTCAATACCAGCTTTGTGTATCCCACACTTCATACTGTCCACCACCACTGCCCCTCAATATGAACCATTCCTGGAAAGTGATGTGTAATTTCAAAAAAAGAGCCAATTTCCAGCAGTTTTGTGGGATTTTTACATCCAGAAGAGCTTTCAAGTGTAGATCAACCCAGAAGTGTGCTGGGCTCCTGCAGTGCGGGGCTGGGCTATCCTGCAAGACATTGCTGCCAAACTGGGTGTGGTGTGAAATCAGGGATTTAATTTGATTGATAGGCTGTAATCTGGACCTGCAACACCTTACCTGCCTTTGAATTTTAACAGCTTCATGCCAAAATGTTCTTTTTTTTTTTTAAGAGGGATTAAGAGAAGGAATATGAGAGAGCTTTGAAAGTGTTCATTCTTAATTCCTCTCCAGCAGGAGGGAGAGCCTAAGGAATTCGATTTGTGGCCTAAAATTGATATAAAAGACGGAATTGCAGAATCACAGAGAATGGTTGAGGTTGGAGGGGACCTTCAGAGTTCAGCTCGTCCTGCCCCCCCCACTCAAGCAGGGTCATTTAGAGACTGTTGCTCAGGAAACTTTTATGGGTGCATACAAAATTTTTAAAATGTGAGAAGCCGGTTTTCTACCTTTTACATTTAAGTGCTCTTTGGCAAATCCAAGTAAAACGTTTGCTGAAATAACGATATGAAAACGTGGATTAACTGATTAAGGTGACGTCTCCTTTCACCCTTGACTTCCACTCGGCCCTGTGATCTCAAAAAGATCGAATAATTTTTTTAATCTGGAAAAATTAATTTTTAATAAATAAATTAATTTTTTTAATCTGGAAAAGCTAGAGAGGAAACCAGACCTGAATTCCTGTTTGTTTAAATAGAATCCTGAAGAAAGCCCTGTAATGTAAGTTTTGATATTACTGCTTCCAGCATGCCTTTTCCTCTGTTGCCTTGCTTTTAATTTGTTTATATATTTGTTGATGTACCACCTAAACCTCAAAAAATGTGCCAAAAGCTCGGGTACATTGGATAAGCTGAGCAAGGCATTTCTTACTGTGATATTGCCTGTGAAAGCAAGACCAGAAATGCAATTAAATTCAATATCTTGTCTAGCAGGTGATAAAGTCCTTGGACAGGTGTGTTTCTCCAAGGGCAAGACTGCAAGGAATGAGAATGCCAGAAAAAGGAGCTGCACGTTATGTCTCCAGTTCCATTTTCTTTATTTTAATTTTGCTTTGTCTTCAAAAGATCAGCATCTGACCTGAATTCTGAGATCTGTAGGAAAATCCCAATTTCTGCTCTCTGAAGGGGCAGCATTTACCATGTTTATAATCACAGCAAAGACATCCGGACTTTTCTATTTGTTTTACATTACACCAAAACTTGCAATCTGGAAGTAAGAAAAATAAATATATTATTAGAAAGTTTCAATACATTCTTATTAAAATACCTCAGCTACTTTTTCCGTCCCCAAATTTTTTTGCATAGTTAACACATCTTTCCATTTTTTAATCTATGACAAAAAATATGTTGATGTTATCAAAATTCTTTTTTTCACTTAATATTTACTTATGGATATATTGCATTACCCTCTATAAAACTGCAGAGAACCTCCTTTTCTCCACTATGTTAGACATGACAGACCAGAGAGATTCTAAATTACTTGACACCCCTATCCATTGTTTCGTGCTACACCAGAAACCTTCCTTAAACTCCACTGGTCATGATCAAACAAAACTGCAATTTTTGGTGGAAAAAAAAAAATTCAGAAGCTGAATTAGAGGCATTTAAATGGCACAGTTTTGGTGTTTTGAGGGTTTTTTTCAGAATAAAGGCATTTATAATAAATGGAACTCTGCTGCAGCAAAATGTTTTTTTTAAAAATAATAATTTCACGCTTAACATGTAATTATCATGAAAGGTTTGATAGTTTGAATCATGGTGTGATGCTGCCTGAAAGAGGACAATTTAAAAGATGTTAAGTGACCCTTTTAAAGCGATTGGAAAATGCAGACTCCTACAAAGAGACTGAAGATTTTGCATATTAAGATATTTGTTCCCAAGAATAAAGTTGAAATAAGATCTACAAAGGAGCAGAAAATGACATTTTTTTTCTACTGATGTTTTGTTTCTTTTGGTCTTGTGAAACAGAAGATTCTACAGATCCCGTCTAATCCTCATTGTCTTCTAAATATCTCGCATTTGTTCAGAGTTCCTGAACGTTCAGAAGGGAGGGCAGGGAGCACAGACACCTAAAAAAATATGCCAAAGGCCTGGATCCCAACTTAACCCTCACAAGGACCTGATCCATTTCAAAGTCGATACTTTTGAAGTGTTGAACTCCATGCCTAAGCAAGAAAGTTATTGCTGTTTTAAGAAAATACCAGTGGGAATTTTCTTTGGGGGAAATCTGCTTTTCCAGTTTGTCATTTTTAAGAAACATGGTAATTCAGTGTCCTTAATTTTCACAGAATGTTTGGGTTGGGATGATGATAACAAAAAAGAACTTTGTTGTTTCTAACTGATCTATTTATGATATGTTCTGCTGTTGAGAAAATTGTATTCACTATTATCAAGCTTAATTTGATAAACATAAAGTAGCTGTTAATCCCTACCTGTTTCCTCATCTTTGCCAGTACAATTCTTGTGGAATTGACTTGCTGAACTTTTTCAAGCCATTAATAATTCATCCAGAGGAGGTTATAAATTATTGTCGCTGTGAATTTGATTTTCTCATGGTAAATGTTAAATTTGGTTTGAAGAGAAGTGGAATTCGTGATGAAAGGACTGAATTCCCCATCACCGAGGCTCCTGTTGTTTTCATCTACTTCATTTATTATTCAAAGTGTTTGACCTTAAAGAAAGGACTGAGGATGCATTAGGTTCATCTTAGTATTGAGAAGATTTCAGAAATATAATGGCATAAATCTCTTTCTGGGAAGGAAGAAATGAATGAAGGAAAGATTTGATCGTGGGGACTGGAATGGTTATTCAAGCTGAGAGGTTGCTGTGAATAACTAATCCCAGGATCAACCCAGAAATAAAAATTGGGATATTTAGCAGAGTGAGAATAGACCCCACAGTGACAGGAGCAATGATTCACTGCTGCACGGTTTCACTGTAATCAGGGACTCTTACATGGTTGGAAAAGCAGCAATCAGGAGACAATGAGGAAAATTCACAATTAATTGAAGATAGGCCAGAAAGGAATGCAAAGCCTCAAACTACTGAGAACAGAAAATATTAACAGCATGAATGGAGACAGGATCTTGGAAAAAACTGAGCTGAAAAGGAAGAAGCCAGTGTAAGACAGATTATAATTTAAAAAATGTAATGCATGGAGAAATAAAAAAAAAGAATGGTGGGATTTACACTCTGTTGCTGATTTGATGGTTCTGTGGGACACAGAAATGGGGTTTTTTTTCTGATAAGATCAATAATTTAATACAGGCAACAACTGACAAGACACAAAGAAAGGAAATAAGGCAAAAATCTAGAGACAGCAACAGGATTTCACATCCTGAGTCCCTCTTTAAGTGGCTGAAAGAAGCACCTTCATCTAGAGGCGGGGAATTGAATGAAGTTCTCCCAGCTAAAAGCATCTAATGGGTTCTGCTACTTTACTGATTCCCCAGCTGAGCAGCCTAGAAACATTTGGGTTTTTTCCAAAAATAAAAATGGGAAAACGGAAAATAAAGTCAATTGATAGATGAGTTCTTAACAATCTTCCTTGCTTACCTAGAGAAAATCTGGTGGAGATTCTTCAGTCCAATTTTAGGAAAAATAATAATAATAATTGGTTGTTACCACTCCGTGGTTTGTTTCTATTTCTAGGTGTGTGTGCAGATATAGGTGCAATCAGCTGCAATAATTATGAAAAAGGGCTTTCAAGGTGGTGCTGTGAAGAGATTCTGGGTTCAGCAATTCAGGCATTTTCTGAAATCACTTCTATGGGTTGCTGCCAGTGATTCATTTTTACCCTGAGCTGAAGACACTTCCCTCATTACTCATCAGTTAAATATAAAAAAAGAAAAAAAAAACCTGAAACAGTACCACCACCACCACGGAAAAACAAAACCAACAGAAAAGAAGTAATCTAGATTAAAAATAACACTTGGGGATAAGCAGGGGGTTTTAACTTGAATCAATTTGGTACCTTGGTTTAGAGTGGTTTCTCAAAATTGCCATAACACGTTGAGGCAGCAAACAGGGGCCTGAGAAGATCAGACTTAAGTTTGCTTTACTGCTGCAGATTTCATCAAATTGCTTTTTCAGAAGGAGGGTTTGTATTCACATCCTTCAAAATAGCTGCCGTGTTGGGCAGAGTAAATGATTTCTCTGTAAATCAACCGATTTTGTTGCCTGCCAGAATAGGAAAATAATTTGATCCCCTCAAGTCGTGACCATTTTTTGTTAAAAGGTGGTGAAAAAATCCCTCCAAGAGACCCACTAAAAAGGCACCCCTTTTAAATCACTAAAAATTAGGCCCTCTTCAAACTGACAAGTTGTTTCCTCAGTCTAAGAATGGTCTGAGACTTGGAAGGCTCTAAATCACAGAAACCAGTAAGATTCCTGAAAATGCTGTAAAGGAGCCTTAATGTCAGTGTTGTGAACGTGGCACTGTAGCTGTTACACCTTGCAGTGGTCAGAAAGGGCTTTATCCTCCCCCAAATCCTTGATCTGGGTTTGGCTTTCTCAGCAGCACAGCCCATGATATGGCCATAATGTGGAATACGCCAGGATTATGTTACATATTTTAAAATGGAGAGTAAATACAACATCATCAGATTTATTGAAGAGCCAATCCTTTTTTTATGTATTACTGTCTTTTATATGTGTACCTCAACAGCAAAGGAAGTTTCATTCCAGAGGGGAATTTAATTCCAGATAAATACTCATTGTTAGTATTGTTAAAGTCTTCTCTGCACACAACATATGTAACGTGGTGGCTGCCGTGATATTGTCAAGTATTCTTTAAAATCCATGAATACAACCCAGCTGATGCCTCCTGGAGACAGTGGGTTTCACTGATTAATTGATTACGATTAAAAAAAATAATCAGCATTTCTAAATTTACTCTCAATTAATTTTGCTGTGTTTAAATTTCCTACCACATTTCTCAGGGCGGAAAACTGGTGATGACATTTTTGGCTGGCGTGGCGTAAGTTTGAACACAAATGAGGACGAGTAGATTTTTTTCCTCTGACCTTATTTTTCATCTTACATTATTTGTAAATTTTGGTTTTGGGTTTTTTAATCTTTTTTGAATTTTAATTTTTTTTTTAAATTTTTATTTAATTATCTTTAATGTTTTACTTCCTTTCTCTTGCAGTGTTATGACAGTACCATGGAATTCCCTCAGTACTAATATCCAGATTTTCACATGGGTTCACACAGACCTAATCTTTCTCTATAATAAGTTATTATGCCAAGTTTAGATAAAGTAAATACATCACACAGACCGGGAATAGTTGATTGGATAGAACACATTTAAAGTGGCAGGAAGCTGCTCCTGGCCCAGCTTTTCTGCAGGAAGAGGGATGAAGGAAAGCCCTTGTGAGGCTGGTGCACGGTTAGGACTCGGAGCATGCCAAGAGTTATCCTGGAAGGCCCATTGCCATAAACACCTGCCCCTCAAGCCAAATGGAATCAGCCTGGAATAAAGATTTTCCCACGGGCAGTTCAGATGTCTTGGCGCAGTGCAAAATTCATTCCTAATGAAAGAATGGAAGTAATAAAAAAAGATTTAAACAGGCAAAGGGAAATAACAGAGCTGGAGTGCTGCAAAATAGAATGGGGATGTCCCTTTTCCATGCTTCTCTCCTTTTCTCTCTCTCTTTAAGGTGTCCAGCACTTGGAAGGCGACCAAGGAGCCATTCTTTCCTCAGCCCCTGGCCCCAGCCATTCGTCATTCCCTGTGGAAATATCTGAGCAGCATTTCAGGAAACCCATCCAGCATCTTCTGCCTCTGCATCCAACGCTCTTGTGCGGCTGGAGGGGTCCAGAAACAGAGGTGGATTCCACTTGCCAGAGGACCCTCAGAGGCAAAGGAGGGATTCCACTCCTGGAGGCTGTGTGCAAGAGGGGGAGGGTGACTCCATCCTGCCAGGAAGAGCCGCTGCCGTTCCCAGGCACTGCTGGCCCTCTCGTGGCAGCAAATTCCTGTTTGAAGTGTTGGTCTCCAGTGTCCTCTGCCCAGAGGGGCGGGGTTGGAATCTCCACTGCACTCAAAGCTCCATGGGCACTTGTAGCAGTGCTCAGTGAGTGTAAAAATGTCGTAAATCAGAGCATCTGGAATTTACAATAAGGATTTCTATCCCTGTTTTCCATGTGCAAAAATCAAACAAAAAAATGCATCACGACCCTGAAAATTAAAAATTTCTGGCAGTGGAGAAAGGAAAAACCCCGTCTGTGCATTGAGCTAACCCTGCTCCTGCTCACTCCCCTCCTTTTTGGTCGATGTAGAATGGTTCATAACTGGACAAGGTACCCTCTGTAAGGAAACTGATTCATATTTTTTATATAGAGAACTGGATCCATGGTAAGACTTGCTAACAATTGCCATCCCCATGTGCAACCACCCCTATCATTTCAGCCTCAAAATGTGCTTGCAGAAGTTCAACCCATATTGTTTCTTCAATGCAGTGTCCCACTTCTTTCAGTCACTGTGGTATTTGTGATTTTACACCATCTCGAGGAACCTTTTCCACCAGCTTTTCCAAGAAAGTGTCCTGAGATGTGAGACCTTGAGTTGGCTTTGACAGTCATTGCAAGGAGTTTCTGGCATCCAATCACCTGCAATTGCCATGTCACAAGTCACACACCACGTAGAGTAAATAACAGTCTTCAGACATCTTTAAAATGACCAGTCCTTAAAAAAGACCTAAAAATAATATAAAATAAAAAAAATAAATCTGCTCCATTATTCTATGGTAACAAAAAAGCCTGTTCTGTTATTTATAAGAGCATGTTAGAAGGAATGGTTTGACAATTCCAGCCTTTCGAAAAGAGCATGGTTATTTTTTTAACCTGTGAAAGTCTGAAATGTGCCAAAAAGGCCCCTCCCTTCCACTTTGTACCTGTTTTCCCTGAGAGCTGGAAACAAACAGGGCAGCAGTGGGGGAAACTGAGATTCCCAATTTGAATTTCAAAGACGAGTAGTTACTTACACTAAATAGCTTTCCCTTCTATTAGGCCAGATCTTCTACCAAGCAACATCACAGGAAGAGCTCCCACAAACCTTCTGCTTGAAAGGATTTTTTAAAAGCCGGATTTTTGTAAGTCAATGGGTATCTTTGATTTATTTGAAAGGAAAACCAGGGTATTAATGTTTTAATCTTTAGCCTCATTATAACTAACATGGACTTGAAAAGACACACTAATTCCCAAAAGCGGAAATGTGACATCTATTTTATTATTCATTCAGCAATATCTGCATTTTAGTAGCTATGCCAGTGAAGCATCATTATTAAAACCAGGTAAAATAACAAACACCATCTCTCTTCCCAGCTTCCTCTTCCTCTTTCCCTTTCTCCCTCTCTCTCCCCCCTGTGAGTGTTTAACCTGCTCAAGTGAACCCAGATAAATCAGAGATTATCACAATAATCTCTGATAATTTCTTTGATTGATTGTATCATCTGTGCTCCAGCAGTGGAGACAAGGGATTTTTATGTATGGTAGTGCAATTCACATAAAAACCTGAATGTACAAACATATAACCCAAACATTCCTGTCCCAAAGGAGCTGGGATCCAGCTGACAATACAAATGAGAGTGGAAATTCATTGTGGAAATTCACTGTAAAATTGAAACCCTTTAAAGTGCAAGAATACCTATACAAACACACAGAGCTGACTTTTATGTATATATTCATTTGTTTTAGAAATCACCAAAGTGTCAAACCAGTCTGTTTCATTGTCTGGTTTCAGTGACACTTCCACTGCAGGTTCTGGGTGGGATTTCTGGGAAAAACAGTTCCCAGTGGAACCTTGCTGGGAGTATGGAGAGCTCGTGTGGGTGTGGACTTTCTGAATGGATGTATTTGCTCCAAAGCAAACGAGACAGAGACTTGAATCCTGATTGAGTCACATGCTCTAATTATTGGACTGTTGGCTGTCCTGGGAGCTTGTGTAAGTTTAGGATTTTTTTTCTTCACCAAAAGACCCAAGTCCCAGTTTAATGCAGACTGAGGATACTCTCAAACTTCACTTTGCTTTTCCAGCCAGCTCAGCTAATGACTTCTAAAATTCAGCAAATCCTCTTGTAGTTCAGCTCCAGTTCTCTGCTCACTCACCAGAGAGAAGAACATTCTGCAGAGACAAGGACAGCAGCCATTCAGCTTTGGAGTTTCTTGCTTGTTATCATCAGAGAAGCTGCAGAGTTTCTCTCACTAACCTCTCCTGAAGGTCTGCAGGTTTGGGGTTTTTTCAGGCACACATATTTACATAGATATCCTTTCATACTTACAGCCAAATACCTGGGGGAAAACAGAACAAAGTTAAGGATTTATAGTATTAAACACGTTATGCTTGAAATCAAATGCTTTTCTCCCAACTGCACTGAGTAGTTGCATTGCTTTTACGTTGAATTAGAAAGAATCCTCAAACTCTCTGTCACTGAGATAATTTGTATGAAACCAATAGCTGTCAGAATCTGCCACCTTTTAGGTTTTTATGTTCATTTTGCTGGGGCTGTGGGGATCAAAATTAAGCTCACAGAAGCATCAAGGGAATCTGGTACATGGATGGGGCTGGGGAAGGGTCAGGCCCTTCCTTAGCAAGATGAAAGAGAACGCCCTCAAGAAGGAAACAAACATCCCCCCACACTCTGTAACCACCTTATTGTGCTTGTTGGCCCTGCTTTTACCACCACTGATCCTGCACAAATGCAACAAGAGCATCCAGGGATTCACATGAAAAGAGAGGTGGAAAACCTCCCCAGATCTCGATTTTTAGCTCACCTTTAAAGTTATGTAATTTATCATCCTTCCATTAGAACCAGATTTGCTTTTTGTTTTCTTTTTCCTCGGTGCAATCTTGAAAAAATGGATACAAAGCTATAAGCTTTCAATTTCTGCCTTGAACAACACTTAAGCATTGTCCACAATTAATCTTTCCATCTGCATCTTCATAGAAATGAAAGAATTTACTTACACAAAAAATCTACCACAAAAGAGGAGGTGTCACCAAACTCCCAGGCAGTTTTTCCCAGACCCAACATTTGTCTATTTATTCCTTTCAGTCTTCCAAGGATACAGTTTATTCCCTTCCCTTAAAAAACTTCAATTTGGACTTCAGTGACCATCAAGCTTAACAATTCCAAACATTTAAACCCAAAATGTTTGAAGGTCTTTTAATGATTTTTACTGTTGAAAGCTAATACTTCAAATTTTTCTACAGAAATAGTTTTAAAGAATAAGAAAGATTTGTCCATACTTGAGCAACCACCAATGTAGTTACTTATTCCAGAAGGGTAATATTTAGTTGAGCTTCATAATTCTGACAGCAATTTAGATTCCCATTATCTAAAAGACAAATTTAATTTATTAAGAGAATCTCAGATTTAAAAAGTACTGTTTTAACATGACCCTATATTATCCTATATGTGCTAGCTCTTCAACAATGCTATGCATTGTTCATATAATTACAAAATTAATATTTCTGTTTTATTAAGTTTTTTTTTTAAACCCAGCTTCGTTGCTATTGCTTGAATATGCTGTAGGATTTTTACCTTTTGCACAAATTTTTACTCTATTCTTTTTAAACAAAAAATTCTATTTATACATTTTTTATGTAACATGGGGAAGAAGCAGAGCTTTAAACTTATGTTCTGAAGCTTCCAAAATAGTGATTTGCTATAGAATGTCAAAAGAACTGTGAAATATCATTCACTTTGCTTTGACAGCTATATAGAAGGATGTTTCGTGCTTTTTGATTTGTGACTCTTGAAATTCACTCAAAAGCCACAAATTACTGTAAACTGCACTATAAATAATCTAACTCATAGTCCATGTCTTCCAGACCTAAGCCACGCTCTCATTGCCCAGTCACAAACCATTCCCTGCACTTCCTCTCCAGTTTGCTGCACAAATTCATCCTGACAGACAAAATTGTACCCCAAACACACTGGAATCTTCATTAGGGTAAAATTCAAACGTGAGGAAAAATAAAAGAACCCTCGAGATACTTCTAAAAATGGTTCTTTAGAAACCTGTAAAAATGTTTGTATTCATTCAGCCTTTCTGTTTGAGTTAACCAAAAGTAATGTCCAAATTACCACATTAAATTATTGTACCAAATTATTCTTACACGCCTCAGACCCATCTTACTGTCACTGTAATTTGATGTGATGGAAAATAGATGGCATAGGTGTTACCCCAACAAAAGGATTCGAGTTTAGCCACTGGCCAAATTCAGTTCTGCTCTTGGTAAAAAAAGTCATCATAAATAACATTTGTTATTGCATTGCTGCCAAGAAGTGAAGGTAAAGCATCAACCTTGTCCTTCAGAAACAGCCTGTACAGAATTCCCAACAAAGCTGGGTAATGAAGCTTGAATCACAGAATAATTTGGATTGGAAGGGACCTTAGAGAGCAGTTTATCCAACCCCTCTTCCAGGGGCAGGGACACCTTCCACTATCCCAGGCGGCTCCAAGCCCCGTCCAACCTGGCCTTGGGCACTGCCAGGGATCCAGGGGCAGCCACAGCTTCTCTGGGCACCCTGTGCCAGGGCCTCCCCACCCTCACAGGGTGGGATTCCTTCCAACATCCCATCTAAGCCTCCTTTGGTGGCTGCTTCGCCTTCACTTCAGACCTTTAAAGTTAAATACTAGTTTGAATGATAAATTGACTCAATGTGTTATTTCAAACCATTTTTTTCCTGTTCTGCAGTGGCTACTCGTACACAGGTAAGTTATTTTCTAGTCATGGACTCTATACACTTGTGCAGTGTTTATCCTGAAGTCTGCAGGAGAGCTGAAGTTTAATCAAGTAGTAGTGATACTAAACACTTACATTACATTCTTGTGGGATCTTTGAAGCCGAAGTATTCATGAACAGTCTGTGCAGTTCATATTTCAAACCTCTTTTTTCATGGTTTTACAGTGGTAAAGAAACCCCAAACATAGACACAAGCAGATGTAAAGTGAGCATTAACTGACCATGTATGATTGTTCCTCATCCCTTTTTTTTATTGTTGTTTTGATATTGATTCTTTTGTTTTTCCATATTGAAAGGACATTATAATAACAGGTGAACCAATAAAATTTGTTTATTATGTATAGCAGAAAGGAAATTGGAGCTGCTACAAAGGGTCTGGGAGGATATTAGATTCTATAGAAAGTTGTAGTTGCTCTCCCACTATTGTTAAATGTGTCGTTAATTATCACGGATATTAAATCTTGGTGTCTGTCAGTTTTTCACATTTAAAATAGTGATGTATTTTTTAAAAAAAATACTGTACCGTAGTTTTTGTTGGAATTCACCAGCAGCTTTGCTGTCAAATAGGATTGAAAATACCCCAGCCTGGGTGGATTATAGATTTTCTTTCCTTGATTTCACATTTGCCTAAGAAAGGAGAGCAAACAAAAGTGCTGAAAAGTAGTAAATTAGACTCTTCCTTAACCATTGATTTTTTTTTTTTCCTACAGTAACTGATTTTGGACTTGCTTGGAGGAGACTGTTTAGGCCTTTCAATTCCCATTAAATCCCTGCAGGAATATGGCTGGTATATCTTACAGTATGGCCAGAACACCTGAGCAGTTTTTCTGCTGGGGCTTCAGCATTTCCCCACCAAACAACAACAAAAGTACAGTTAGAAACCAAGAGCAAACTTACAAAGGGATTCTTTCAGGGCTGCAGAGTGCTGACATGAGAAAGGTGTCCAGTGCAGCTCTAAATGGGGATTTTTCTGCTTTGTTTTTTCTTTGTGGAAGGAACTGCTCAAGTCACAGGGGCTGCTTCAGACAAAATTAACTGTACAAAAACAATGAATAATTCTCCTGAGAGAAAGGTATCTCATAGTCCTTGGATGAACACAGCCTACTCACTTTCCATCTGTGGAGGTAGTGAGCAAAGCCTGTTCCTTGACTTGGACTCCTCAAATTTATTTCATCATTTGTGATATTTACAGGTCTGCCTTTGGGATTATTTTTCTTCCATTAGAAATAAAAGGGACTAACGGAGGATGAAAGACAAATGAAGTTGGAAAACAATGCAAGAGTACATGGGAATGGTCTCCCCACTGAACACTGTGGGGGTTAATTTTGTTTTTAACCTATCAGTCTCACAGGTTTTTGTCCAACTGCTGCTTTCGTCCAGATACTGTAGCAGCCATCAGTAAAAATTATGAGAAGCATCATCTGCATGTTGGAGCAGGGCTGTCCAGATTCATAACTCTCTCTTACTAACTTAGCTCAATCACACTAATAAACCGTGAAAACCTTAAAGGAAATCAACCTTTTTTTTAATTTCCAATAGGAAACTAATTCCTAATCAAGAGTGCAGGGCAGAAGCCCTTCATTGATCGGTGCTCTGCTGAGAAAACAATTACTCCTCTCCCAGGCAAGGGGTCATTTCACATAAAGAAGTGATGGGGAACAAATGCAGGGGAAGTAAAAGATGTAATTGGCAAATGGCTCCACTCTGTGAAATTGTTTAGCGCCGTAAATGACTTTGGTAAAATAATTCACTGAGGTGGAACCTGGGAATGACAATGATAAAGGGTGACAGCATCTCACTTTGTCAAGTCCCTGCCACACTTGAACTCCTGGGTGAGGAGGATGCAGTGGCACAAGCTCACAGGCAGAAACTGACGGAGAAAATCCGGTGCCATAAAACACGGAGTGAAATCCTCTCCGTGCTTTGGGGTCACGAGGTGGGAGTCAGACTCTCAAAGCTCAGGTGAGGTCACCGTCTTCCAGTCAGTGAGCAAAGCACACATTCACTCTTTCCTGCCACGTGGGACTTGCTTTTAAACTTTTAAAACATTGGCTAAAAAAGTTTTAAAATAATTTGTTTTTTCCCATGGCAAAGTACGCAGTACATCTGTACAAGGTTCCTTGCAGTAGTGTCTGGTCTCTAAAACAATTTTCTAAAGAGGCAAAAATTTCTTAAAGAAGAGCAGCAGCAGAGTTAACACCTCACTCGCTCTCTCCAGAGCTTCTGAGTTTGTTTCTCTAATTTCTGAAGAATATTGACGGACAATTTTCAGGTGAATGAATTTAAAACTTGAACCATATGGTGATATTCAGTGCCTAAGAATTTTCCTGTATGGGTTCTATGAAACATAAGCCGTGCCTAAGATTTTGGAGCTCAGCTGCCTTATCTAAGCTGAGCATTGCAAGGACAGCCATATCCCAAGAGGCTGACTGGAAAATGGCATTAAAGTCCCCGTGAGCTTGATTTACTGCAATGATCTAAACACATTTTTAAATTAAAATACGTGAAACACAATATAAAACCATACAAAAACATACACAGAGAGTTATTTTTCATAGTTTTCAAGATTCAGCTGACCTTTATTAGAAAACAAATACGATTTGCTGTGTTTTCTGTAGCTCCCCTCCCTAACTGAATTTACTGTGAAGTTCAGCTGTGAGGTAGATGCAAAAGACACAAATGTTATAAAGTGATCTTTCTGGTAACTGCATCTTCCCTGAACTTTGACTCCTAAATGATATGGAGAAATAACAAGCTGAAAAGAAGCAAACACCACAATTACATTTTCATTTGAGCATTTAGCCAGCTATTACAGATGGTCAGATGACTCCACTTCAGGCACAAATCTGATTTCCAGAAGAAGACTGATTATGATTCAATTAACCCTGAGAGAGCCATAAGGTTTTTCTCCCCCCATAAATCAAGGCAGATGTAGTAGATAATTATGTTATTATCAGCATACAATGGGAAAAAGCAGAAAGGTTTGACGGCCAGAGAGGTGATTCATCCTGTGAACACCTTTAAACTACGCTTCATATTATTATATATAATTTATATATAATATGTAATGCAATGTCTTATAATACCGTGTGTATATTTTATACATGTAATTTGCATTACTAGTTTTGAGGAGCACCGTTTCATCTTTCTGTGTCCAGTAAACTGAAATCCTGTAAAAAGCCAGAAAACGAATGTTCCATTTGTGGTTTGACTAACAAAAAAAAAAAAAATCCACCCCAAATGCAAATTTGCAAGAGCCTGACAAATAAGCCACTTCTGAAAAATATACTCTGGCTTCGAAGGCTTGTGCCTTTTCGTTTGGCTCCAATTGAACTTCCCCCTCATTAAACAATAATCTTTATGGTGAATTGAATAAAGATGAAAAAAGAAGGATTCTGAAAAGAATGCATAAGTAATTCTGGTTGCCTAGCTGTGGCAATGAATTCCTGTTTGTTTAGCCACTGAAGGGTGAATGCAACCCTTTGAGCAAATGGGAATTCATTATTCCAGTGACTGAGAAATGATCCACCTAAAGAACCTAATTGGTTCTACAACAGTGATTTCTTTCAAAGCAGTGTTTCCGGAAGAAACAGCAAAAAGAAGACAGCTCTTTGACTAGTCCAGGGTCTGCAGGGGACATTTGCCTTCCCATGTTTCAGCTCTAAAAAGAAAATGTCACACGTAGCCAGGACAAAGGAACAAAGAGCCAGTGTTTTAAAAGGTGCAGAAATGGAGCAGGTCTCGCACGTCTTCATCGCGAAAGCCGAGTTTCAATAAATGTTAGCGCTTGCTCGTGACACTTGAACTGTCAGTAAGAAAAAAACGCTTTACTGACCATTTTCAACTGCTTCCCAGAGTGTTCATTAGTATCCAAAAGCTGCTTGAACATTTTCCTATGCAAATGAGAAGTAAATCATCGTTATTTACCGGTCTTACAGAATAAATGAATTAATATGCCCAAGTTCTGCCTAAGCAAATAGAATACTGCCATTTATTTCCAACCTAATCAATTAGAATATGCAAAAAGGAAACTCAGATACGCAGGTAGATAGAGACAGTTCTCATTTACATCCCGAGAGTTACGCTGCCAGAATAACAACCATGAGCTGATTGTTGCGTTTGAGAGCAGAATCTCAAACGAGAGTTCTCCTGGAGCCACGGGGGATCAGAAAGGGATCTGACTGGGGAAATGGGTGGGTATCCCTTGGCTTCGAAATGAGCCTCGGAACTGGCCCCACAGAGCAACAAATTCTCACTGAGGCCAAAATCTGGGGGAAAACTTCCAGTCCTGTGCAGGCTCGAGAAGTGAATTTATACTGTTTGAAGAACCGGAATGAGCAATACAGAGAGAGTTGAAGCATTATTTCCTGGAATCCCAGAATCACTGAGGTTGGAAAAGCTCTCCGGGACCATCGAGTCCAACTTGTGCCCGATCCCCACCTTGTCCCAGGCTCTGAGTGCCACATCCAGGCCTTCCTCGGACACCTCCAGGGATGGGGACTCCAACACCTCCCTGAGCAGCCCCTGCCAAGGCCTGACCACCCTTTCCATGGGGAAATTCCTCCTGGTGTCCAACCTGAGCCTCCCCTGGCCCAGCCTGAGGCCATTTCCTCTTGTGCTGTCGATTTACACATCACTTTCAATGTGTGTCCAGTCCCCTGACAATCAAATTGATATTAAATACTCAGACTGGAGCAGGAATCCCTCCATCCCTGTTATCCAGTGGACATGTCAGCACAGCTGCAACACCCCTCAGCAACAGGAATAATTTCTGTTCTCACAATCCCCTCGGTGCTTCCATCAGAAAGCCACTGGGGGTGGGTGGCAGCAAGAACAGACCATGTCAGTCAAAAAACTCTAAAAATTATACAGCAAGACAGCAGGTTATACTCTCTGACACGCACAAACACGTGCACCACACGCAAGGCAAGGCCCTGCACGTCCGGCCCAGTTCAGACCAGCACCACAGAGCCACAGAACTCTTGTCTGGGCCACTCATGTCCCACCCATAGAAGTGCCAGGCCCTGGCTGGTGGTTCCATCATTTCTCACAGAGCTTACAGCCCGAGTACAAGCATCTGAGCAGCTCCACAGGCCCCCAGATGTGCTGATTCCACCCCTCCCTCCAAGGAGCTATTTTGTTCAATAATTCAGACTTTCTATATTAACTTCCCAACATAAGCAAGCAATGGCTTTGCTCATCCCATAGCTGACCAAATCTCTTCGATTTTCCCGTATTTAAATCCAATTACTAGTTGCTTCAGAGGTTCCTCCCACACTGTGGTCTCCTCCCTGAAGGTGTTACCAAAGTGAAAAATTTGTCCGCTGCTGGGATGAGCTGTGAACCAGAATAATTCGGTCAGCTGGAGACGGGCAGGAGTTATCGAGGTCTTGTCTAATGATATCTTGGCAGCAGCAGTTCTGCCTAGTAGTTCATCAGCACTGAAACTTTTCAGTTTCCATCTGGTGCCTCAAAGTTGCACCAGGCCAAATGAGCGACTGAATACACAGTAATTATAATTTCCTTTAACTTTTATGGGCTGCCTTTTGAGGTAGCTCTGTATCCATCCGGTCTTCCTGAGTAATTAGAGTCAGTCATAAAATCCCAGAACGATTTGGGCTGGAAAGGGACATGAAAGGTCATTTAGTTCCAACCCCAGCTATTTCTCTAGCAGAAGCTTTAGAAGCACAGACTGATGTTTCCATGCCTGTTTTGCACTTGCATTTCTTTCCACTCATGTGCACGGCTTTGAACTGTTGCTCGCCTTTCTGTGGTGATTGAGTTTCACCTCTGGGAGGAGTTGTGCTTCAGCAGGCAGGTGGATCTGGTTCTTTGGGAAAAGACATTGAACCAGTGCTCAAACCCAAGAGTTTGACCCTCTCTGCGTGTCTCTGCCTCCTAGTGTGTGTCCACAGCTGACCTGACATGTCCTGCAGCAGTCTGGGCACTGGACCAGGCAAGGATTCCCTACCCTTTGTAAATCATATCATAGTAAAGAAAAACTAACTGCAGTTTTCTTTTCACTGTGTTTCCACATGACACGGAGTATCTTCAAATTTCACTGTTATCAGACCAATTCTGGTGACTCAGTTTAACAAGGAGATTAATCCTTGGCACGTAGTCTGGAATTTTCCAGGCTTTGGAAACATGTTTGGTGTTAGAAGCAGGAGTCTGATCTTAGAATATCTACATCTAGCTTTAGATTTTGTTGCATAAATTTAAACAGTCATTTCCAGTGCCTCTCAGTTTCCCTTCAGCGTGCTGATGACCACGAACACCTCGAAATTCCCAAGCGTGTTTGAGATCCCTGTGCAATGGGAGTTCCATAAACACGAGACACAATCAATGGCGCACCCTCCTTTACTGTGCACAACAAATGTTTCACAAACCTGACGCTGGCTCACGCTCACCCAGCGTTTAATTGGCACACAAAGTGAAATCCCAGCAGCGATTCATTAGGTGCTGCTGATGGCAAAGTCCCTTTTGTCGGAGCTAAATTGGAGTAAACAATCCAGCCCAAGTCCCTCCTGGGCCCTGCATCAGCAGGGAGATGCTGAGTATCAGCTGTCCATCACACAAACCCAGGCAGCTGGGCACAATTAGGCTTCCAAACAAACTGCAGTGAAATCACATTGCAGTGCAAACACATTACGCAGTCATTAGCACACTTACTCTGCCGAAATGTAATAAAGCGGCTCTGATTAGCAGGCTCTGATGCATTAAAAATCTTCTTTTTATTTAATACTCTTTCACAGAGTGATGAGCAATTGTACAAAGGAAATCACAGAGCGACACATTCGGCTTAGCACGGGATTGGGAGCAAGGGCTGTGCCTCAAGTGAGTCTCCAAAAAGTGTATCCAACTGTTATTGACCACTTCAGACACTTAAAAGACAAGCATTTTTCCAAGGGACCGAGCTCCTGGGGAGATTAGCTGAAACTCTCTAATTGGTTTTGCTCTATAAACATAAGAGATGATTTCTGTTTACATTTGCAGAAGATTTTGATTCACAAATGATGTTTTGTGTCTTCTTCCTCAAGGAGCCAGTACATTTTCAGTCTCCATGGAAATAATCTTTTCTGAAGTAAATGGGATGTGCCAAATATTTCCCAAATTAGATACAAAATATCTAGCTTTTGTTCAACTGCTCCTGAAGGAAAATTCCACTTCCTTAAGAAAAAGATCTAAACCCCTGAACTGTGGTTAAAACAATGGTTGCAGCATTAAGAAAGCACAGGAGTCAGGCTCTTCACGTGGCGCAGTGCAGAGTGGCACAAGCAGTAAACAGAAAGATCCAAAATACCAGCCCTTGGAAAAGTAGCTGGAAGAAACTGTCAGGAAAACAAAAGGAAAAGGAAGTATTGTGAAGCTCTGCTGCATTTTAGGGAGGACTCAATGCATCTTTTTCCCTTTCTAAGTGCTGAAAACAAAATTTCCTAAAATGTGGCTGATCCCTCTCACCCAGCTGTGAGAGCTGAGAAATTCGAAGGTTATACTCAGAAACACTATTAAAAACCATGGAATTATTGAATGGTCTGAGTTGGAAGAGACCTTAAAACTCACCTTGTTCCACCCCCTGCCATGAGCAGGGACACCTCCCACTAGACCGGGTCACTCCAAACCCCGTCCAGCCTGGCCTTGGACACTTCCAGGCATGGGGATGGATAAATAAATAAATACATAAATGAAATCAGTAAGTTATAAAGCACATTACCTGAAGGAATGGGGTAAGACTCAGCTTTAACAAAGGCTTTTCTAACAAAAGCTTTTAACTACACTTTGGTGTTACTTGGGTGACAGCTGGGAAGCACTGGCATTGCCACAAGTGCCACAGAACTCCTCTGGGCTTCACAGGTTGAGCAGTTTCACTGTCTAAAGCTGGGGCCTGTGCCTATCTGCCATTTCAATCACCAGATCAGTGCAAAACATACTGAAGGAACTCATCCATTTCCTTTTTTCAAGGTTGTGTTCAGTTACCTACCGTGACGAACAAATGGTTCCCACTGAACCCTATTGGCTTTTAAGTATTTAAGCTCCGATGCGATTAATTTCCAATGATAATTAAATGCAGTTGGAGAAAATAGTTAGGGAAATAAACAATAAAAACATGCTTTAAAGAATGGAGTTTGAACTGGAAAAAGCAGTTTCTCTCCATCAGCTTTGGCTACAGACAGTTTGTAGGTGCTGATATGGTCCACGAGCAGCGCTGAGAGCCTTCCTGACAAAAAAGTTGCTTATAAATATAAACTCTGTTCTTTCACTAAGCTGCTCATGCTTATTAGGAGCATTAATTATCAGCTGCTCCCCTAGAAATTGAAATCCACACAGATGTGATTATCTCTGAAGTTTACAGCCTGTTGATCCCTGTTCTGCAGAGACATTAATTACCAGGAACTGTCACAACAAGTCCAACTGGTGATACAGCTTATGCAGATTTCCTTCTCACTCTCTCCGAAGGACACAGAATTCCCCTCCTCGTACCTGGTTTTCCTCTTTAGATAACACCACTACAGGAAGAGAGAGGTTAAGTATGGAGCTTTTCCTAGAGGGGTTTATTTTGCAAAGCCAAAGATAAAACCAAGTCCTTTTTTGGCCTCAAAAGTGCACCTAAACATCCCGAGACCATGCAAACAACAAGCTGTAAAAACCATTTTAAAAGAGAAAATCCTAGTTCCTGTAAGTGAGGAGAAATGTTTATCTCCATTGTTTACACAATATATTGCCTGAGGTAATTGACTGCATACAAATGGGGGTTTAGGGCTTCTTCTTTTCGAGGACATTAATTATTTTGTTAGAAAACATGTTCAGCCTTTAAAAAATTCGCACTGCTGTACTTCTCTCAAAGTATCGTCCTTATGATCTGTTCCAGTAAGAGACCCCAAGGAGTTTATGACATTTGCTACTTTGCAGACCTGCCCCACCTAAGGCTTAATTCTGCTGCCATTTAAGACACCTAAAAAGTGCTATTGATTTCTGTGTAATCAGGTTAGGTCCCACAAGTCTGGGGTTTTTTCTGTAGCTGTTTTCAGAAGACACACGAGGAGGACAGACGTGGCTGAAACACAGCATTCCAGTTTTTGAAATTTTATTTAGGACTCAATTCATCAAATAAAAATAGTTCAAGGCAGAAGAAAATCCTGGATATTTTTACTGGTTTAATCTTAAATCCTTTCTTCTCAAGTCATTCCTGCTCGTGGAGATCACCCCTAATTTCAGACCAGCTCCCCAGTGAGCGTTCGATATTTGATATAAAAACTTGATATTTCCGGAGTTTTGAGACACCAGGTTCTCTGCAAAACTCCCAAAACACTGGGACCTATGTCCTGATGTTGGTCTCTTTATCTCACAGGTCTAGATTCTTCCATATCTAACTCCAAGTCAAACTCAGGAGTCTGACCAAGGACTTGCAAAGGTCAGGACTTTGTCCATGACTGCTCCCGAGTCCCAAACCAGAAGACACCAGCCCTGCAGCAAAGTACATCACTTTAGTCCTGGATGTATGAAATTCCTGTGTTTGATTCAGGAAAATCTTGGGATGTTTGCTACATATTTCCATTCACAAATAATAATAAAATCTTTTAAAAGTGAATTTGCTTTGCTGCAAGATTTCCTTTGGCAATGGTTTGCCACCAATTGTGTTTGAAGCTGAGTTTCTCTGTCTCTTTTAAATCTTAATGTACAGGTCAATAAGGGAAATTAGAAAGAAAGTAAGGGATCTGTTTTAGATGAGGGAAGAGTGTAAGGCTACCAAAAAAGTCACTACAGTGTCAAATCAAATGGAAAATTTAATTTTATGCTGTTCTCTTAAACAGAGTTTTTGTGACAGTGCCAAGATAACCTTGTTAAAAATCTGTCACAGAATCACCAAATAGTTTGGGTCAGAAGGGACCTTTAAAGGTCTCATTCCAACCCTCCTGCACTGAACAGGACAATCTTCCACTAGACCAGGGTGCCCAGAGCCCCGTGCAGCCTGACATTGAATGGTTCCACGGATGGGGCAGCCACAGCTTCTCTGTAAAACCTCTTCCAAAGTTTTAACGACCGCATTATAAAGAACCTTTTCCTTATATCCAGTCTTAATTGACTCTCTTTTAGTGTCAGACCATTACCCCTTTTCCTACTGCAACATTCCGTGGATGACACCCCACTGTCATCTGGTGTCATCTGCAAACGTGCTGAGCAATTCATTCAGCATTTTAAAAATACCTTCACACCTATTTTGTGTGTGATTCCACTGACAAATGCTTTACAAACAAAATTCCATTTAGAAGAGTCGATTTTTCCTGATGTTCTTACATCAGTAATTTTTGTCTGTTCTTACCATCTTTTGGCCTGGTCTCCAAATGACCCTGCTGCCACATCAGTCCCAGCAGAATGGATTCTCCTCCTCTCCAGACCCTCCTCGTTGGGATTTATGATGTGTCCTTCCATTCCTGGTGCTGGGGACAATGAGCAGAGCCATGACAGCCACTCTCAGCAGGCCTCTGCCTGTTTTGCATGCTCATGTAATAATTTCAGAGCTGTCCTTCTGTTTTCCTCAATTCTTTTTTTTAATTTTTCTTTCCTGAAAAAAAACCCCACAAACCAAAAAAGCCCTCAAAAAACCAACTAAACCAAAAAAAACCCCCCCAAAACCCCCCCAGAAACCCAGCAGCTGTAGGCTTTGTAAATATTCAGAAAGTTTTCATGGAATAATCATATTATGACCAGCAGAATGTAGTGACGAGGTTCACATGACCATTGCACATTTATAGACAGGAATACACACTCAGACTTTAATACCACACTTGTAACAAGAGATTTGTGGAGAAAATATCATATTTAAGCTTATTCTCTACAGAGTGTGGATTTATCTCTGAAAGTCTGGTCTTCATAATTTCAGTTTCAATGAGTTTTTCAAATGCATTTCAGTTTTCTATGCTGAATCAATGTCACAAGTCATTTTTCTCCAGAGAAAAAATTCCTTCAAAATGTCAACTTCTACCCTTTGCAACCTCAAATTGAATGATCTCTTTTTCACCCTGTAGTAGCCAAATTTTTCTAAAGATTATAGTTTGGTTTAATATGCCCTACACTGTAATTTAATTTTTTTTTTTAACACAAATATTTATTCAATCCACGAGAGTAGGAAAGCATCAGAGCTCAAATTCAGGTTGTTCAGATAACACCGGATGAAAATTTTTCAAGGAAATTCAAGTGCACTGTAAGAACCTGGAAAGAAAATCCACTTTGGAATGGAAGGAATGGACAGAAAACACTTTTAACATTTAAAGACCACAGACTTTTTTGAACAAAGAGTGGAGTCCCCATCCCTGGAGGGATTTAAGAGACCTGTGAATGTGGCACTTGGGGACAGTGGTGGCCTTGGCAGTGCTGGGGGAAAGATTTGAGTCGATGATCTCAGAGGGATTTCCAGCCTGAATGCATCTGTGAGTCTGTGAAATTCACAGTAAATAAATGTAAGAAAACTAAACACACTGTTAATAAACCAAACCTGCTCTCTCTCTGCTTCGGGAGAGCGAAACACCCAGCTCTTTGCCTGAAGTATTTCTGCTCACAGAGTCAAGGATATTTTCCTAGATGTTTATGCAGCACTGTGGCTGTTATGCAGTCTCTGGAAGAGAAATATTTCCTAAATAAATATGGTTTGAGTTGAAAAGAAATGATGTGTGGGGTGATGGATATAGAATGAGAAATGGTTGTTGATTCTATCAGTGCTTACAGAAGGCCAGTGTGAGTTCTGGTCTACTCTCATCCAGACACCTCTGAATGCCATGATTTCTATTATTCCTAAGACCAAATTTACTTGCATTTTATTTCCTGCTGAATTCTTGTTTCCCAGCAGCTAATTTAAGAAGCTGCCTTGCTTTCCTGCTTCCATTAAGCGCATGCACACTCTTGGAGCAGCAGGAATTCCACCAATGCCGAGTAAAGGACTCCGAAATCTAGACCTGATTTTGTTCTCTTTCCTCGTGTCAGGTCACTTCAGAAAGCTCTGGTTTGTGTATTCATTGGAAGGACAGGGTCTACGTGTAACATTTCTGAGGGTGAATATCAAGTGTGTCTGAGACCCCAGGGTGGAAATACATGATTGATGTTTTGCCACTGTGCCAGCACGGCCTGGAGTACAAATGTGACACCGAGTTGCACATGGGGATCAAGCAGGAGGCAGTTCTCTGCCAGAGCTGATAACTGAATACCCTTTATCCAGACCAAAAAGAGTGGTTTGTATATTTGTTTTGGTGGTTTGTTTTTTTTTTTTAAATAAAATTAAAAATTAGAAAATGCCCCATTGGGCTTAAGTCTTTTAGTGGACTTAGATGTGCCATCAAATTTAAAAATACCTTCACTCAATGACTACAATAATGTAGCTTTAAAATATTTTCATAGAATCTCACCATCTTTCCTTTTTCAAACAGCTGTTTTCAAAGTTTATTTCCTTGTGAAGTCAAGGACAATGTTGAAATTCCCCTTCATAAGCTATCGAACAGTATATGTTTACATTAAACACATAAGTCCAAAATTAATAGGACTGAAAGATTTCACTAATCTTCTGAAATGTTCTAAAGGCCTTTTTAAAAAATAAATAAAAGAAGTCCATCATCAAAGGCAGAATCCAAGCCAGTGTAGTGTTTTATGTGAACACAGCTTGTATCTGATTGATCTTGTTCAGGAAACACTCATCAGCTGGAAAAAAAAATGGGATTATTTGGAGCTGTGATATCTGTTGCTGTGTTCAAACTGACACAGAAGGAGATTAATTTTTTTAACTCCCACTGGCAACCGTGCCACTGTGTCACTGCAGATCAGCCATACCGGGATTTATTCTCGTGCCCCTAAGATAAATTTCATCTCTTAGATAACAAAAGGGTAAAAAGGAGAAATCAGCTGGTAGAACATCTGACCTACAGGGCAAACAGGCGAACTAAACTCCAATCAAGTCCTTGTTGGGACTGAAGGCCAAGACCTGCGTTAGCTCTGCTCACCCTTGAGGAAATTCTGGTGGCTTCCAGCTGGAATTATGGCACCATACAATTCCCACCTTAGCGTGCTGATAATTCCCAAAGGTTCTAATAACTTGTGTGTTTTTCACAAGTTCTAGAAAAATACTGTTTCCCCTGGTTCTGTCACTGCTGTTTACCTTGCACAGAAGAGAATCCTTCGGCCTTCAGAGGGAGAACAATATTTCACACTGGGACTGCTTGGTGGCTCCATCCCTGATGATCTCCAGGGTCTTTGTTCTATCACTTAAGCGGATAATTCTGGAATGCTTTCTGAAGTGATAAATGCTTAATGGAGAAAAGAACCTTCCTTAGTGAGGTCGTGTGAGGGATAGGATTGCTCATTTTAATGGACAAGGTTAGGAAATGCATATGTGGTGTTCTCCACCAAAAGGGGGAAAATGCCCGATAGTTACAGAACTTAGAGAAATCAAGGGAAGAAACCCCCAAACAACAATTCAAACAGGTTTGGAAGTGCCTCTTCTCTGTGCTGCTAGCTGTCATTTGGGAATGGAGCAGGACAGATATTAAATGAACGTGAACATGCAGAGTTTTTTTTCCACCAGCCTGCAGACTCAGCACTTGGAGGAGTGGAATTGGTCGGTGCTTTTTGGCTGCAGTGACAGGACAAGGGACAACGGCCTTAGACTGACAGGGGGAAGGTTGGGATGGGATATGGGGAAGAAATCCTTCCCTGTAAGGGTGGTGAGCCCTGGCACAAATGCAAGGCATGGCAGCACAGGGACAGACAGCTGGGAAGGAATTTAATCCATCCCAGCCAGCTCAGGACTCTGCCTTAGTTGTGCACTAAGATCTGCAGGCATCGAAGACCTTAAAACCATCAGCAGAGAGGTGGCAAAGACTGTTTTTCCTGTGATTATTTCACATTATTCTATTTAAAAGAGCTCTTATTAGCATATATATAAACATGAGAAACATTACATATTGAGAGCAAAGCCAAAAGTGCAGCCTATGTCAAAAACCAAAATATAAAAACCACCAAAACAATGAATCCAAACCCAACATACAGCAATGAAACAAGCCCTCCCTCCCAGAAAAATTAACAAACTACCATAACCTTTGTAAATTCAGTAAGGTTAGAATACCAGCTCTGAGGCTGCAAACCAAGCAGTTTTCAGCAGATTTTTATTAAAATTAAGGAATATACAAGATACTATTACCATAAGTTGCCTGGAGGAGTGGGAGTGGGTGAGTTGTTTGGTTTATGGTTTGGTTTTTTTTTTCCCTTTTTGACAGTTGGGAATAAGATTTTTTTTTATGTCTGCATAAAATATAAATGAACTGTAACATTCTTATAAATAACAAAATTCTCAAAGGCCTCTCAACAAATTGCCTACAAAATGCAATTCTTAGAAACCAGTAGATTAGTAATTTATGCTTAGCTCCTATGGGCTTTTCTGTTTGGTGGTTAATTTAAAACATTTTTCCCCCCCCCAAGAAAAATAAATTAAAACTAAAAATTAATAAAAAGTTCTTCTGTTTTGTCTGGAAAACAGCTCTGCAAAGTTTGCCCACAACCTGCTAGAGAAAACCATTTGGCTTGAGAAGGGGCATCGTATAATCAACGTCTCGTTAATGCAAGTGAGAAATGTAATAACTCTTTTACAAGCTTTGACCAAAAGTGGCTTAACAAGCAGAGATACTAAAAAAACAAAACCAAAACTGGGAGAAATACTTTTATGGTAGCAAAGGTTTTGTTCAGAAAAGAAGGAAGGGAAGAAAAAGAAGGAAGGGAAGGAGACAAAAAAGGAGATAATGCTTGAAAGTCCCTTCCAGCAGTGCTGCAGCACTTGGATGAGGAGGAGGAGAGGAAGAAACGAATTCCTGGCTATAAAAATAACAATTATCCACTCCTCCCCTCTGGATCCTCCCGAAAAGAAGAGGGAGGAAGGCATTAAGTAGAAATAGCTGATAAATGGGAGTATCACTTTACACGCTGTTGTACCTAAAAACGTGAAGAGCCAGGGACCGAGGAAGACAATCCTAATTAATTTCACTCTAAAGCATATAATTTCCAAAGAGCCCCAACATTAGTCATGCTCTGTTCTGGGCTGTTCTGGGGTTATTTCAGCAGATGTGCTCTTACCCTGGAAGGTGAATGATTTTTGAAAATTTCAGTGTGCACTGAATTCCAGACTGATGAGATGAAGGTAATATATTATTAATTTACGTCAGCGTTTTTCTTCTGCAGTCAAACACAAGTTGTGCACTTGGAAATGAAGCCAGGGAAAGGAAGTTCTACCTGGTGACTGAGACTCTGCAATTTTCATGCTTAATAATCCTACTGTTTCTGCTGTTTTACCACCAAATTAATTCCATATTTATGCAAGGTATCGGAAAATGCACCTCCCAAGATAACCTTTTTCAGTGCCATTGAAATACAAAATAGAACAGGGTTGGTAGACTACAGATCTGCAAAGAGGAGTGAAAAATTTGGATTCTCATCCCTGTCATCCATAGTAATTTGCACAGAGCACTATAAATAGCACCTGACTCCTTAAAAAAAAATAACAGCCACAATCTTATCACCTTCATTTCCTGTAGAGGCACACATTAGAAAGAGGAAAAATTTACACAAACTTTCTCAGTTCATTCAAGAGATGCTTTTCTACAGATTTTTAAAGCTGTTAACTAGTTCTTCACAATTTCCTTATTCAGGCAGAGATGAAAAATTATTGCTTCAGCTGGCAAAAATAAAAAGGCCTAGGTGTTCTCCCTGAAGGTTTGGGCAAGACTTCTCTACCAAAATTAAGCCCAAGGGAATAAGTGGTGCATTAGAAATTGAAAACATCGGGTTCAAATTACCATTTTTTTCATGCATCACGTGAGCAAGGTGTTTTTGTAAAGGGCTAAACACAGAACTGATAAATCAAAATGCCACTGGTTTAGGAACAAAGGGTGGCTGTGATGTGACTGTGATGTCCCACAGAGGACGGACATGGACAAGGAGGGTGGGACCAGTACCAGAGCTATGGCTTTCCAGCTACAGCTGTAAAGACATAAAAAGCTACAAACTTTTTACATCTGTGAGAATTGACTCTGTTGCCTCAGGACCAACTTTCTGCCCCCCCTCACCGCAGCCCTCCTCATCCTCCTTGGCCGAGCAGCCTTCGTGCTTAAACCAATTGTCACATAAAAGACCTAATTATGAAGGAAACTCAGCTTGATCTTCATAACTTACAGATTGTTTGCCAAAGGAGCATAAAGATATTTATTTTATGCTCATTCCCAGGGAATCTGAGGGCTCCTTTGGAGTGCCTCCATTATTACAGGGTAATTCCTATTCCTTCTTGGGCAGTCACTCAGGGGTTCTGTGAAAGTCGAGGTGTAGGACCCCAAATGCTCCTTTGGAGGATGGGGTCCTGCTTTCCCTGGGCACACCTGTGGTTTTCTGTGTTTACAGAGGTGATTCAGTGCAGTGCTGTAAAATGAAGATGTCCCTTT
Organism: Oriolus oriolus; assembly: GCA_013400235.1. NCBI lineage: Eukaryota > Metazoa > Chordata > Aves > Passeriformes > Corvidae > Oriolus > Oriolus oriolus. Next base: position 53,667 of record VXBT01012382.1, on the reverse strand, counting down.
GATTCACAACTCAGCGAGTTCAGAAACACGATAAAGCCCACACTCACCTGAATTCTCACTTCCAGGAAAACAAAAGAACACAAGGCATCATCTCTATCTGCACTAAATAATAATAATAAGCTTTGTGCTTTTACAGTGTTGCAAATTCAGCAGTGCTCGAGTGAACAAAGGTAAGATTTGTTATTGAACTTGTTTCTGGATTAAAAATTTTCTCAGAAGAACAGCAGAGTAATTTACAAAAAGCACAATGAAATAAAGAAAAATAGAGGAGCTAATGTATTTATTCTTCAGTAGAATTACAAGAAAACACAGCAGTGAAAGAGGTGATGTTGCATTTTAATAATACCATAGAATGGTCTGGGGAAGACAGCAATAGAGATATTCATTAATACCAAACGATAAACCAAAGGCAAGGAACAAATGCTGCTGGTCTTATCTTGCCAAGAATTCACATTAAATTTATTGGGAATTACTTAACGAAATCAGAGGGAATTCATAACCTAAAGTTAAGTTTTGACATTCAATGTGTCACGTAGTTTTAGATGACACTGTAACTGCAGCACTGGACCCCAGAAAACACTCAAATATAAAAACATGAAATCTTAACACTGTCAAAAAAAGTGCAGAATGCAACTACAAAATATGTAGATGGAGAACTGTAACTAGGAAATCTGGGAGGTGGGTTTTTGTTTCTATTTTTTTTCCCAAGAATAGCTGTAAAGATAGAAGAACCTCTGATTTTATTTGACATGTGTCAGTAGCATAAAAATGCCCAAATAAACCAGACAATCATCACTCATGAAATGTCAGTCTGCTCTAGGCACACTCTATGAAAAACCCCTTTCACATGAGCTAGAAGTGAATATTTACTTATGGCAAACTCCAGCTCAAAATATTTTCAAATCGCTTGAAAACCAAAAAAAGAGCATTTAAATCCTCTCAAAAATCCATCTTGAAAAATGTCTCGTCTCAGAAAGAAAGGAGCTCAACAGCAGGAAAGGAAAGTTACGCAACATAAATTCACATACCTGAATAAATGATCTCTAGCATAGGAAACGGGCTGGAGGAAATCACAAAGCTGAAAATCTCGTTAAAAATGTTACCATAGTTATGGAGAATTTAACATAATGGCTAGAAGTGTCTAGAACCCAAAAAATCCTCCAAATTTCAATATACACTCAGTGAGACTTCGACTGGTTTAACTTCAGCCACTGTATTAAATCAACTATGGACTCCACAGCACCAAAAAAAATCCACAAAACCTGAATTCCTTCTAGCAAAAAACAACCTTTCTTATCACTCTGTTGGAGTGTGGAGTCCTTACACATCCTGCTCTCACAGACTTGCAGCTCAAGTCGCAAAAATTGGAACTAACTACTTAAAAATCGGAATTAAAGACTTAAAATTGGAATTAACTTCAAAATTGGAATTAAGTACTGAGAACTCATTCACTTTGTTGGCAGTCACTGTTTCCTCTCTCCAGGGCACCTGCTGAAAATTCCCATCTAAAACTGACAGTCCCGTGGATTACATGATTTCTTACAGTCACTTCTCGTTACGTAGGGACCTAAACATATTAACATCATATTTCTATAGGTTATTGTACAGCAAAAATCCATTCTGACATCTAAAAGGATGGCAAGGGACCTGAAACCCAAAGCAATCAAAAAATCTAAGGAGCCTTTTTACAGCTGAACTAATCCAGCTGTTCCCAGGGACCGCGCGTTTCCTCCCGGCGTCGCGAGGCCTCTCCCTCTCCTCTCGGCAGGGATGTGATGACCAGGGGAGGTTCCCTCTGAGCTGAAGTTTCCCGTGGCAAAAACGACAGCGTGAGGAATTTCTACTCAGTCACACCCACCACCTGCAGCAGGTGACACGTGAAGGCAGGTGGAGGGATGTGGTTTTGTGCGATCTTGAGGTGAGATTGGGAGCGATCTCAGTGTTTCTTCAGCCACCTACGAGAAAGGCAGAGAGAATTTGCAGTGAGGTTCCTCTTGGAGGTGCACAGTGGTGACACAAAAGGCAGTGGGCACTGAGGAAGACAGAGGAAGCTAATATAGATAATATTATAACATGTATTATATATGCTATAATACAGAGTGATAAATGTATAACATATAGTGGCTTCAAATAAAAAGAGGGGAAACTTCAGTTTGATGTTAGGATGAAATTCGTCCCTGTGAGGGTGGGGAGGCCCTGGCACAGGGTGCCCAGAGAAGCTGTGGCTGCCCCTGGATCCCTGGCAGTGTCCAAGCCCAGGTTGGACAGGGCTTGGAGCACCCTGGGCTGGTGGAAGGTGTCCCTGCCCATGGCAGGGGGTGGCACTGGATGGGCTTTGAGGTCCTTTCCAACCCAAACCTGTCAGTGATTCTATGATTATATATATATATATATATGAAATGTCATAATAATATTGATCAAATATTGGAGCAGGTTGCTTGGAGAAGGTTTGGAAACTTTGGAGATATTGCCATGGGCAGGGGTACCTTCCACTATCCCAGGTTGCTCCAAGTCTTGTCCAATCTGGCCTTGGACACTTCATGAATATCTGGAATTTGATGGTTTGTGATTCAGTGCAGAACTCAGTCCACCTATTTTTGTCATCAAATGTGCCCAATGAATGCCATAAAACATTTATTACAAATTTGGTCATTGATATTTTTCCTCAAAGATGTAATGGATTGCAATCGATTGATGCATTACAGAGCAATGCATAGGGAGATATTGTTAAACAAATTAAAAAATAGCGATGATCTAAAGACTGCTAATTAATCGGGGGAAAAAAGGCAGAAATCCTTGAAGCCATAAACTATATTTGTTTATAACATCTATTATCTCCTCAGTGTATTTCTTATTCAAGAAGAGAAATTTAATTTGCCAGTCCTTGACCTGATTTTGTTCCCTGTCCATTCCTGCACCCCTGTGGGTAAATAGAGTTAACAGGGCCTTGGTCTGAAGTCTGGATGGCTGCAAGGTTGGGACTACAGACCTAGATTAACTTTGCACTCTTAATTTCTGCAACACTCCCGATCCAGCAATCAGGCAGCAATCCTTTTGTCAGTGCAAGAGCCAAAACCAAGAGAATATTCCTTCATTTAAATCTGGCCTAGGTGGGCAAGCAATTATAAATTCAGTATGAACAGAGCTGACAACTGAAATTCTTTCTTCTGGCTGTGTTAACCTCCAGTAGAATATACAGGAAACCATAAATAAACAAATAAATTAACCACATATAAATGCATAAATAAATATATTATTTTAGCGGGGCAGACGTCACATTTTGAAAGGGAGACTTCCAGAGTACGCAGTCATTCCCCTTCAGGCTGGCAAGTTCAGGCACTGCAGCCTGCGGGTTTGGTGCCTCCAGTGACCCCCCCAGAAAGCTCTGCCCAAGCTTTAACTGGTTCTTCTGAGCCACCAGAGAATGGCAGCACGAAGCAGAAAACACCAGGAACAACCCCCAGTCTGGAGAGCAGAGTGGGCAAAGGCATTGCTGGGAAAGATCCTGTTCCTAACAGAGCTGAGGAGGAGGAGGGAAGGAATTTCAGGGCACTGATTTGTGATGAAATTTGATCATCCAGTGCCATCCATAAAGGGCCACAACATGCTGCTGCTTCTGCACTGGAATGAAGAGGCCAAAATAAAACTCTGCCTGTTTTCCTCACCATTAAAATGTGTTTTTTCCTACCAGTGAGACAGCCTGTGTCGCTGCCAATTATAATTAACATTTAATTAACTTTATAACTGACATTTCGGTATGCTTGCCCGATATTAAGGACTTACATGGTACAGAACTTCTGTACAGCCCTTTCATCACACTTAAAAAAAAAAGATGTAATGTAGTGTCAGAAATTGCTGAACTTCCAAAAATGACATTGGCAAAAAGGAAAACAATCCTGGAGAGGAATGTAAGAATTCGGTGCAGGCTGTGAAAAGCCCCCAGCATGCTGAGGTATTTGCTGTGTGGACATGGTTGGGCTCCTGCCCTTTTCAGTCTGGAGTAGGCTTAAATTTATTTTCATGCAAGTCTTTATCCCAGTATCCCGGTCCTTCTCCCAGTCTCCATGTTTTCATGTCAATCCATGAGATTTTCATTCTTATTTTCTCCCCTGTCCTGTTGAGGGAGCGCAAAGAATTGTCAAAAAAATGTGATTAGAGGTGACAATATAAATGTGTTATTTGGGGCACAAAAAGACTCTCTAAAAAATATGTAAGAATATAGCAAATAACATGAGTTTTTATTGGGTTTGGAGAGTTTTTCATTAAAAGAAGAGTATTTTGAGTGTCCTGGAATATGATTTAAAATCCATCTTTCCATAACACTATAAAATAATAATAATAATAGTAATAGTAGTAGTACTACTAATAATAATAAATAGTAGCTAAGTAAGTAGCTATTATGTCAAATAATCTTCAGTGAACCTCCCTTCTATAAATTTCACTAATTGTTATATTTCCCTCAGTACACTCTTGGTATCCAAGGTATCTATGATAAGGAAATCCAAAATATGTACACAGGTTATTTCCTTTTTATTGGTTCTAGAACTCGTATGCTGTGGTTTCACTGCAAGTTTTCTATTTCTTATATTCTAAGAAATACTGAGAAATAGGTACCTGTTCACTTTCTGTTTGAGATTTTGCTAATGTCTTCTCCATAATTTCCTTTATAGCATTCCCAAGCAGAAAAATCTCAGTTTATTTAATGTATGCATTTGCAGAATGAAATAGATTAAATTTTATTCTTGGAGCCATATTTGCTCCTGTTCCACATTCATTATTTTTACCTCTTTTATGCCCCTGTAGTTTTACACAGTGGTACAATGATATCTTCTCTCTTGTTCTCTTTTTCTTTTCCCAATTTTTCACATAATGCCTGCTTGCTGAACTCCCACTAAAGCTGATATTTCCATATAATTATTCATGATATGATTTCAGGAGCACTTTTGTGAGCACTGATACTGGTTTCCAGCCTACCTCATGCACTGGCAGAGCTGTTTTTCATCAGCTGAACCCCTCCTGCCGCATTTTTGCCCACACAGCCCTGTGGAAGCTCTCTGAAGGAGTTCCCTGATGGATTCACTCTCTGCATTAGGAGAATTTGTATCACTCAGCCTTTGCTGCCTCTGTGGCAGCTTTTATTTTGCCTGGGGACTAATTAGACAACGGATTTATACGGGTGGATTCCTACTGCAGCCCTTCTGGGACCCTCTTTGGACACTCCAATACTGGGGACTTCCTTAGACACACTTCATTAGAAACGAAAGCTCAGTTTTAACCAAATCTTCTGTCCACTGCCCTGCTAAGAGGGTCCAGTGTAAGAGACAAAACTTGCACATTTTGAAGCATGTTTGTACTCCTAATGCACTTTTATTTCACTATACCCTGTTTATGCACATGTATCCTTTTATGCTTTACATTTTACATTTTATATGTTTACAATTCTATGCTTTATTGCTGGTAAATGAACTGTTACTGCATTTTTCTTTATCATCACAAGTACTGAAAGGAAATTTACCCTGAAATCTGAAAGTAGACTTGAGAGTTTTGGACTAAATTGTGCTCCCAGTCCTTTCCTTCTGCAGAAGAGAAGATCTGATACAGGAGGCTATGTAATGGTGCATTAGATGACAGCAGGATAAGCACAGGTGTCCCTTGAAGTTGAATAACAAGTTTTTTCTCTGCCTGTAATCTTTATTAAACCATCAGAGCAGCAGGACCTCTGGGAACCATTCCAGGCCATTCTAACTTGATGCATGCTTTCAAAACAGAACCAGAGATGCATTTAAAAACAGCATTCCTTGAAGGGGAGATCAACTATTTTTCTTTTATTTCACAGAATCGTGGAATCCCAGCATGGTTTGGATTGGAAGAGACCTTAAAGCTCATCTTGTTCCACCTCCTGCCATGGGCAGGAACACCTCCCACTAAACCAAGTTGCTCCGAGCCTGTTCCAACCTCACAGTGATTATTTAAAACCAAATGAGTTCCTAACGAGATTTTCCTCTTGTCTTCTCTCCCTGTCTCCATCTTGCATGATTTCAATTTTCACACCTGCTGTTTATTCTGTATTTATGTTTCTCATTCTGACCTTACACAGATTACAGCAGCACAGATTTTTTTCCTTCCTTAGCAGCAGTTCACTGGTCCAGGATTTGAAGAATGTGATTCAATTCACTCTGCAGAAACGTCATTAGCTGTCACCTGCATTACGTTTTCCCTTGGGTTTATCTTGATATTACCCAGTAATTTCTCAGGTATTTCAGATTTCCATTTCTGGCAGCCTTCGTGCCAGCTCATGCTGTTGCTTGCCATTCACTGAGGTGAAAGTCATTAATAATTACGATAATTATTTGCTCCTCTATTTGCTGTGAGCATGGCTGGGGTGCGTGGCAGTGACAAATCCATCACCCGTGTGACCCGTGCTCGGGAATCCTTCAGGGAATTTGTGGTCTTGTGAGAAGGGAACCTCTGGTCTCCAGTGCTGATGGGAGCAACTGCCTCAGCAACCAGAACCTTTTATTCCTTCCAGTTTCTTGGTGGAGGATGCTCTGGAATCACCAGATGGGATGCAAGGGTATGCTTTTTATCCAGGTGGGATGTAAGGAAACACTTTTTCTTTGTATGGGATGTAAGGATACACTTTTTCTCTGGATGGGATGTAAGGATACACTTTTTCTCTGGATGAGATGTAAGGAAACACTTTTTCTCTGGCTGGGATGTAAGGATACACTTTTTCTCTGGCTGGGATGTAAGGATACACTTTTTTCTCTGGATGGGATGTAAGGATATGCTTTTTCTCCAGGTGGGATGTAAGGATACACTTTTTCTCCATGGGGACAGGGACGTTGTGCCATCTCCATCCTCCCAGGTTTCCCAGCCCTGAGCAGCCTGGTGTGACCCCAGCACTGTGAGCACAAGGTTGGGCAGGACCTCCTGAGGCCCTTTCCAGCCTGAATTATCCATGAGTCCGTGACAGCTTCCATTTCACAGCACAGTGCAGCTATTAGACAAATATTAGACCACATCCCTATGCACAAGGAAGAGAAAAGAAATAGGGAATGCAGAAAGCATTAACATAATTTCAGTTTCGAGCAGAGATCTCCTACTCCAGCTGATCAGAGATGAGGAAGGATCAGGACATACACAAAAGATGCATTCCTTCTGAATGGAAACACGAAATTGCAGATGTGGAAAATCAGTCACCAGAAAGCCTGAGACACCAAGTCTTGCTGCTGTAAACCAGATTTGCAAATTCAGTCATCAAATAAACTCGACGCCTAGCTTGATGTTTTTGGCTTTGATAAATTTGGAATGTGATGTTGAATACTGTTTTTTGTTTTCTTAAGATTTCGGTCTCTGTTATAAATGAACCAATGCAGGAAAAAGACTCCAGGACATGAAAGATTAATCCTACCTCAGCTACTCTGACCAGGAGCATTTTTTGATAAATTAATTTCCTTGAGCCATTAAAGCCTCGCCCCTTCCCATAAATTGTGTTGGAACTTATCTCTAATTATGGGTTATGTGTCCAGCCAGCTCTGATCTTCTTTCAAATACCAAATCCTTCAATAATATTTATCCACATCAAACTTCCTACGTTTAATGATGACACCAATGACAAAATCATTCATCAGAATTACTTTCCAAATTGTGACAAAATCAGTATTAAAGCACTGGTGACCTGCACTTTAACAGCTCCCAGGTGGAAGAAAGAAGGATTTTCAAGGTCACACTGAACATGTGCATACAAAATAATACAGAATACTCATTAAATTCCTCCAAACTCTCGCTGTATTGATTAGCGGTCAAACTGTCAGGGATCTGACCTATTTGCTCTTCCACACAGCATCCTTCTGACATTTACTGTAAGGAGGAGAAATGTGCCTCCTCTTCCAGTAGGATCTGGTATCAAATGAGGAAAGTCAGTGAAGGAACAAAGAAAGCAAGAAGCTGGGAGTGGTGACAGACATATCCTGGTTTGCTCTTGGCTCATTTAAATTAATTATAAATTGTCAAACATGCACACGAGATGCTCTTTTATGAATCCTTCAGACTATGGAAGTGAGAGACGAGAGAGCTGCACTTCCAGCTTTTGCCTTCTCTGAGTGGTTACACAGCAGGAAATGCTTCAGAGATGCATGCAAAGCCTTGTCCTCCAACCACAGCACCCGTGGATCTCCACGCGTGAGGCACCATCACTGGAAGCTGGTGCCTGTTGTACATAAAACAGGAAGGGGCTGATGCCATGATGATTTTTTGCTTTTCTTTTATATCCCCTTTTATACACTCTTTTATATAGCTTTATATGTTCCTTGTGCCTTTAGCTTACATAGTTATAATTCTTTAAGTTCGGTAACTCCCCTTAGACCCAGTATTTTGTTAAGTTTAGAGACCAAACATTCTAAAAGCCCAAAGAAACCAAGGTCCTCTCCAGAACACATTCTGTAAACAAAGATAGGCCCATCCAGGGGGAGGGTCCCTTGGGTGGGGGGTCTCACCCGAGTCCCTCCCTGGGCAATCTTTGATAGATGTGCTAATTAGCAAGGCCTATAATTGCACACACATCACATTGTGAGGGGCCATTTCCGGGGGGCATTTCGGGGTGCATTTCGATGTGCATTTCATCACACCTAAGGATCCTTAAATAAATACCAAGGTAAAACCCTTTTTCCTTTTTAACTGTGTTCAGCTCTCTTAATTTTAAGACCAGGATAAGGCATCAGGGGTGGTGCCATTCCTGGTTTTCCAGAAGAAGAGGGTATGACAGGATCCGTATCCATTGTGAATGACAATTCAGGAACATCCAAAGCAGCTGCTCAGATCAAGCATTTCCCCTCCCAGCACGTCTCAGTGTGGGGGCCAGGGCACAATCCCTGCTCTGTGCCCCTGAACACTCGAACTGCACATTTCCTTCTCTGCCAGGTCAGGTATTTCTGCCCTGGCAAGGACGAGGCATGAAGGAAAAGCAGCGGGATTCCAGTTAACAGAGCACCCTCCCAATTGCACTGCTCACATTAAACAAGCACAGGGATTGATGCAAAGGAGCTGCTCAGACCAGTGAGTCAGGCACTCCTGGGCATGGCATGAAATTGTTCTTATCTATCACAGGCTGGAGTGTTCTGTCTGTACTGCACATGTAAAAGTACATTAAGTTGGGACTATTGTACTGTGACATTTCTATTCTAGACAATTGCCAGTTAAATCAATGCACATTTTATCATGTCTTCGGATGTCTAGAAATGGTTTCCTGCACAGTGCCTTGTCAAACACTTTGGTGTGAATATTTTCTCAGGAGAGCCCTGTAATTCTGCACACCCAGCCTAGACCGTGGTAAAAAATCCCATCTGGGTCAGAAACATTGTAATTCACATCCTGCTGCTGCTGCTCCGGTGCGGGAGGAACTCAGGAGCGCTCTGCAATTCCTATCAGTGAGAATAAAAGTGGAGTAAAGCTCTTCCCAGGCTTTCACCACCACTGAACTGCACATGGCCTGGCAAGTGGGCTGCAGGAGACAACACCCACTTCTGACAGCAGAACCGGAGTCAAATCTGACTGGGATGAACCAGAATTTGGGACTTCACCATTCCTTCATCCGGGTAAAAAAGCAGAAGCAGGGCAGACGTGAATTCCTGATCCTCATCGCTATTTAGGCCTGAATCAGAATGAAAGTTAGAACAAAGAATATTAAATCACATTTCTCAAGCAAAGCCAAAACACTGAAATTATAGACAACGCCAAGCCCAAGATATCTGCAAAACGTGCAGTTCAGGTGGGTCTTACTCTGATATATTTTCTGTCATTTAATTTCAGAATTTAGGAACGCCATCTCAGCACAGACCTAAGCACAGTCCTAAGAAAGAGCCAAAGCACACTGACAGGGTTGGGAGCAGGCTGTTAAAATGAGAAATTACCACCCAACTTACGGTAATCATGTGAGCAACCTAGGATTAAATACCCCCAGATCAACATTTCTTTGCCTGTTTGATATCTTAGGAGTAAATACAGCTTTTAAAAATCAAACAGAACTAATTTATTAATGTATTCTTAGCACTTTAAGAATGATTAATGGTAATTTTCTAGTTTTGCATTGCCAGTGTTTAGCAGACAGCTATTAGAAAATCAGTGCATAATGACACTGCTGAGGTATTTACTGTTCTAACAGCAACACTGGAGAGAAAGATGCCGGACTCAGAATTTATACACACGTGGCAATTAGCTCTTAAGGTTGGCAGTGAATTAGATGGGTTCTTTTCCTCTTGAATAAATAGAAACAATGTTTTTGAAGAAATGGAAACAATATCTTTTGGGAGGAATATAGTTACTTTTTGAAGCTACAGAAACTCCCACACAATCCAGGAGCGGCGGGAAATTCCTAAAAATGTGAATATAACATTTACTATTAGAGATTACAGCAAGGCATCCAAAGCTCTTAGAAGCTTTCTTCAGTATCAACAGCTTTTAATAAGCTTGGACTTGGCAATCTTGGAGGTTTTTTCCAACTTTAATGATTCTGTGATTCTGTGGGAATGAAGGGACACCAAATCTCAGTCACTCATGTTGTCCATCAGCCAATTAGGTGGATAAAAACTGAGACATTTCCTTTCCTTCTCCACAGAAATTCTAACAGTCCCCAAATGCTTCCTTGGAAGATTAAAGTAACCAACTGTCTTGAAGGTGTTTCTTGGCCTTGGCACAATATTAAGAATATCACAAAATTACCCCAGCACAGTTGGGTTCCAAGTACTCCTGTTCATTCCCTTGGCAAAAATGCACGGGAGCCAACAGTGGAGCATGAGCACATCCAAGTGACACCAGGGAGTGAAAAAAGACAATGAACACGAGAAAAAACAGAAAATAATCCTTGATTTGTGTTTAAAGATACTCAGAAAAAATTTACATCACGAGTGCAGAATGGGAGCAGCTGACTGAAGCCAGTTCTTAAGGAAGGGGTCTTTGGGTAGTGGGAGTATTTACATCACTCCATCACAATGTGCCCTTGCTCAAAAACTGGATAAAAGGAAAAATTAGCACGTGGAACAGAATTATGCAGGTTTCTCTGGGCTTCTTTTCCTTATTTGTTCTTGATGGCTCTGTGGGTTTATTGTCAGCCCAAGCTGAAGTGAATCATTCCCAACCCGAACAGGAGACGGTAATGTCATGGTCGTGGAAAGGCAGAACACCACACTGGAAACACAAAGATGAATTCTGAGTGCCCATGAAACAGCTCTTCTCCTCTCAGCAGCACAAATCCACAGCTGAACAACTGTGGAATAGCTGGAGAAAATACAGCCAAGGACAACAATAAAGGTCACAGGTCTGGAAACCACGACTCGAGAGAAATGACTGCAGAAAATGTGAAATTTAGGGAAATGGCTGACGTGATTTTTAAGATCCCTCAGCTACGTTTGCTGGAGGAAGAAGAATTTTTCTATATGCACATAGGCAGAACAAAAAGAAATCTGGAATGAGAAAGGTACAAATAAGACATTAGGCAAAACAAACAAAAAGAAGCCCACAGTTCTTTATTAGAGAGGGTCACTGGCAAGGAATAAGTTACCTGGTGACTGTGGACTCTATTTTCCCTGGTCTGATGAATTACACTTATTTAGACTTGACCACTGTAAATGCAGTGAAAATTATTTAGGCCAGCTGGACAGAAATAAACTCTGTGATTTCATGAGCACAAATTCTTTCTCCATCTTTAACCAGGAACAGAAAGAATCTGCAGGGAACAGGCAGAAACTGCAAAAATCAGGGAGCAAAGAGGAGAGAGGGAGTGAAAATCCACCTCGAGCATGGTCACTACAATGTGGCTGCTCAGAGAATAGAACACCTTTCTGTTGTGTCCTTCTGCAGTGCCCAGCACAAGGAATTCCTAATTGAAGGGAACAGCCACTAAATAAATGCAAACCTGACTCTGTAAAAAACTCACGTGGTCCTGCTGGATGTGTTTATTCTACAGGCTGATAAATTGCAGGCTGAATAATGTGTTCTGTGATTTCTTTTTGGTCAGAAGGATGAAATTTGCTTTAATGTTTTTTTTTTCCCCCTCTGCTGAATGACAGAAAAATCCTGGTAATATGCTGTCAAAGTATTTCAAGTCTCATTTAGCACTTGTCTACTGCAAGTAGGGTCTTTATGTGTTGTTACAAAAAAGTGACACTTCTGGACACTGGATTTTCTAAATCAAGAATGAAATGACAAGATTACTTCAGCTGGAATGGAGTTTTACACCCTTGACTTTTGAATAATGGCAGCAGCTTTGAATGGTGAATATTAGGATGGCAATATTCAGGTTGCTTTACCTTTGCTTTCTATCACTACATATTATATAAAAAATCTAGTTTTTCACTCTACTTTTCAAGTATTCCAACAATTTTTCTTCAGAGGGGCAAATCCATCATTTGCACTGAAGAAATTATAGTAATTCAATGGAGAGCATCAATAGTGGGGGAAAAAAAAATACTGTCTGTCAGCATCCACATCTCCTATCCTTGTAAAACTTGAAAAAGCTCAGGGAAGTTGCCAGAAATCTTTCCTTAGACCTCAAAGGCATATGAACAGAATATATATAATAATTGCCTGGCAGAACTAGGAATGTAGACACATTTATAACTTGCAGCAGCAGCACAGAATACCTAATAAAAACCTGTTCTAAAAGGCATTTTTAATGAAGTTGATCATCAGCACTGGAAGCTGCTCTCCAGTAACAAGAAAAAATTGCAATAGAAGGAGCAACTTGCAGTGTTACAACAAAAGAACATGATATAATCTTTCCCTCCCTCTGTGTCCACAAAAGGAAAAAAAAAAATAAAACAATGAGTTTCACAGAATATTTACAGATTTTCTGTTCTTTGTGTAAAACATATGTCACTTTGTAAGTGACAATGACATTCTGAAAGTTTCTTTTTCTGCTACAAATCGTCTTCCTAATTTGTGATTTGTAGTTCAGGCACCTGTGACTTTACATTATTCCCAGTTCAAATCCAGCTGAAACACCTGCACATTTTTGTGGCTGTAAGAGTTGATAACAGCCTTTTTTGCAAGGATGGAAAATTCTGAGAGGCACTTTTGTAATCCCTACACGTAGAAACCTTTGCAGAAAACCGACCAATAAACAGTGGAACAGCAACTCAGGGAGGCTGGAACTGGATAATCTTTAAGGTCCCTTCCAACCCAAACCATTCTGTGATTCTGTGAAATGGTTCATGGATAAAACACTCCTGCTTTCTTCCACATCCTTGTTAGCCTGGTACAACATTCCTGCCCTCTGGAAACCCTCGCTGAAGCCCCTGGGTGTTGGATGCCTTCAGACTGGTGAGTTGAGCCTTCATTGCATTCTCAGTTTAAAAGTATTCCTAATTTTTTAATTTCCTTCTACCAGACTCTCACAGAGCCTTTCTCCATTGTTTGAAATGTTAATTTTATTAATAAATGTTGGATCATACACACATGCAGTACATGGGATAAGTAGAAGATAAGCGACTGTTAAAAATAATTTTAAGACATGGTAGTTGAAAACAAATAGCTTCCCCTTCATTCTAATTGATGTAATCCATTACCAGGGTGCAACTCCTATCCATGACTGCTTCTAATTAGCAGTCTGCCTAATTAAAAGTGCACTGATAACTTCTCCCTGGAATCTCCCTTGCAGGAGCTCAAGTCCATCCGTGCCGAGTGGCACAAATGAAATGTAGACAGCGGGAATGGAAAATTTCAAATATTTAAAAGACAATTTGTGTTGGGGGGAAACAATGGTGGGTGGATTTTCCACTTTGTCTGGAAGGAAAGAGAAACAGAATGTAAAAGAGTAAAGACTCTTTTATTCCTCTGGTTACCAGGCTGTCAGAGAATCACTAGGGCTGAAAACAGATCATGGAGTCCAACCATGAACGCAACACTGAACCACGAAAAGTCTGGATCTTGAGGTTAAAATCAGCTTCCATGAATGAACAGGGGGTTGTTGAATTACTGACGTTGTCCTGCAAGCAGAGCCAAACCCACATGAACCCCCACAGGCCTTTACAGGCACCAGGACTCGCAGCATTCTGAAGACAACCTGCCTCCAACCCGAGATAAGCCGACGCAGGACCCTCCAAGTGCAGGGATTCCGGGATGAATGATCTGACCACACTTCTGCCATTTTGTGTTTGACCTCTCTTCCCTGTATTCCTTGGTAACATTTCCTTCCCACTGGTGAGAATCCTCCTGAGTTTACTGAGCCTCTCCAAAATGCTGATCAGGGACGGCAATGGAGACAGACAGGAAATTCCACCAATCTTAGGATGGAAACTTGCAGTGCCACCTCCAGCCATGGTGCTGAGGATGGGTTTGCTATTTGTCCATTCTGAATGTCAATCGGGTCAGCACACACGTGGGCAGGAACCCAGCACCAAAGCCAACACAGCCCCCACCCCTCTGTGGATCCAGGAGGCTGGGAAGCTCAGAAATGCTCTGAACTGAACTGGTAACCAGACACACACAGATTTCCCTCCAGGGCTTTGTGGAAGCATTCCTACAGTGACTGTTAAAATCATTCCATTATTATATCCCGATCCATTAGCTAGGGCAAGCATTCAGCATCCCTGAAAGTCAGCAGCAATTAATCACAGCTCAGGTGATGATAATGAATTATCTCTTTGCTTCCCTGAAAGGCCCAAGCATCAAACTGTCTCCAGTGGTCTCCTGAGCTCACCACAAAGTCCCAGCCAAGTGACCCACACCACTTTTATGAATAGTGAGGGCACCAGAACAAAATCAGATGCTCTGCATCTAGACTTGGTCCAACATTCAGATAAGATTGAATTTTAAAATCCCTTGGAGAGCTTATAAACATCTGGACACTCATATTCCCTATCTTACCTTTTTTTATAATTAATCATGATTAATGAATAAGCAAGAAAAGTGTCTGGATTTAGCACCTGAGTAACATCAGCAGCAAATGTTTAACTCATGAAGGTTCTTGCTTTCTTCTACATCCAGTCTTATGCTATTATAGCCTTACCCAATTATAGTTGAAAAAGTCTTGAATCCAAGTCCAGACAGTATTTTTGAGCCTATAGAATAATCAATGGATTACTGTAGTATTTTCTTTTTCATTATTCCTTTGCAATGGTAAAATAACAGCTTCAAAGGAAACAAATAACCGTGGCTGAGGTGGATTCAGTGGCAGGCAGATTTGGTGCCCAGACAGGTTTCCAAACACAGCAATGGTGTGATAGCACATTTGAAGAGGAATGGAGATATTACACATTTATTCTAAATAAATTAAATAAATTTAAAGTGCGATATCAGAGTATGTTGTTTAAATGTCATCAAATGTTTCTACAGGCACTCTACCCAAATTAAGGCCAATCCCCAATAATATTTAGAAATAAATTCAGACTCAACTTCCTATTTTCTTCTACACAAAAACTTTACAGTAATCCACCCTTTACAGCAGAGTCTCACACACTCTCACACAGAAAATCCAACCAAAGACATGCCAGTACTGATATGCAGTAATAAAACTGCTGCTGTTGAAGGCAAAGTAGGAATTGGGAAGCAAGATTTTGGTTTAAAAAGAACTAAAACCAAAAGGGTTCCTAAAGGGGACCTCAAAAAACTGGGTGGGTTTTCTTTTTAAGAAAACCCCCAAAAAACCAAGCCAAAACAATATTTTCCATGCGAGAAATTAATTTCACATGGAGTGATTCTAAGTTTACTGCTTTATTTTTCTTAGTCACCATTTGAAGATTTAAAAACACAAAAAAAAATCTCTGGGTTTAGGCACATCTTTCCTTGTTTGATCCTATCAGGAATTCATGGCCTGGGACAGAAATTACTCCATATTGCACAGAATCTGGAAGTGTGAAGAATGCTAAAACAAGCTCTTACCTGTGAGTTTGACGTGTAATTCCTTTCAGATCTCCTGTCCAAACAAAGGTGCCAGGGATCTGTAGGGATGACACTTAACAAGTGAAAAGAAAGCAGAAATGGGCTCTCCAACCTGCCACTAAATTCCCTCCAAAGAGAAGACAAGGAAGGGAGGAAGGAAGGGAGGAAGGAAGGGAGGGAGGAAGGAAGGAAGGAAGGAAGGAAAGGAAGGAAGGAAGGAAGGAAAAAGAAAGAGAAAAGAAAGAAAAAGAAAGAAAGAAAAAGAAAGAAAGAAAAAGAAAGAAAGGAAGTAAGGAAGGAAAAAAGAAAGAAAGAAAAGAAAGAAGAAAGAGATAAATGAATCAGGCAGTGATTCAGGCAGTGGTACCACGTGAAAACAACTGTTTTTTGTCAGTAGCAAATAGCACCAATTTGATCCTGGAACTTCACGACCCCCAGTTTGCTGTACATTAATTTAAATCCTGCTAATTCAAGAGAAATGCAGCCAGAGCAAACAGAGGTAACAAAGCCTCAGTGTGGACTTGGAGCCCACCTGGGTTCTAATCCAGGCTTCCAAAGGAATGGTCTGAAGGAGGTCTTTGCAAGCAGGAAGGAGCCTATAAAGCAGTGAAAAGCATGGGCAGCACTTCCCCAGCAACTGCACTTTGCTTTTCTTCCCGGTGCTCTGCTCTGTCCCTCTCCCTTCCCATTCCCAAACGGTTCCAGCACTCCCCTGGGAACCCCATTCCAGCAGGATGCTGTCTTTAGTACTTTTTCTGACCCCTTCGGTGGGGTTTCTGGTTCTGTTTGATCTGGGATGAACAAATATTGCCACCAGGCTGAATTCGGAGCTCGACAAAGTGGTGTCCTGAGCTCTTCTTTCTTTTGCAGTGAGACATAAAAAGCAGGAAACTCTAATAAAAATTGATTTTTATTCTTAAAAGGCTTAAGGTTTTATGACACATAAATGTTATAAATGCCCTCTGCGAATGTTTGTATTTTGCTTTTGTATTAAACACATGTTCTTATTAAATAGGATGACTGATTGATTGATTAACAAAAAGCAAAGTTGTATCACAGCAGAATTTAATACCTAGGAGACTTTTCCTACTAAATCTATGTTAATTTCTACTGTCATCAGAACTTTGAAAAGTGCTCTGTTTAATGCTCAGCTATCATCTGCCACAGAATGAGAAATGTACAATAATGGTTTTAAGGCTCAGAGCTATTGTCAATATTGAATATTATAATGTTAAAAGCAAATTAAACTCGAAATGACAATTTTTTCCACCCCCAAAGGGGCAAAAACAGAACTAAGTTTTGAATAAAAACATAAGGGCCATGAAACGTGGTTGATTTATCTCAGTTAAATACTGGGCACCATTTTTCTTATCAGCATGCGTTCATAAGTGAGATAGGGAAGCATTAGTACAACAGTCACACTTTTGTATTGATCTAAGGTGATTTCAGAGCATGAGGGATTCTCTGAGGTACTTCAGCTAACATAATGCAAAATTTCAAATTCCATCGTAGTAATGATGTGACAATACACTGGAATGTTTGCAAAAATTACTGTTAGCTGTGTTTCCTCCATAAGCTGTATTAATAAAATGCTGAAATAGGAAGCGGTTGTTGTTTGACTCTTAAACACACAATTGACACAGTTGCTCCTACTGATATTGCCAATTCATTCCCCTTGTTTTGACTTTTGATATAATTCCGTTGTTCTGTGTTTCTGGCACGTTTCCATCTGCCCAGGAGTAACCTCTCTCCTTGACTTGTGTGGGATTTACTTAAGAGGACAGAATTTCACTGGAATGATATGATCAATTATTGGTAAAACACTATCCTTGAGAATTTAAATGGACTGCAGTAACATAGAGAAAGTTTCTAAGGTCGACATGCAGAAAAATCCAATAAAATTGGATTTGTTCTTCTCTGTTATGAAAATTTACTTTAAGGTCTTGTTACAACTCAGATCTCTTTGGTAACATTTGTATCACAGCAGCTTTTTCCTCTCACTTCAGACTTTGAAAAGGAAAGTAAACACTATGAAAAATGGCATCACCAGTCCGGATGTAAAACAGGAATGTGCAAGTGTAGGCTCCAGCATAAAATTCACCTTGACATCAGCACACTGTTGTGTCCTGCTCAGACTCCTCAGGAAGTCCCAGACCTATTGCAGACTACTGTGTAGCTGAAAGAAATTAAATAATAACTAATTTTGTTATGTCACAAGGAATAAGACCCAAGTAAGCGTGGATCTCACAAGACTTTCTTCAAGATCTTCAAATCTGATAATTGTGAACTCATGTCTCATCTCCAATTTCTTTCATGAAACTTTTACTGTCTTGTCATGCCTTTAATCCCAAAGCTTCGGTATTCCTGTCTCCTAAGATTAAATTTACTCCTTGACTTTAATTTAAGTCTTAGTTCAGTGAACCTGAAGTTCTGGTTACATAATTTGCCAGAGAGTTAGAAGTTATTTAGAATGTACTAAAAGGAAATGGGGATAATGAACTTAAACAAATGTGTTTAAAAGTATCTGGGTATTTATTTCAGAAAGGACTCATGGAGGTGCAAATGCCTGCCTTGAACATGGTGCTTGTAACTCAGGGCTGAACTAACAGTGCCAGCCTTTCATTCTTGGCAGGATATTTAATGTTTCTGTAATTAAACATCTTCGATATGTGCAGTAAAATAATTGGGGTTACCTCAACAGAAACCAAAAGACTTTTTTATTCACAGAATTACAGAATATTGTGAGTTGGAAGGTACCAGTAAGAATCATCAAGTCCAACTCTTCAGTGAATGGCCCTGCCCTGACCAGCTGAACCAATAGTTAAAGGCCTTTTTTCATTCCCTGTGATGGTTATTTTGGAATAACTCTTTATATCTCTTAACCTTCTTCTAAAGTAGAAATTGGATTTAACACATTCATCTTCCATCAGCAAATATTCACAATAAAATACTATACAAAGCAATTTTGTTTTCCTTCAGTGCAGGAGAAAGGGCCTGATTTCTGCTCAGATTTAATGGGCATTCTAGGAGGGGAATTTTTCCTGATTTCTGCTCAGATTTAATGGGCATTCTAGGAGGAGAATTTTTCCTGATTTCTGCTCAGATTTAATGGGCATTCTAGGAGGGGAATTTTTCCTGATTTCTGCTCAGATTTAATGCGCATTCTAGGAGGAGAATTTTTCCAAGCTTGTGTTTGGAACATCTCACCCTGCCTGTCTGCCTCCAAACCTACCTAAAACTCAGCAAAGAAACACTTATATATGATGAGGACCATGGCCTGATCGACTTGTGTCCACAGCTTCTGAAGTCCTCTCTTCCATGGAAACGTGGGGACACGAATCCAGGAACGGGATGACAGGGTTCCCAGTGGTACCTATTTCCTAAAGGATGAGGAGCAGGACTGTGCCAATCTACTTACAAATCCCAGGACACCTTTTCCTCTGCATTCCCCACTCTGGTCAGCCTTTAGAGGGAGTGCTGGAATGAGCAATGGTTTGTGGGAGTGCAAGGGTTGAAGATGCAGGAGGATATTCCAGAGGGAAGGTCTCGGTCCCATTCAGTACCTTGTGAACAGCTTCTCACTGCTTCAGCCAGTATTTTGTCATTCCAGTTTAAGAAAATCACCCATGATTATTGCTGCAGCAACTCAAAGATTCATCCAGAGACTAAAATACACTCCCTGAATTTTGTTCCAGTCCTTTTCAGCCAGAAATGAAAGAGCACTAAATGCACTTTAAGCACCACTGCAGTTTGCATAGCCAGATATTGGCATAGCTCCAGTCACTTGCTGCAGGTATTTGTAATAAAGATGGATTATCAACTCCTTATATTCCTTATGTCTTCCAGGGCACAGTTAATCCAAACAGATGCATCTGGACATTGCAATGAATTAAGTAGTAGTTTTTATTGCAAAGCCCTTAAATTAGATCCTGCAGAACAGGCCACTGAAAAAAATGAAAATGTAGCCAAAAAAGAAATTGAAACTATATGATACAGACACTGGATTTAAGATGTTAATTTTATCCAAGGAAAGAATTAGATCTGGTCTCAGCCCACAGCTGTTTGTGAGTCAGCCGGAATTTTGCGTGTTTCTTACTTTAATTCACCTTTAGTATAATAACTCAACTATTTTTAAAAGGGCAAACTCAGTCATCATATGTTTAAAACTGGCAGAGAATATTCCAACTCACTTTTATTTGATTTTTTTGAAATTCTGGATGAAATCTTTGAATCAACAACAGTTTGACATGTCATAGGATAAGAGCCTCCCAGGGAGTCCTTCCACCCCCTGTCCACAATTGTGCCTCAGCTGGGAGTTTTATTCATGTCCTTTCATCTTCAAGGGGCTGAGACCTTTAGCTTCAACTTTTTAAACTTAATATTTGTTCTGCTGTCATGCAACAGCTTATCTGCCTGGTGTCCTGATTGTTCTGGTTGCCTGTATTTTTATTATAATTTTTTTTAAATATTTTTTAGTGTTTTGCGGCCACTTTCTGGCTCTTATGCCACATTTCCTTCTCTGAAGGTGATCGTGAGTGTAGGGATGGTGCCTCCTCCCAATCCAAATGAAACATGATATGAAAAGGAAGATTCTGCATTTTCCATTTCCTTTCTCTCCTAATAAAGGACCAAAAGGCAATGTGACCCAAAGTCAATATGAAATCTAAAAGAGACTGTAGTTCCCCCCAAATATATGTACCAGAGCCCTGCCTCCCACCTTGCTGTAATAATGTTGTCCACACACGGTTGTGATCTATCAAAAATTTCTCTTTAAGTGGTGCTACTACTTCCTAAATAAATAGAACCTAGATAAATAAATAAAACCCCCATGGTTTGTATGCATTCCTCAAACGGCCTTCGCCCATTTCACGGATATTTGCACTACAGAAAGAAAAAGCGTCATATAAGCTCAATAACAGAGGCATAAAAGTCAGAAATTACTAAATTCCATTTTTTTTTTATGTCTTCTGAATACTTAGATTGTGGTTCCATTTTAGCAAAAAGCAGCATTGAGCTGGGTGAAATTAGAGAAACTGTTGCCTCTCAAAACAGTGGGTATTTCTGTGAAGGTTTTTTTTGGTTGAGTTGGCAATTTCAGATAACAGTCTTGGTAATGAAAATGTTGAAATAACTTTAACAGCCCAAATGGCACCACTGCAATAAACTGCAGCATAAAAATTCAAACTCTGTTAGAGCATATAAGCTTGGCTTAAATAGAGCAAAGCCTTACTTAAGTATCATCTTTTCGTTTGTTTGGATTCAGCATATTTTGCAAACAGAAATGTGAGCTAATATAAAAAGAAGTAATGATTGCTGGGAGCCGAGTCCTTCCCTTTCTTTACATTAAAAATAGACTGTGAAATGGAGCGTTTCCAACGCCTCAAAAACACCTCCAAGCAACAGAGGAATAATACAGCCACCCATAAAGCAACACATTATCAGAATCAGCTCCTTCAATGGCTTCATTTTCTTCTTCCCAAAGTCCCCCCATAATGAGATCTAACAGAGTCAATTCATCCACCAAGAACCAAAATATTGGTATCTGCTTTAACTTTTTTTTAGATACTTCAGCCTACTTTCTTTTCTTAAAATAAAATAAGAAAAAACCCCTCAAGCAAGCAAACAAACAAAAAAACCCACTCCAGAAACTAACAACTACAAACAGACATAAATAATTTCTTTTTCTCAAAGGCAAAGCTCTACTTTACATCCCGGCTGTGACCAACAAAGCCATCAGCTCAGGAAAATGGCCTCATTCAGATGGCAAAGGGGACTTCAGGGACTTCTGCATCCAGGATGAGCCTGTAATAACAGAGTTCCTAAAAAATTTCAGCTGGCAAATCCTCACTCTGAGCTATGATATTTCAGGCTTGTCCGCATCATAATCCAGCTTTCCTCCTGGCTTGTGTTGTGATGCTTCATGTTGTCACAAAACCTTTTTGGTAATCAAAAAGTTGTTCTTCAGCAAATCCCACACTCTGTGTCTCAGTGAGGCAGAAATCAGTGATCCTTAGCACATCACGCTGGCTGGGCTGGGGTTCACAGAAACTTCACACCACAGGTTCAATATCACGTCTGTTAATTACAAAGAGACAGAGAGACACACAGAGAGAGAGGGAGAGAGGTGGAGCAAGAGGTGGAAAGAAAATGAGAGAGGAAAAACCTGCCAGTGGATTTTTATGTCAGAGGAGGAGCCATTTGTGGCGTAACATCGCAGCTCTACTGCACAGACAAAACCTGGAACCACATGGGGTTTGTGAAACAGGAAAGGAAGGGGAGGCTGAAGGACCATTTTTAAACTTTCTGCTGTTTTTCCTGATGTGATGAAATTGCTGGGGTGTGTGTGTGCACTGCAATGCTCTCTTTGAGCTTAACCAATAATTCCTGGACCTCAGTGGCAACGTTTCCCTTTCCTTTTCAGTCCCTGAATGCAGCACAGGCTCTTCCCAATACAGGAAATGCTGACCATCCTTACAAGAACACTGTGCCACAGCCACACACCTCACCAGTGCAGCACTGAATGTTGGACTTGGTGGTCCTGGAGGTCTTTTCCAACCTCAGTGATCCCATGATTCTGTGTATCCAGGGGTACATCCATCTTGTTAACCACCAGCAATCCCCGAGGGTTTACTGAAGCAGGGACACGGCTCTAAATGTTGCTCTTCTTTAGGGATAAATTCATCCAGCTGCCAAATTATGCATGGAACTGAAAAAGTAACAGCTCTACTCACTGGCCTTTAAGTATCTGTGCCCAGAGAAGCTGTGACTGCCCCTGGATCTCTGGAAGTGTCCAAGGCCAGGCTGGACGGGCTTGGAGCAACCTCGGGCAGTGGAAGGCGTCCCTGCCCATGGCAGAGGGTGGAATGGGATGATCCTCAAAATGCCTTCCAGCCTAAACCATTCTGAGTTTTCATGATTCTTTGCAGAAAGAGAGAAAAGGCTAAAAGGAGATGAAAACAGCTGATATCTGTGTGCAGATCTCTGTGGAGAATGCTCCTGCCTTTTCAAGGACTCTGAAGGTAAGGCAATGAGGGAGGAGGAACTCACACAGAGGATAAAGGAGCAGTGAATAAAAGCAACACAGAAAAAAAAACTTTTTAATGGAAAAGGCAGGAAACTGAAAGTTTCTGAGTAGTTTTAAGGGTACTTAAGGCTATGAGAAAATGTATTCTGTCCTGCTTTTTAATCTGTCTTTGATAAAACAATAGATTACTCCCCTCAGGCATATACTTTACCCCAGTATATCCTGATAGCCATTAGCAGGTCATGTATCTTGCTTGACTGTCAACATTCTGGAAGAAACATTTGTGAAGGCTTTGCAGGCATTAATGTAATACCAGGATAGATCTGCACAGAGCCTGCTAAACAGACAAAAGAAGCTTCTTTCCACGGCAAACTGAGAAGCAGAATTTAAAGCAAAATATCCAGTATTTCCAGTCTCATTATATCTACAGTCTGCTTTGGAACATCAGGTCACATCAGGCTGAGAAAACGCAGCACAGAATCCTACATGGTTTGGGGTGGAAAGGACTTTAAAGCACACCCAGTGCCACCTCCTGCCATGGGCAGGGACACCTTCCACCAGCCCAGGGTGCTCCAAGCCCCGTCCAGCCTGGCCTTGGCCATCACTTGTGCTCTGCTCTGTGTACCTTGGGACTGCATTCCCCTCTGGGAGGACTGTGCCTCTGTTTGCCCCAGCTCCCAGCTGGAGACACCAACTCCAGAACAAGGGCTAAATTGCCAGAATAGCTCCTTCAACTGCTGTGTGAAAGGCAGGAACTGGCAGGTTATTTATTCGCTTCCATTCCCATCATTGATAGTCAGCTGGGAATTCCTGTGTTTGACTTTATGATCATGCTCAGCTGGAATTTTTGCAGATGAATAGGAATGAATAGGAATGAATATCTGCTCGTAGTACTGTCACGTTTTGCTTTATGCACCTCATTTTTTTCCTTTTCTAAAGTCATAATGAAAAAAATCATAATATCATGAACTGGTTATCTGGAGGGGAAAAAGGAATAATGGGATTAACTCAATCGAAACATTGGATTTATACATGTACAGAGACTTCTAACTTTTCATTGGTGATTTGTGGTAAGAAACAGTGAATTCATGGAATCACAGACTGGTTTGGATTGGAAGGAACCCTAAAGATCATCTGTTTCCCATGGGCAGGGAAAACATTGGCTTCAATGAATTAAACTTTTTTCCAAACCTAACAAATTATCTCAGCTCAGTGGTGCCTGGACACTTTGAGCCACAACTTTGCATTTTCCAAGCCCTGCAAGAGCATTAACTACATCCTGTTAGCACAGCCAGGGTGGTAAAACTGCCCTGAGCCACTTCTCTAGACTGTAGCTCTCACTGCAGTTTTTACCAGTTTCCTAATTGATGTCATTTTGCCAGATTGTACCCTAAAAGATAGGAAAGGATGTATTTACAAACTGCTTTCAAAGGGGAACTCTGAAACACACGGGGCAAAACAGGCAAGGGAGCAGATAAACCTACAGCTCGTCTCTGCAAGGCCTGGGCAGCTGCAAATCTCTGCTCACTCTTGCCAGGTTTATGTTTATTGCTACTATTTTAAAGGTACTGAGGGAGTACAGGAGCAAAGGAGAAATGTCATATTATACACATAGACTGAGGGCAGTTTTTTTGCCAATGGCTCTTAAATAACACAGTATAAACCCATTAATCCCATTCTCATTTTATCTTAAGTGCTAACTGCTTAACTGAGATTGATCCCTCTCAGGTAAAGATAATGGCCAGGGGATTTCAAGTAACGAAACCCCCTATTACAGTAAATTAAATTTGTATAGCTGGACATTAATGGATTATTTTATTAGACTAAGCACAGCAGATATTTAGTCCACTTTCTGAAATATATTATTATGTAGTCACTGGTTATATCCATGGCAGGAATATTCCCACAGGAGGTACATTGCCAGTGGAATTCAGACCAGGATTTCTCCTCCTTCTTGTGCAACAGCTGAAGGAAGCTGGAGCTGCCACCTGAACACTCCTTCAAATGAAGAGAGCTCTGAATTATTACCCAAATTTTAATGAATTTCGTTATTAATTTAGTTCTGATCCTACATGCAGGCAAGCAATAGCTCTTCTCTGAAAGCTTCACTTTGCTGTTTCATGTATAGGAACAACTTTTATTTTCCTTGTTTTACTGATTAATTCCAACTCTTCTTTCCTGTGAAGGGACAACAAAAATTGTTTGTCTGGCTCTGTTGCCCCTTTGTCTGTCCCTTGTCCCTGTCTGTGTTCAGGGTGTAAGTACAACATGTGCAATTCCAAACACACTCTGGGCTGGACCTGGGGACATGGACAGGCAGCACCTTTGTCAGGCTGCCAGGTTTGGCTGCTCCAACATTTCCCCACTCACCTTCCAGACATTCTGGAGGGGAAGAAAAGTGAAAAGCTACAGTGGCATCACTGCTTTCCTTTAGCAGGCGACACCCCTTAATTTCCTAACTTATTTTCTGTGTTTTAAACTACACAGGTGATTTTAAACTACAATGGAAACCAGATGTGTAACAGGCCTAGAAATCCACCTGTCTGTGCTCTGAGATCTGTGTTTATCTTGAGAGCATAGCTTATATTTGTATCCAGTTTTGCAAATCGTCACCAAAAAAAAAAATGCTGTAAAATGTTGAATTATAATATGTTTTCATGCTCACCCACCTCCCTGTTTTTCCACACAGGCTGACCAGCATTTCAGCGAGGATTTAAGGATTTGAGGTTATTTTACATAAAACTATAATTATAAATCCACCAGAAAGTTGGGATTTTCAGACAAAAGAAATACATAGGCTCGAATGCAATGCAGGCAAAACCAGAGATAAGCCTGTGCAGAGCTGACAAAAGGCAGGAGAGGATGGAGCTGGTTGCAGTTCCCTCTGTCCCAGTGGGTAAAACTGATAAGGAATAAATGAGGCCCAGCTGTCAGGACCACGGCCTGCAATACCAACAAGCCACTTTCAGGAAGGTGGATCCCCATTCCCTGTGTTGCAGACACCGACTGGGGTAGAGAGGATGCCTGGGATATTGCACAGCTGTGCCTGGGTGTGTTGGTTTTGCAGGGCCTGGTTTTAGGTGCCGGGGGGACACAGAAGTGGCTGCTGCGAGAAGCTTCTGGAAGCTTCCAACATGTCCAACAGAGCCAATCCCTGATGGCTCTGAAGATGGACACGACGCTGGCCCAGTTAGAGAGGGTGCTAACGCCTCTCTGATGACAAATTTAAGAAGAAAATCAAAAAGGCTTGTGCGCAGCTTTCTCCCGCCACCGGAGCATCCCGGCACGGCGCGCAGCGATGCGCTGCCACTGCTGCTGCCATTTCAGTGCGGCCCACAGCGAACTTTGCCTGCCTGGCCGCCTCTAGCAGAAGGGCAGCGGCAGTGGCGGCTTCTCCTTCCTGGCTCCCCGCATGAAGAGAGGCATTAAATAGTGCCAGCGCCGCCGCGGCGCCACGGCCGGTGTGGTGGAGGCAGGGCCCCCGAGCTGGAGGCCAAAACACGGCGAGTGACTCCCCGATGTGGAACCTAGACAAAATCAGCCTCTCGGTGCTGCGACATCCTGCAGAAATCTTTGAATTGGCAGAATTTGTTGGCGGTGGTACTTAGGAGCAGCAGTTTTTTTCTAGTCAGAGAAAGAGGAGGAAGCGAGAACATGTGGGGAAGGACAACATGGCGGCACCAAGGTCAGGGAAAAGAAAGAGGGGGAGGAGGTGCTCCAAATGTAGGAGTTGAAATTCCTCTGCAAGATGTGGTGAGGATGATGGTGAAACAAACTGTCCCTCTGTAATCCACAAAGTCCACAGGGAGTGTAGAAAACCACTTACAGCCTGTGGGAAAGGTGCCTACGCCGGACCGAGTTGAGGCCAGAAAAAGCTGTGATGCAGTGAGAGATGAGAACAGAGGGTCCCTGCTTCCAGAGATAGAGAGAGAGGGCTCTTGCTTCCAAACTAGAGCAGCCTGGCCTTAAAAGACTGCACCCCANGGCTGCCCCCCATGGACGAGTGCCCCACACCAGAGCAGTTTAGGGAGGACTGTGTGCCCGTGGGAGGGACTCACGTTGCAGCAGGTTTGGCAGGACTGCTGCTCGTGAGAGTGGACCTGTGCTGGACAAGTTCACAGAGAACTGTCTCCTGTAGGAGGGACACCACGGCATAGCAGAGGAAAGACTCCTCTCCTTGAGTGAACAGAAGATCTCGAGTGATGAACTGACCAAAACCCCCACGCTCTGTCTCCCTGCACTGTTGGTGGGAAGGAGGGAGGGGTTGGGGGGAAAAAGGTGTTTTAAAGGCTTATTTTACTCCTCATTATCCTCCTCAAACTCTGTTAACAATAATTTTACTTTATACCTTTAAATTTGAGCCTGTTTTGCCCTTAAAGTGTTTTCTCCCAGTCCTCATCTCAACTCATGAACTCTTAGGGCTTTCTTCCCCTCCTCTGCTCAGCTGTAGCAGAGGAGAGTGAGTGAACAATTTTCATGAGTGCCTGGCGTTTCAACCAATATCAAACCATGACACTGGGTCAGCTGAGGCAGGACGGAAGGAAGGGAGTGGGAGGAAGCATTTCTCTGTTCATTTCACACTTCAGGACCAATGAGAGGGATTTCCTGATTGCAATTCCTCGGAGAAAAATGGGCACAAAGCAGAATTATGGACCCCACCACCATCAGTGGCCACGTCAAAGGAAGTGTGACCCTAATAAACACCTGGTGTGCAATTCCTGACAGAAACAGAAACAATGATCTTCAGTACAAGGCAGAAATTAATAATCTTCAGTATGAATTCTAATCTGGTTACTAATTTTCAGGGATCAGCTGAACACAAATTACTGATGCAGATGGCTTAATTTGTAGGCTTTTCCTAGCAGAAATGTGTGATTGGGAGCAAAGATTACCCTATAAACCCCTCAAAGGAGAAATACCATAAATGAAGAACATATATAAGCAAAATGCTGGCACAATTAAACAGGTACATCAATAAGTTTTAAATATATTTAGACTGGAGCTTAACAAAGGATTTTTACCGCCATGAGGAGGCTTTTAAAGAACCTTTCAGCACATAATACATTAAGAGTGTTCTGCTAATTTGGGGAAGGTCTGTAGGATCTTATGTGGTGAGCCAGTCAGTTACTGAGAAGGCATCTTCTATTCCTATTCTTTTAAGAAATGAGGAGAAAAAAGCTTGATTATGTTCAATGTTATATTTGGTTTTAGCAGCTTTCTTTGTGTAAAAGGCATTAACCAGATGCAGCGAAGTTCTAAGATTATTTTTTCAATACCATTTTTTCAAGTTCTATACAGTGTATGTTGGATTATTTCTGACTGTTTTTCTAATCTTTAGTTTTACCTAGGCCATGCCTTCAAGACTTCGTGTTCATTGATTTTTCTCACATCTCAGAGGACTGAAAATCCTGTGGTGAGCGTTACTTACAGGAAGAACAAAAAGAGGCTTTCACAAAATCTTGTGATAAGTCACACTGACAAGACCATGGAACTCCAGGGACGATTTTCATCATGAGCAATGATATTTTGTAAATGTGTGAGCAGAATTACCACTGATGGTATTAAAAACAGTATAAGCAACTCAGTGGTCCTTCACATTATTTCTAAGTGGCAGTTTTTGAAATATTTATTTTTAATATCAGTATACAGAAGCTTTGAAAAAAAAATTCCATTATTAAAAGTTTCATTTCCATAAGCTAATTTTTTCCTCACTTCCTCAAGCATCCCTGTATTACTCATTCATTACATGTACTTTTTTCTTGCATATGTTGCATGAGTTCAATTAAAAATACAGAGGAAAAACGAATGGCCACACTCCTCTATAATTACATTTCTCTAGAAGTGCAAAATAATTGTAACTGATTCCTGACCAGCAGCCTTTTCTAATTCTACTGATCCTTTTTGTCCTCCCTCTAGTTTCTCACATTCCTCCCTTCTGCACCACACTTGATCCCTTTTTCACTGCCTTTTGCTGTTCCACTAAACATCTCAAAATATATTTTCCTCATTCCCACCATCCCTTAATGCACCCCATATAATTTTTTGCCCAGTCCCATCCAACATCCCATGGCAAGCTCACTCTTTTCCGTGATACTTTTGGTTTTCCCCTCCTTACCAGCTGCAGAGGTCTGTGTGACCCCCTCCAAGGCAGGGCCTGGAGCAACCCGGTCTGGTGGAAGGTGTCCCTGCCCACGGCAGGGGGTGGCACTGGATGGGCTTTTAAGGTCCCTTCCAACCCAAATAATTCTGGGATTCTGGGATTTTATGAAGATGCTGAGGGGCCCCTTCCACTGCCCATCCATCAGGGATCTGAGAGAGAGCTCAGATATCCAATATTTTCTCCATTGTTCTGTTATTTGTCCATGTAAACGTCATTTACTCTCTGCTTTGTCTCCTGTCTCTGTTTTTACACTGGAAAGTTGCTCACCAGAGATCTTCATAAGCCAGGTATCTTTGCATTCCATATATCCACATGTCCTTTGCCTTTCACGTCTCTTTTACCTTCTTCATGCCTCACACAGCCTTAAAAAGATGACAGATTTGAAAAATGAGAAAGGTTGTGGACTCCCCATCCCTGGCAGTGTCCAAGTCCAGGCTGGACAGGGCTTGGAGCACCCTGGGCTAGTGGAAGGTGTCTCTGCCCATGGCAGGAGGTGGAACTGGATGGGCTTTAGGATCCCTTCAATCCCATATTATTCTGGGATTCTGTGACTCTACGAAAGTGAAATCCTGGATACGCTCATGGAGTACAAGCTTTTTAAGCAGGACCCACAAATCCAACCTCCTGAGGACTTCTCCTGTGTTTTGTCACCAACAAACCCTACATTATCTTTTAATGTCAGTACACAGATCCTGATATCTCTATGAGCAGACGAGGCTGCCCAGTGACGCTTTCAGAACGCACTTGTTTTCCTAAAGTGTCACTTCTGCGAGACTGGAAATGAATTCGGAATTAGGCTGGCCTAATTCCACAAATCTCTTTTTGCCAACACACCACTCATTTAAGAAGAGTTGCAATTAGGAGCACTTAAGAGCTTTCATGATTAGGGATTCTGTTTGAAAATTCAGTGTAAGCTCATTATGCTGCCGCATATCATTACATTTCTAGGCAGAAGAGGGGACATTGTGTGCGAGTTGTTGTACAATTGGCTAATCCAGCCCCATTCACCACGAGAAGAATCATTTGCTCAAGAGAATGATCACTTTTACAGCTGGCATGTCCACGAGTCAGAAGTACCCTTTGGTTCCATCCAGTGAATCTGTAGGAGCAGCAGAAGGGGATCTTTCTGCTGGAGAGGGCTGGCTGTGGAAGTGACCAGCCCTGCTGGTGAATCAGTGGAGGAAAAAAAACCAATTAAGTGGATAAATAGAGGTTAAAAAGTGGGTAAAAGTGAGGCACGGTAGACAGCTCCTTTCAAAATGCAGCAGCAGTGAAAAAAGCATTGAAGTTCCCAATTTAAGAATGAGTAAAACAGTTCTTAACATTTGTTGTAAGGTCACCAAGTGACCAAGCCAACCCAGAAATGAGGTTAATAGCAGAGATACGCAGCAGCACCAAGGCTGCTGACTGCAGATTTAGCTCTGAGGTAAAAGAATTAATACTCATATTCTTCTGAATATTCATTTGATACTTGGCAGCCTGGGCTCTCTTTTCCCCATTTTCCAGTTGCTTCTGAAGATTCTGCTTTTTTTTTTTTTTTTTTTGCTTTATTTTTAAGCAATATATTTTTCCTGAATGTGTTCCACCTTTTGTCTACACAAACAACTGTCTCCATGTGTTTGGTATTTTCTCTGCACACAGCTAAATGTAATTCTCAGATGAACTTGCACAAGTAACAGCAGAAAACCTTTAAAAAGTATGAACTTGGTATCATCATTACTGATCAGTTTTGTGAGGTGCTTTGAGACTCTTCACTTAAGTAAACAGCTGTATTCTCTTTCTTTTTTACTTATTTTAAAGCAAGTGAAAGCTAAAGGAGGACATGGTTGATATTTGATATTTGTTTGATATTTGCCTCTCTACAAGCTGACACAAAAGTACAAAATATTGACAGATAATATCAGGAGAGTCTGGTGTTTGACTGAACTGAGTCTCTGGGTACATATTTTGCTAAGGAAAGAGCAGCTAATGGTTGAATACAGTATTTCACCTACTTTAAGACCACTGGGGTGTCTACAGATATTCTAGAAAATATTGAGTTCGTTTCCCAGCAGCAATCCATGATTGCTGCTATGGGGCAGTAGGAACACGTATGAAGCTGAATGTGAATTGCTCAGGAGCATTTGCAAATTATCTTTGCTTGCCATCTCTCATCTTTTGCACACTGAACATTTTCTCAGTTGGAAAACCAATTTTTCTTTCTCTTCTCTGATCTCTCTCCATAAACAAAGGGTTAATGGTTGGAGTCAATGACCTTAAAGGTCTTGTCCAAATTAAAAATTCCTGTGACCCTTTCAGAAAGAGTGGCAGAATTTTGCAAAATATTCAAAGTGCTCTATTCCACTCGGTGCTACTCGCTCATCATTTCCACATACATTTTTCTCTTTTCAAACCATAACAAACTTGAGCAGCTACCCTGAAGGATTCTATCTGAAGGCATCACCAACCTTTGGGACACACTCTTTGGTACCTAGCTTGCAGCTAAAAGAGCACAATGCCAAAGCACATTAAGTAGATTATTTCAAGTGAATCCTCCTTGTCAAACCTCTTTTTGCCTTTTTTTCCTCTAAAGAAGGGTGCAACATTTAATTTCGACATAAATGATCTTTTTCTTTTAGATAATAATCATGACTGAGGAGTTGAGAGAGGGATACAGGTTGAGTATTATACACTCAAAATGCCATCAGTGCTTGTTGTTCTGCTGGGTGAATACTTTGTTCAGGATTTCTGAGAGCTGAGTCCTTCAAAATGAAATGAAAAAATATGGTTTCAAGTTCCAGGCTGTTTATCACCAATTCAAAACCTGGGGTTATTGTTCTCTCTCAATTTTGTAATTATGCATTGAAACAGAAATATTTTTAAAACCTGAAAATCCAGCCCAGAAGAATAAAACTGATGACAAGAGATAATTAACTCAGGGGAGCACAGAGAGAAACTCATTAAAAGGCAACAGATTGATGACATCTGTTAAAGCATTAAATATATATCTCCAAAGCAATAATGTTGGTCTTTGATCTTTTTCTTTCCAGCCAAATGCAACAGATTATTACAGATCCTTTAAACCATCTTTTTTTTCCATTCAGAAAATGTCAGAAAATTCAGAAAATTTTTCCATTCAGGCTCAAATGTCTTGGTATTTGCTCCTAAATAGGATATACTTGTCTTCCTCATCAACATGAGGAAGATAAAGTAACAAGGGAACAAGCTGAGGTCTAAAATAGCTGTTCAGCATCACAAATCAGGCTGCACGGAAAGCAGGCCCTCGAACGACCTAGGCTGAAATTAATGAATTTAGTACTAATTATGGCCTTTTCTCATAGACATTTAAGGATGACCTGTAAGTACAAGCCCTACCAATCTCTCTCCGAATCATTAAAAAACCCCTCAATATTTTCCCACTCCAATCCTTTAAGAATTTCTTACTTTTAACTAATTTTGCTCTCTTTGCATATTGTTTGTTCAATGCAATATAGTATAATAAAGTTACTTTAAGAATAAAAAACTAAGGAAAACTGATATTTCGGGGACTTATATTCACTAAGATTTGGGAGACTGTAGGAGAGAAATTCTGCTGGAGAGTAAAGAACTCCCAAGGATTTTCACATTCTAGCAAGAATGTAGAAAATCCTACAATAAGCTGTCTCTGGGTTATTTTTTAATGGATAGGAAAAATTAGAATCCTAGAAAATTTTTGGTTCAAGTAGGAAATATACCTTACAGGAGAATTTTTAAAATTCTCTCTCCATTTATATTATCAAAACCTAGACTGAGAAATTTCCATGTAGAAAACAAATACAAGCTGGTAGTTAAAGCCAGCAAAATATTGTTACAAATTAAATATTTATAAAATTGAGCAACATTTCAACCCATTTCAGTGTAGACACTTCAAAAGCTGGTGGAATGTGTTGTGCATAAATATATAAAAAGAAACTGTAATGACAGCAGATACACAGTCCTTTCTGCTACACCTAGTTAGTATTAAAATTAGACTTTTTTCCCAGTGGAAAAGTTGTCCTGTTCCTAACAATCCTTATAAGTATGATTTGTGTTTATATCTTCCACAAATGTACAGATTGCTTGGAGAGAGAGTGGAAATAAGTTAGGAGATATTCCTAAAGAGAAAGAAAGAAAAGACAACAAGAAATAAAAAAAAAGGGAAGATATTAAGACACTTTCTGGTACAGGGAGACCAGGAGGCAGCAGTGAATCCTGACTCATGGAATTGCAAAACTCAATGTGTTTAACAACCACCAACAAGGAAAAGTGAGATAGCAAATGTCTGGAGTCACAGATTGGCAGGAGTTTGAAATTTATAAATGTTAATTGACACCCAAATCCTTGATTTCAAATGATGCTGAACCACACTTGGCACCCACACAGCTCCACTGCCAGAAAGAGGGAAATTCAACCACCACCATGTGTGCATGAAAGACATGATTTAACTCAACAGTGGCCAGATTTATGCTTTAAATAATCCTAATAAAAAGATATTTTCTACTAACACTCAGGAAGGAGTTCAATTTGTCTGGTTTTCGTCACGCAAATATTCAGTGCTGAATTTTTTTTTGGACAGAACTCTGTATAACAGTTAAATAGTGAAGGTCAAACCTGGATTACATCCAGCCCTGCAGCTCAGTAAATTCAGCGTGGCTATTGCTAGAACAGGCCTTGGGCTGTGCAGTGACTTTGCAAGGACTCAAGATCCCTCTTGGTCAGGTTTGGTCTCAACTTACTCTCTGCCTTGGGTTTATGTAGTTGTAACAACAGCATTTCCAAAGATCAGGTGATGATGCCAATTTTGGGGGCATTTTGAATGTCGTAACCAGATGCAATCTGCATTTCTGATAAAGAACATCCTCAAGCTTTTAATGCAGAACATTATGGAAAATTAGGAATGGAAGTTGGTTTTGGATTTATTTGATTTCTACAGCAGCCTGACTTCTATCTCAGTGTACAAGGATTTAGTCACCCTGTAACGAAATTGCCTATATTGACTTTGGAGAAAACTTCCTCACTCACAGGAGTATTAAAAGACTTCTCTGTTTGCTGTTGCCTTTACTCATCATTCAGTGTTATCCCATTTTTTATATTTTAAGATACAGCAAAAAATTGGAGTTGCTTTAGAATTTGATATTTCAAATTTCTCATCATACCTTACTTCCTTCTGAACCTCTCTGGAAACTAAATAAGCTCACTGCTTTTTCCTGCCATAAACGCAGACTTTTCCATGCTTTTCAGGATAACTTTTCACCTCCTTAAAATCATAAGCCCCAGGCTGATGTGATTCTCTTTGTTTCCTGCACCAATTACAGCATTGCTGAATAATTGGAGCTTGTAAAGAAATCACTGGGTTTGTTTTTCTGCATTTAAAATCTAAGGATTTAAAATCTTGGCTTCAAATCGACAGAGAGTAGGTTTAGATAGGATATTGGGAAAGAATTCTTCCTGGTGCGGGTGGGGAGGTCCCGGCACAGGGTGCCCAGAGAAGCTGTCATGTTCAGGAATCTGCACTGGCAACCTTCCTTACCAGCTTACACCTTCCACACCAACTGCTCCAGGGAAACCGAGCAGAAAGGTTGGTGCCAGCCAGGGCCCAGCACCGTCAGAACACTGCAATGACACCAAATCAGCCAAACAATTGAAGCAGAGAGTAATAAAGGCAGCCTCACTGGTGCACCACAGATGCAAAACTCTGCTGACGTGGAGCCTTTCAACCCACACCATTCCCCTCTGGGCCAGCACCAAGACATTCCCAGCCTCGCAAGGCTGTGCAAAATCTACTTGCCATGGCTGAGAGCTCTCCTTCCTGCAAAAGGCTTCGGCCTTCAGCATTTCCCCCCAAATCAACGACTACAGCACAGTGAAAACAACAAGCAATTCTGATTTATCAATTCAATCATTTTATTTCAATAAAAGCATCTCTACGAATTCTGTTATTTTTAATCCTCAAATTCTTGAGGCAGCAGCTACAAGAAAACTTCAATATCCTGTTATCCTAAATTCTAGATAAGAAATGTACTAATATCTATCCTTATGTTAACTCTATTCATTTTCCTAGTTCTACTCCTCCCATTCTGGAGGCACAGCTGCAATGGCACCTCCATTGACACTGCCACTGAGCTTGGTGTCATCTGCAAAATGACTGAGGCTGCCCTCGATCTTCTTGTCCAGGTCGCTGTAGGAGCTGTCAGTTGCTGTGGGTCTTGCTTTCCCTCCGTTATTCCAGCGGCAGCATAGAGCCATGGTGGGATGGCCTCTAAGCCTGGAGCACAGGAATGAGGCGTCTGAGGCTCCTGAACGCCCTGCGCAGAGCCCTGAGCGCCCTCCTGAAGGGGCACGGCCGCTGCCCGGGGACAGCTGCAGCAGAGCGCAGGCCTTGCAGACGCTCTTCCTCCTTCCCACTGGTTCCCGTGACAGCCTCCAGTTCCCTGAAATCTCTCATTGCCTCTTCCATTTGGGACAGGCTTCCTTCTTCCTCCTCTGGCTGATCCAGACCAGCCTCGGTGGGGCTGCAGGACTGAGAGTCCCAGCTCTCTGCCCAGGCCTCGCACGAGAGGGGCACTGAGCCTCTCTCTTCCCCGGCCATCC
>VXBT01012382.1:0-17386 GCA_013400235.1 Oriolus oriolus | reverse complement strand
TCCCTCCGTGCCCGCAAGGCCGGCCCCGGCCCCAGCCCTCACATTCTGCCTCTGCAGGCGGCGCAGCCACTTCCACTTGGGCTGGACCCTCGCGGTCTTCTCCATCCAAGACATCTCTGCCGCGCCTTGACGCTGTTCTATCGCGGGAGCTGCTGTCTCCTGCCGGAGCTGCTCTCCTGGGAGTGTGTCACCAGTGCGGTGACAGAGCTGTCACACAGCTGCTCGCAGTGACAAACCCGGGACTGCAAATGGCAGCAGGGCATGTGGCACAGCTTTCAAAAAGTGTGTTTTCACATCAGGCACAGCTGTAGAGTTGTAGAAGGCATCACTGCAGACTAAAAATTATTTATAAATAATTACAAATTCTAAAGAAACATTTTGGAAAATGTTCTAAAAAATCAAAGAGCATCCTTTTCTTGGTGCCTATTAAGTGTGTTAGTTGCAATAGTGTCATGGATGTTCCTAAATCACAAGTTCATCCCCACTGGCTGAGGAGGAAGATTGCTCCATCCTCTTCCTGCTCTTGTTCCCTCTGAGCAAGGACCAGGTTTCCAGCAGAGCTGTGGAGCTGGCCCAGTTCTGGAAGCAAACACTTCTACTGAGTGTAGAGAAAAGGAAGGAAAGAGGACTGGACTGCAGAACCAAATAGATTTGAGATATAGATAAATAAGAGAAAATTGGATTGGAGGTTAGAAGTAAATAAGAATGTCAAGAAGCCCATCTGTTGGTCATGGATCATAGTAGGTTCCAGGTAGGACAATAAGTCCAGGCACATCTGGGAAAAAAATTAAAAGTCTTCCCAAGAGTGACAGACCTCAGGATTGGGGAACAATATATAAATAGGAGACAAGTGATGAAAAAAGCAGAGGTGTGGATAAGGGAATACAAATGAAGTGACTGGAGAGAGGGGAAAACCACAATCCTATGTTGTTTACACACTCAAGCCAACAG
Organism: Oriolus oriolus; assembly: GCA_013400235.1. Lineage (NCBI taxonomy): Eukaryota > Metazoa > Chordata > Aves > Passeriformes > Corvidae > Oriolus > Oriolus oriolus. Next base: position 16,435 of record VXBT01012382.1, on the reverse strand, counting down.
AGAAAATAAGCAGTTCTTGTACTCCTATGAACTTTTAAAACCTGTCCAGATGTGATGCTGCTCCTTTTTCCTCCTGCCAGATCCCATTCCATGGTACATATCCCACTGCAGTTTGTCTTTGTTCCCATCCCTCTTTTGCGTGAGGATTCAGCCCCAGACTCCACTCCACGCCTCAATTCAGTCCACTTCAGGAGTTTCCACCTCTATCTGGAATTTAGCATGACTTGTCCAATCAGGAGTTTAATTTATCCTGCCTCACTTAGAAATGAGCTCAGAATAAAATATTGAACGTTCTGTAAACTTGATCCCATCATACTCCTCTGAGTTTGGAAGTTTCCATAGAGATGACATTTTCTGATATGGCTTGTACCATTTTCCAGTTCCAGCTGGGCTGCAGAGCAGCGAAAGCACCATCAGAAAGGAAGCACCTTCTGCAAATTCCCAGAAAAAAAATAGGTTTCATTTCTTTAATATTTGATTGGGTTACAAATCATTCCCAAATGCCTTCATGATCACAGAACTCCATCTGGATACATCAGATAAATAAAATATGATAAAGGATCTGTTCCCACAGCTGCTGAGAAACAAAGAACCCAAGTGTAAAGACCTCTTCCTGAGCCAGAGAAGGCAGAGAGCGTTCATTTACAGTTATACACATACTCACTGGAGAATTCCCCTAGAAAATCAGGACAGAGGGCCCTCTGAAAAATGCAGAGGCTCTTGCACAGGTGACATGTGCAACACCAAGTTTACTATCAAGAACTATGAAGTGAAAATACTGGGCTCATTGGGAAAAAGTTTTCCCTCGACCAAATTTAAGAATTCCATGATTTCCGCCTTTAGGATGCAGAGTAAACCACAGGAGAACTCACACGGTTCAGCAGGCAAAGGAACAAACTCCAGAGTTGAGCTGTTGGGATACAATTTCAAGAATGCCTGAAACGGTCCCATAGTTCCAATTGAAACTGGGAAATGACAAGAGGAAATAATGGTGAATATTCCAGTGGAGGAGGGCAGGGTTAGATGGGATATTGGGAAGGAATTGTTCCCTGTGAGGGTGGGGAGGCCCTGGCACAGGGTGCCCAGGGGAAGCTGTGGCTGCCCAAGTGCCCAAGGCCAGGTTGGACAGGACTTGGAGCACCCTGGGCTAGTGGAAGGTGTCCCTGCCCATGGCAGGGGGTGGCACTGGATGGGCTTTAAGGTGCCTCCAACCAAGCCAGTCTGGGATTCTGTGATCCTATGATCTGAAAAAAGAAGCAAATCTTTTGCTAATGGTGTAGAATTAATGTAGAGCAGAAATACCCTGTTTCATCCCGGTGAGGGGGGTTTGTGGTTGCCCTTTGCAGGGCTGTCCAGGAGCAGGGATGAACAAGTTGGGTTGGAAGGGACTTCAAAGCCCACCCAGTGCCACCCCCTGCCATGGGCAGGGACACCTTCCACTAGCCCAGGGTGCTCCAAGCCCTGTCCAGCCTGGCCTTGGACACTGCCAGGGATCCAGGGGCAGCCACAGCTTCTCTGGGCACCCTGTGCCAGGAACTCAGCACCCCCACAGGGAGGAATTTATTCTGTATCTATAGAATTATAGAATGGTTTGGGTTGGAAGGGACCTGAAAGATCATCTCATTCCAATCCCTCCTTCCACATTATTCCAATATATTGATTGATATCCACAGAGAGGAATCAATGATGCTTCTTTAGCTAGGGAAGGGGGAAAAGAAAGGTGGAATATTAGAATATTATAGGATAAAAATTTAAAAGCCACACACAAAAGCACCCCAAACCAAACCAACAAAGAAAAAGATAAAAAAAAGAGAAAAAATTATTTCTGTTGATGCAGGAATGGAGAGCAGTAAGCAAATTATTAGGGAGCAGATGGGAAGAAGGCATAAAAATTTAACTTGTAATGCAAAAAAAAAATGGTTGTTGCTATTTTGGGAACTAGGACTGTGTTAAGATTGGTACTGCAGAGGCTGCCTGGGATCTGGCCCACAAGAAGGAGTGAACATCTGTGTTCTGTGGGTGGGCTGGAGTCCATGGATTTTTGCAGATCTCCTACTATGATGTGAGAAGGATGATATTGTCATGCTGGGTGGCATTTGAGATCCACTGGAATAAGATAAGGATAAATTGGTATTTGTTAGCTGTGAGACCAAGCAAATAAACATAAACTCCGAGGGCCACATGCTGTATTTGACCTGAGGGCCTGAAGTGTTGACTCCTAGGGCTCCTCCCCATCCCAAAATCTTCAGCCAAAATCTGCAAGATGGTTAATAATTTCTTTCTTTTTTTTTTCAACAACAATGGACTGGTATGTTCTGCTTTAGTCAGGAAAGGCTTTTCCAAAAAAGAGACTGTAGAGGGTTAGAGCTGTCTGCATTTTGATTCATCATTGTTAATCCAATATAAATCCAAGCTCGACCAGTCTCTTTTTGGTTGTCTTTAAGGTGACAGGAAGAGTTAATTGTCTATGTTTGAAATTTCTTACTCTTCAGTACAACACTGGGACTAAAGATAGCACCACCATCCATCCCTTTTTATCCTGCCTTTTGCTCAGGAATCTTGCAGGGTAAAAAACATTCATCAGCAAGAATGAACCCTGACGATAAAATACAGAAATGAGTCTGAGCATGCTGTGAGAGGTAAGTTACCTTTTCGAGAGCAGGGGTAAAAAAGGAAAAATGAAAGATACTTCTGCTGTAATCATTAAAACTGGGAGTCATTCCTGGTTTCCAGTAATTTGAATATTTCTACAATAATCTCTGTCATCTGAAATAACTGTTAGGGAAGGAGACTGCTCACGGGACAAAAATATTGGTGAAAAATTACAGTTCTTGCTTCAGATTGCAGTAAAAGCTCGGATGAAATTCACTGTGAACGTCCCATGGAAATTCTTTGGAAAAGGGAATCTTGGGGATTTTGTAGCTGCCAGGACATGTCTGTTCAGAAAATGAAGCCTCAGACTTGCTCACAGTTCTCTAGTGCTTTCTTTGGTAAAAACTGGTTTAAACATGAGATCTTAAGAAGCACTAGGACATCCCAGGAAGCATTTCCCAGGCCCACCATGGAGGTGGGAATTGCTGTGTCTTCAGCTGGCTTTGGCTCAAGGTTTCAGTCCCTGAGCTTGAGTTTCACGAGTTCACATTAAGCAAACTTGAATGGGACCACTGGGTCATAAAATCCTTTTGGGCTGCTAGTCAGCTCCACAGAGGTAAATGATGGAATAACAAGGACTTTGACAAGGTCTTTGCATTTCCACAGAAGAACTATCCAGTCCTATTTTATTCTTCTGCTAACGTAAATAGAAATTTTCTGCATTATTTTTAATTGAATGGATTCATGCCAAAAACCTGACTGTCAGAAATCCCTTTTCCTAATGAAAAGAAGTAAGCCCCAAATGCTGCTGGCAGCATCAGCTAAGAAAAGAAAACCAATTAAGCTCAGATTTAAATAATTTTCCATTTCAGGAAAATCTGAGAATTCAAAGATTTGTTTGTCAGGGTTTTTTTTTCTCATAGAAAGACTCCATAATTTAAAAATATATAAGCAATTTCCCAACAGTGGGGAAAAGGCAAGCTCTGATAAATCAAATGTTCTCTCAATAATTTTGAAATAAAAGGTATTTATTATTTTTAATGGATTGATTTTACTGCAGTAAAATATTATTATTTATTATTTGATTATGATATTCTAGTAATATCCAGGTCAATATTCAGAACATTTTAAAGGTTTAACTTCTTTTGTAAGTTTCATTCTGTACCATTTACAGTGTCAGAATTTTTACTTTCTTTCACCTTAGAGAAGCATCAGTGTCTCCAAAGAGGATTTTTGAAATATTTCTAATGAGATGTAGGACTTACAGCCATGTCTGTTTGTGTGCAGTCATGGGAAACCCTTGGCTGATAAAAATCTTACTGAGTTTTACTTTCACATTTATCACATAACTTTGGGAATTTTTTTTCATTACCTTTCAGTAACTTTTTCCTTACCTTAATTTCATTTCAGTAACTTTTGGATTTATTTTTGTTTTAATGCTAAGTACATTGTTCCATTTAATCCTGGTCATTAATAACCTATAATTTTATTCATGGAATAAAATAGGCAGACAACTGAAACTCGGGAAAATTCAACCACATGACATGGAATGAATTTTTCTTTCTTTTTCTTTTTCTCTTTTTTTTTTTTTTTATGCCTATCCCAGGCTTGGCATAGAACTGTGTAGGTTTTATATTTATGTCTATAATATATACATTATATAATGCTGGAAGCTGCAGAATCAGAAAAACTCAGACACTTTTGGCTTAGTGAAATCAGCTCGAGTTTGTTCAGAGCAGTTCAGGATCTGCCTTAGCTGCAGCGGTGGAAAAACGTTATCAAATTCTCTTCTATCTGAAGGGTTTGATTCCACATCTTTTGATTATTGATTATGCTTTCCATTTGTATAATTCTACGAGATTAAATGCAGCACAACATCTCAACCTTGACCTTCGCTGGAATTAGGCAGTTGCATTAAACAGGTGATAAAGCAGTTTAATCATTAGTAGATGTGAGGTTTCCTACCTAGATTTTCCCATTCCTGTGCTAAATGCAAAGACTGTGGATGTTTCTGAGATATCTAACTTCGGTTAATTACCTTAAGTTTGTTCATTGACAACTGAGGCAAACAAAATGAAGCCTTCCAAAACTCCTGGGCTTATCAGAATGTTAGAATAGCTTTTAAATTAAGACAGCAGATGAGAATTTATCTTCTGATCTTTGAAACCACTCATCATTTAGGAAGAAAAGAAAGCTCTAAGTGAGGGAAAACAGTTTATTTCTTCATCAAGGAGTTTAGATCCTCCAAAGGGCACTGCTCACATCAAGTAGAGCTTTTTAATTAAGCTCACTAAACAAATGCTAAATCTTTCTGTGCAAGTATTTATATTCAGCAAGCAGCACTCCTGCCTTTGTTAAACATTGATTAATGTCACAGGCATCTCACATGCAATATTTCAGGAAGATCATTAAGTCTGATTATTAAGTCTGGGAGCAGCACACAGAGCAGAAGGGGTTGGTGCGAAGTTTCCAGGCTTCTTCTACAGGGACTTCTCTGGGAAGTGGTGATTGTGGGGGGATGGAAGGGGAGATCAGCGGGGTCTTTGCAGAACCGCAACAGGGCCAAGAACCTGAACGGGTGCTCCTACAGAGGAGCAAAGAAAGGGGACAGTGGAAAAATGGGAACTCCTGAGGTGTGGCAGGCTGGAGATTCCCTACTTTTGGTACCATCTGTAAATCTCCTTCCCTACCCCGGTTCTGCAGAGGGTGCTGCCAGGGGAGGAACCACAGAGCTCCTCCAGGGGCTGAGGGTCCACGCTATGGTGACAACTCCTTGATCCTGCTGGGAGAGGGCCAGGTTGGTCCTGGTGGTTTCTGCTCCCTCTCCATATTTTTTGAGGAAATACTGCCCCTGATAGATGAATGGGATTATATCTATTGTTTCACCTCTCAATTCAATCCTTAACAGCCATTGCACAAGGATCTCGCTCTGGATGTACAATTATATTATTGATCTTTAAGGTCCTACCAGCACACTCCCGACAGGTGTTAAGACGGCACATTTTCCTGGGGTTTTTCTTTCCCCCCCCAGAAATAACAGGTCAAAAGCTTCACCAGGTTTTTACAGCTTTATTAGTATTTTTCCTATTAATGTTAACCCACATTACTGGATTTTTTAATTGCCTTTTCTTAATCACATCTCTTTGGCTGAGATTAACATTTGGCGGCAAAGTGACTTGGCAATAACTCTTCAGGAATTGTTTGCCCACACTCCCATAACATTCAAAAAGATCTGTTTGTTCATGTTTACCTGGCAAAGTATTGAGTTCAGAGATGGAAATTCTCTTATGTGTGAAATAGTGCAGACTAGAATATAATCTTTCATGGGCTGTGCTAAAAAGAATATAAATAAAATAAAATAAAATAATAAAATAAAATAAATATCTTCATTTAGATTAAAGTCTTGCATGCTATTTTCACTCCTCCTGGTGTTCTATTAATGGAATTTGTTCTTGCATGCTCTAGACATTTAAAATCTTTTGTGCATTCCAGATATGTCAAAACAAAATTAAATCTAATCAAAACCTGCCAATCCTCATTGTTTACTACCTCCAGTTCCTTTTCTTTCACAAATAATTTTTAGGTCATCAATATGCAGATGTGAATTTTAAAAGCAGCAATCCTAAATTAGGAAAAGCTTTCTTTTTGGGGGAGTTTTGCTGGATTTTTTTTAACATTTTAAGCCTTGTTTGATTAGAATGTCAGGATTTATTCTGGGGAAAAAAAAGCCAAACACAAACCTTTTGGGAATAATACACAATTATTTGATTCCAGTAGTTTTTCATGATGATTTAATTTTAATTCAGTCCCCAAATGCCATCCAAAATAACAAGATATAAAATAATGGAAAATGTTAGGGCTTGGGGTTTTTTTTAACATGTTCTTTCTGGAAAACAACAACAAAAAATTAATCACAGCTCCTATCTTATCTTTGCCTTCCTGGAAAACAGGCAGGTCTTTACCTCAAACCAGGAAAGGCGACTGTAGTGTCTTATCAGATGTGATGCTGATATTGTCCAAGAGTTTGGAGTAAAGAGCTGTCCAAATTTGGTGTGGCAAGTGCAGTTCTTCAGGGGTTTCTGCCCTAAAATCTGTCTTTCCCATGAGTTAGGAACTGCCTTGGTTGTATTCAGGGGAAGTATTACCAAAAGAACAGTGCTTGGAAAAGGATGAAGCTGTAATATTTCAAAGTGCTGTTGTTGTCATCCTAAGCCACCTTTTCTCTCAAAGAATTCCAGAGAAAGAAAGAAAGAAAAAGAAAGAAAGAAGAAAAAGAACAAAAGAAAGAAAAGAAAGAAAGAAAGAGAAAGAAAGAAAGAAAGAAAGAAAAAGAAAGAAAGAAAGAAAGAGAAAGAAAGAAAGAAAGAAAGAAAGAAAGAAAGAAAGAAAGAAAGAAAGAAAGAGAAAGAAAGGAAGAAAAGAAAGGAAGGATTTGAAACTCTGCAAACAGTAGGTTTAAAAAAATCAACAGAAAGGCAAACATGTCCTGACAATAATTGGACGGCTTGTTAATCAGCTTCTAGCTGAATTTTTAAAATTCATATTCTTGGTGGAGAAGGAATGAATCTGGTATAAGATCCTCTTTTCTTTATGGATTAAGCCCCACCTTTTCACAAAACAATTTGCCTTTTCTCTTTTTCCCCCCCCCCCACAGAGATTATATCATACATAATCTCACCAGGAGGATTACACAGGACAGGCATTTTGCCTCAAGGAAGTTGCACTTCCAGTCAGACCATTTTTCCCAAAAGGTTTGTGTATATTTTGGTCATTAAAACATTTCCTTTTTTAAAGAAAAAAGCCCCAGCAACAAGGAAAAAACCCAACCCAAACCAAATGAATATATAAACACAGCCAAAATACCACACAAAAACACACGAAACCCAAAACCCTGCACCCCCCAACAAGCAGACAAACCTCCCATCAAAAATTATCAATGATATTGTCTCAGTTTAAGACCTACAACTGACAGAGAGAAGGCAACAAAAGTAACTAAGGAATCTAAATGTCAGATCTGTCATCTGTGTGATTGAAATATCACATCTTTGTGAATAGATACAGCTGCATTATAGGTAAAAAAAATAAATAAAATGCAGGGACAGAAATACTTCTCATGCTGAAAGTTTAATGCAGTCTTGTAAAATGTGAGTAGGAAATGTTATATAAGCTGGACAAAGTGTGTTAGTTAGGGAATCAGACAAGCTCTTCACTTGCCACTTTTGCATTTTGGAGCCTAATCCCCCAAAACAGAAGCAGGAAAATGGTGAGGCACTACCAGGCTGTTGAGTTGCAGTAGAGAGTGTCTGACACGCTTGGAGGTGAGACCCTGAACCAGTGTCAGGAGAGAGAGATGAAGTCTGGTTTACCTGCCCTCTGAGCACTCACAGAACCACGGAATGGTTTGGTTTGAAGGGACCTCAAAGCTCTTCCCAATCCACCCCCTGCCATGGGCAGGGACACGTTGCACTGTCCCAGGCTGCTCCAAGCCCCGGCCAACCTGGCCTTGGGCACTGCCAGGGATCCAGGGGCAGCCACAGCTTCTCTGGGCACCCTGTGCCAGGGCCTCCCCACCCTCATAGGGAACAATTCCTTCCCAATATCCCATCTAACCCTGCCCTCCGGCAGTGGGAAGCCATTCCCTGCGTCCTGTTACTCCATCCCTTGGAAACAGTCTCTCTCCATGTTTCCTGTCGTCTCTTTCAGGCACTGCAAGGCCACAATGAGGTCACCCCAAAGCTCCATTTTTCCAGGCTCAGCAATCCCAATTTTCCCAGCCTTTCCTCCCAGCAGAGCTGTTCCATCCTTCTGATCATCCTGGTGCCTCCTCTGGACTCGCTCCCACAGTTTTCACAATATTTCAATCAGGAAAGAACCTTCTTATTCAACATAGTCTGAATTTATTTCACTGGTTTACTTTTACCCATGGAGCTTTTTTTCCACAGTTATCACCTGAAACCAATTCAGTGGTTTGTTGGAGCATATGCTTCATCCTTAATCTTGTTTTCCTCCAAGGTAAACAAATTCAAATGAAGTGTTGTGTGCAGATAAACTTTGAGATCCTTGCTATCCAGGAGGGATCTCAGGTCTTGAGTATGTTTCCCTTCAAACTAAAAGTGCCAATTGTATCTGATTAGTGGTGGCAGATGGTCAAGATAAAGTTTACCGTAAACACATTGACTCCGATTCCGCTTCCCGGCAGTGCCTCCATGAGCCTGCTCAAAGAGATTTTCACACTGATTAAAACTTCCAGCTTCTATACACAGCTATTTAATCCTCTTAACTTTCACACATGGTTTTAATTTCCCTTCTCCTTAACTATCATATCAGACTCACCACAAGGGCTTGTATTTTTGTCGTGGTGCAAACAGCTGCAAAAACAGCTCATTTCAAGTTTGTGAGGCAGGATGGGTTACAATTTCTATTCAAGGGTTTCTATTCACCAGCGTTCACTCAGCTCACACACCAGTACAGGCTCTGTCCTCCAGCCCAGTTAGGACCAGCATCATGGACGCAAGGCATTCACATCCAGCTGCTTTATATTAAATAACAGGACAAGAAGAAATGGCCTCAGGGTGCACCAGAGGATTTAGCTTGGATATCAGGAAAAATATCTTTATAGAAAGGGTTGTAAAGCACTGGAACAGCCTGCCTAGGGAAGTAGTGGAGTCACCATCCCGGGAAGTGTTCAGAACCATATGGATATGGCACTTGAGGAACATGGATTAGTGGTGAACATGGTGCTGGATCTGGGCTGATGGTTGGACTTGGTGATCTTAAAGGTCTTTTCCACCCTTAGAGATTCTGTGATTCTGTTGTCCAACCCTTGCTGGTGTCCTGGCCCCTGAATGTGATGATCCCACTGTAGGCCCAGACACTAAAAAGATCTCGGAAAACCATGTATGGGTATTCCCCAAGAGAATGGGAATGGGAATGGAGTGCTGTTTGCACTGTTTCACCAGTTTTCTACCGGGATCACTATCACTGTCCAGTGTCCTTCCCAAAACATGTCACAGGGGCTTAAAATTGTTAACAGCTCTGTGCTTCTCTATGCTTCTCTATGCTTCTCCCCAGCACATCCCGAAACCTTGAAAGAAACACCACCCCCTGCCATGGGCAGGGACACCTTCCACTATTCCAGGTTGCTCCAAGCCCCATCCAGCCTGTCCGTGAAAACTTCCAGGGGTGGGGCAGCCACAGCCTCTCTGGACATCAGAGTCCAACACCCTCTGAAGGGTTCATTAGACACTTCCCACGTGGAGGTTTAGTGTTTCACACCAAATTTCCTTGTTTGGAGCTATTTGAAACCAAACCACACTTGGGAGGTTCCTGGGCCCCTCCACTGAGCTCAGCAGTAGCTCCCACCCCTGCTGTGAAGCAGCCAGAGGAATCAGTCAGGGCAGAGCTGGTGCTCCAAGGAACCCCACCACGATTCCTCTACAGAGCCACTAAAGGAGCTCCAGTGGCAGAAGACGTTTCCAAACTTTACCATATTAATACTTAGGTTTTCCAATATTCAGCATTCGAAGAATTTGGAAAAGATGAGGGTCACCTGTGGAATACCACAGGTTCTGGAGTCATAAACAGAGCAGTTTTCTCTTTCTTAACAGGCTGGTAAAAAGAACTTAATATCCATAAAATTTAAGTGGCACAAAACTGGACAAAGGAGAGAAGGGAAGCCAAGGCTCTGTAAGAAACACAGCTGTAACTTCAGATCTGGGTCGGACAGCTTGGAGACATCACTAAATCCACTGGTTCCTGATTGCCTGTGAGAAAATGTAAAGCACGAAATTTTAGAAGGAAAAATCCAAGAAATGGGTTAGGGTAAACGTTTTCTATGTAGTATAAAATCTTAAGAGAAGCCTAAGGAGTTTCTAAAATGAAAACTTGTAAATTATGAAGCTTTTTTTAAAAATTTGCTATCTTCATAACTTGCCACTAACAGCAATTTACTAATTATTGTTGGATATACTTGAGGTATGGGAAGAGTTTACAATGCATTGGCATTAAAATTGAAGATTTTCCTATATAACAGACTGAAGTGTGATAAAAAACTCCAGCATTTTGACCAAAATTTCTCACTATTACAGCATAAACCCCATTAAATATGCAAACACTAATCTTGTTGTTGAACTTCGGGGTGATTAAATCACCAGAGGTGGAGAGAGGGATAATTCCCTGGTTGGAGGCGATTAAAACAGGAAGAGGAGAGGGCTGCAGGTGAACAAGATTATTCAAATGAAAGCAGCAGGAAGGAAGAAGCAATGCCGTGGAAGAAATAACTCTGGTTTTCAGTGGGAAGGGGTGGCATGAGCTCCTAGTCTGGGTTAAAAATCAATGCTATTTGTCATTTTACAGTCATGGAATTTGAGATATATTAGCGTAATCCTTCCCATTTTTCCTGCCTCTTCTCCATAAATGAGGCTCAGACACACCCAGATTATTCAACCTTTTGTTTAAATACATTTTTCTTCCAGTTCACTCTGGTTTCTGTAGCTCTCATACATGGTTGGGAATATGTGTCCTAGACATCAGAGGTTCATGTATTTGTGCAAATTTCGGTGTCCAATGGGGCTCTGCCAGATTTAACTCCACAAAAAGCTAATATAGAAGATTGCGGTTGAACCACAAATGAAAGCTGATGAGTTTTGTTTAGGCAGTCTAAATATTAATTGGGCTAAAATGAAATTTTAAGCTCTACACATAAAAATTGTACCATTTGGCTTGTACCAAAATTTGGAGTTGTAAGAAGATTTTGATTGTAATTACAGGCACACACATGGAAAACCATGGGCATATAACAAGGAAATAAGCAAATTTATTGCTTCAGTCAAAGCACTTCTAAGGGATTCTTGAAGAGTTTGCAATGCCAGTCATTCATAGTTTGATAGATAATAAATCTTATACCAGAAGTATTTCACACATGAAGCCACATTTGGGTTCTTCTGGTTACCTGAGCTCCTCTAACCAAATATTTTCACTCTTCAAGTTATGAGAAAAAAATACCTCTTTTTTTCCCTCTTGGTTGTTTAAACAAGGGCTCCACATGATGAGGGATTTACACTTTATCCTTAATCAAAGCTACAAGAAGCAGTCAACTTCACCTAATGATAGGGAGGGAATGGGGATTTGAACAGGATTTAAAGTAGTGAAAAGCATGAAGAGATTAATGGTTAGAAAAAACCAAAGTAGGAATGATTCCTGGAAGATGTGGGTTTAATGAATTATTGGAAAGAGGAGGGAGAGGGCACTTGGCAAAAAGACATGGAGTTGAATGTTCATTGTGCATTAACATTAGCAGAATAATAGCACAGAAGGGCTTTAGAGATGTAATGAAGAAATACATAATCTCAGAGAGGAGTTTAGACCTGAAATGTTCTTACCTGGAATGGGTATGTGGGAAGTCTATTAAGTAATAAGGGTAGAAATGTAACGGCTCCAAAGTCCTCCCCACTTGCATGAGCTCAGGAGCACAAAGTGGATTCCTATTTTATGGACCAGAAGTGACAGCAAATGTATGATGTATATTCCTTGGATTGCTTTATGTGGTTTAGTCATTGTTTCTTTTTGGACTCTAATAATACTTTTTACCAGGTGAGAATTTATTCCCACCAATTTCACCTAATTCTGTCTCTTCAGGGACAGGAGGAGAAGCAACGAATATTTAACGAAATTCAAATCTAATGAAATTTCGAAATTCTTTAATTTGCAATATTTTCATTATTTTCTAGATCATGTGGGTGAGAGGCACCAGAAAAGGAAGATGTTAAAGTATCCCACATGCCATACACGCTCTCCAAATGGCACGTGGCTGGGTTCATGCAGGTGGACTAGGAATTTTTATTCCATTAGCCAGCAAATATGGTGTTTTGAGAGCTTTCCTTATTCCTCTCCCCCTCCAAAACCCCTGTGCTCCTTTTTTTGTGTAATCTCATACATTCAGTAGTATTCAGCAAGGAGAGGAAGAACAGGTAGATGAGAACTATTTTGATTTCCCTAAATTTATTTTTCCTGTCAAAAACCCATTAGAAGTAGATGGCAAACATATACATCTTACATGTCTTTTATGATCTTTTGGGATTCCTTGTGCCCTTATTTTCCTGTAAAACGTCATCCTATCCTACTGTTTTCAATTTTATATTTATACCCTTGACTGTAATTAACTAAATGTCATAAATGGTTGTGTAATAGTGAGTTTATTGCAGCTAAACTAAATGCTATAGATTCACTAAATCAGGCTTTTATATGTAGATGTGTTGGAATTTTCCAACCGTGTGTGTGTTTCTAAATTGCAGGTTCAGCATTATGCACAAGGTAATAGTTTTTATTTCATTCTCCGGTGCAAATGAGTGTTGTCAGTCAATCCAGGCTCAGATCCATGTCACTGTTTTGCATTAATCAGTCACAAGGTTGTCAAACGGTGCCACAACAGAGTTAAATTACCTCAAACTAGCACTAACAATGGCTTTCCATTCGCATTCCATTTCCAGTTCCATTATTCCATTAATATTTCAATTTGTTTGGCAGTGAAATGGGCTTCCTGTGCTTATCATGCTAAAGTCGTACAGATTTCACACTTTTTCTAAGGAGAAAAGAGTATATTTTATTGCCCCTGCTGCTATGAAGAGTTTGATGTTGCTACTAATAATTCACTGCAAAAGGAAAGTTGTATGATAACTGTAAACAGATGGTGACAGAGAACAAGTAGGTATTTTTCTCACACCTGATGTAGAAATACCTCCATGATCTCTGTGCAGTCAGGCTCTGTGTGAACTCCATAAAATGCCCACTAATCAAATACAGATGGGTTAATTTTAAAATTAACCTCCTCAGGGATGCTCTTGCTTAGCTCAGAAAGTCATCTCATCGTGGAACAAAATCTATTCATGATGAGAGATGTATTTTGGATTTAGGGGTGCTGTTTGGGTTTGGGGTTTTTTTCCCCCAAGTTCCCATATAATTTTCTCAGCACTTACCAAAAATGGGCGAATAAACCAAATTAATTTCTTGCTGTGCCAGCTGATAAGACCAACCCTTGCCAGGTTAGAAGATACTGTGTTGGGTTTTCAGCAGTGGCTGAAAAGGCACAGCCCAGTACAAGAGATCCCAGCTCAGCATATCTGAACTGGATCTTGCTGATCTAAAACTCTCGGAAGGACAGAGGCCTTTGCCACTTGCAGCATGATAGGCCCTGACTGACATTCCTTCAGCTTAAGGTCGATGCCACAAGATAAAAAGGTGTTAAAAACAGCGTATCTTTAAAATAATTTTTAATCATTAGATGTTTTTCCGACCCCTCAGTCACGCAGAACACACCAAGGGGGAGGCTGTCAATGTGGGACATTCAGACTAAGCAATAAATACACGTGGAGAGAAAAAGAAACCTATGAAGACATTTGTCTCAAATGGGAAATCGCTCATTTTTTAAACAGGAGTTATATTGTGTCCGGTAATTAAGTGGGTTTTCGAAATTTAGGCATTCAAATTTCTAGGTTCAATTTCAGAACAAAACCCAGTCAGTGGCAATAAAGGCCACTTAGTTGTGTTAAGGGACATCAGTCAGTGGCAATAAAGGACATTTAGCTGTGGTGTGGGACATCCAGTTCTGAACCCTGATTTTGCCCTGGTGCCACATTAGAGTTCTCAGCTGAGCTGCCTTCAGTCTTTGTTCCAAGCTGTGTAAATAATTAATTACAGGCAGCAGAAATAACAGAGAGACTTGGATCTTGTATCTCAGTGTGAAGGTGGAAGTGTCAGACTCCTAGAAATACAGAAAGTGGTTCTCATCTCTTCTGGCAAAGATTTTTATCTAATGAATAGGAACTTTGTGACAACTTGTACCTTTTTAGAAGGACAAAGAAGCATTTCCTGTGCATATTTATGGTCAAGTGATGTTTTTAATCTTGACAATAACAAGTAGATTTGCTTGGGGAAAATTTATTTCCTGACACTTTGACTTATTATTCTGTCTGTCATTAAACATTATTTTTAGCAGTTTTTAGCTCAAGGTATATGTTCAAATAGTTCTGAAGTCATCCATTTAATCAAAAGTTTGGAAATGATAGTTGGTGGCCCTCATGAATGAATTATAGACATCAAGCTCGTACCCTGAACTAATACACCTCCACGCTTCCCTACTGCTCCCCAAAGCTGGGCATAACTACAGACAATGAACATGATTTGAGAAAGGCAGTGGAAACAGGAACAGCAGCAGCAAATTTATTTCTGGCATTAATTTGTTATTTATCACAATATCCACTGGAAGCTAATTTTATTTTGCTTTATAGCATTTTTTAATAGTTGTGAAGTGTTTTTCTTGCTCAGAAAGACAGCGAGATTTTATTTTCTATTGTTAGAAAATACCACTCTCCTGCATCATTACATTATAATGGAAAAGTAATTTGCTTCCTCAGTAAGTGGAGCACTGCCTTCATTGATGGGAAGAGAAAAAAAAGTGAATTAAGGCTCAAAGGAAGTATCAATGCATTGCACGTTGCAAGGGGAAGATAATATTTGTTCCCTGACATTGTGCAGGGCATAGGGAAAGCTAATTGCGGTGTGATTTCTCTGATAAGACAGCATGCTGAAAACTCCTGGAAAGAAGACTAATTTTGGGACATTAAGATTCTGATGTTACTATTAAAAATGTCATTTTGAGCTTTAATGGCAAGACTTTGCAATTTCCTCATAGCACTGTGCTGTACAGCTGTTGGATCCTTTGGTATCAATGATGGCATTACATTAACACTGTAAATCACAACGTGACAGTGGCTGACAACACATGATAACCAATAATGATGGAACTTTATGGATTATTTCTCCCTGTTCTGCCTCAAATATTACCAGTTTTGACACCAGATGAGGCAATGTCTGCTGATATTTTCCGTTTATGCTGTGTGAATTTTTCAAGTAACATTAAAATTTATGTCAGAGTTTAGATTGAAGTTGTAAGATCTCCAGTAGAAACTCTCCTTATTTATGTAAGATAAAATGACAGACTGGTTTGATCTGGGAGAGACCTAAAGCCCATCCAGTGCCAGCCCCTGCCATGGGCAGGGACACCTTCCACTAGCCCAGGGGGCTCCAAAACCTGTCCAACCTGGCCTTGGGACACTGCCAGGGATCCAGGGGCAGCCACAGCTTCTCTGGGCACCCTGTGCCAGGGCCTCATCACCCTCACAGGGAACAATTCCTTCCCGATAGCCCATCCATCCCTGCCCTCCTCCACTGGAATATTCACCATTATTTCCTCTTGAAATTTCCCAGTTTAAACTGGAGCTATGTCAACATTTCAGCCATTTTTGAAATTGTATCCAACAGCTCAGCTCTGCAGTTTGTTCCTTTGCCTCCTGAACCGTATGAGTTTTCCTGTGTTTTACTCTGCATTCTAAAGGGGCAAGTGATGGAATTCTTAACTGTGGTGGAAGGAAACCCTTTTTGCCAATGAGCCCAGTATTTTCACATGACAGCTCTCGATCCCAAACTTAATGTTGAAAATGTCACATGTGCAAGAGCCTCTGCATTTTTCAGTGGGCCCTGTGGCCTGATTTTAGAAGGGAATTCTCTGCTGAGTGGGCAATTATCACAGTTAATAGACAGCAACAAAGTTATGCCCTTGGATTTTTCGGAACATTTTTGACAATTCTTTATCATTTGTAATTGCTCATAAGTAAATTTCAGGCTGCAGAGATGCCTTGTACAACTGTACAGCTGTGCATGATGTGAAAACACACTTTTTGAAAGCTGTGGCACATGCCCTGCTGCCATTTGCAGTCCCNCCGGGAGAGAACAGCGTCAAGGCGACGAAGAGATGTCTTGGATGGAGAAGACCACGGGCGTCCAGCCC
>VXBT01012380.1:52495-137764 GCA_013400235.1 Oriolus oriolus | reverse complement strand
CCAGTGCCTAAACAAACCAAGGAGGTATCTCTGGACCCCTCTGCATTCACTCTCTAGACCATTCAGTTCTGCCAGGCACTGCCTGGCACTTTGAGCAACTTCTCTTTTGTTTTACCATAGTTTAAAATAAGTTATCAACCAATCATAAAATGAATTTTTTGGTTTCTCCTGGCTCCATGAACACAAAGAGGTGCACGTCCTACCATAGGAGGAAGCAATGGCTGTTAAGTTTTACAGTTATAGTGGAAAGCACTGATCACAGCCTGCCGGCCTCACTACTGGATGTGACAGGCAGTGGAGGAGGTGGCTTGGCAACACATGCAGGTGGGGTTGACCGATTTCGGGGGGATCAGGTCGAGGTCCTCGTCATCTGGGATCTCATCTAACCGGTACCCATCCTTTAGCAGCTGGATGTTCAAGTCTTGGTTGATCTGCTACAGACAAAGAGACAAACAGTCAAACACTTGGGATCTCTTACTTCTGGTGATCAGAAGACGAAGGAGGTCCCTTATTCTGGAATGTATTTCCCCATCATTAACAGCTGCTCCACTAATGAAACAGTCCTAGTTTTTGACCTCAGGTGAGGGGAGGGTACTAGCTTCTTCCACAATAGGAGTATCTAGAGTGAGATACACTATTTTGTTCTGGAATAGTTTTTCCCTGAAGACAAGCCCTCAGTTAAAGCAATGTAATAATAATATTTACTGGCAGATGGGCAGTCCCCCCTCTCAGTCTGGGGCACACTATAGCAGTTAAAAGATGGTAAAGTTTGGCTGTGTGATCTCAGATTCAAGTGGTGTCTAACCGGACCTGTGTAAACAACACTTTGTCAGGGCACAGAAACAGCTCAGATTATCTGATAGGGTCACTGGTCTTGGCTGTTTCCCAGGGTTTCAGAGGTATTTCATCCAAGGAAGAGATGTAAGTTCTGAGCAGTTTGTGGGCAGAATGACTGCTCAGCACCCTGGATGCAAAATCCTGCACAAGCAGTAGCCAGAGGCTGAGCAACAAATTCATGAGAGTTTGGGAATATAATCAGCAACAATGCAGAAGGACTAACAAGACTGAGCTTCCTGCCATTTCTCTTTGAAAGGGCAAAAGTTCATATCTGCAAGTCCTCCCTAGAATTTCTGCTTGCTCCAAGTAAACACACACTGGGTGACCCTGACCACTCCAATAACGGGAAATCACAGCACACTCTCAGATCCTTTATTTGTGTCCTTGGCATGCATACAGTTGCTGAGCTGCCATGGCTGACAAGATGATGCTTTTGCACCTCATGGGTCACTGCAGGACTAAGCAAAATGAGGGAAAGTTTGAGTGAAACCAAAGATAGCTGTGAAAACTGTTGATGGGCAGATCTCTGTGCTATGGCAGTGAGGATATGGAGCCAACTGGATCACCAGGGAAGAAAGCAACATGACACAGTTTCTGCCATGGCCCCTTCCAGACTCACAGAATCTATACCACTACTAAATTTGTTGTGTTGCCATTTCTGCCTGTGCAAGGCCACTCTAAGCCATTTCTGGCTGCTCTGTTATTTGCATTCATGGCAAGGAGGCATAACTCACCTCAGCTGATGAGTATCCTGAGGAGGAATATCTGGACATGTCAAAGTCATCATCACTGCAGGGAAGTACAAGATACAGCAAAGAAGGAATTGGTTAGATGAGACCTGTATTCCCCACTTAGCCCTATCTTTCTTGTGCCACGAAACTGTTCTTGAGGCACAGAGAAGTTACATCAAGGAAGCTTGCAGAGCAGCTTTCATCTGTGACCCTCAGATCTTTCCATCACAGTGCTCTCTACTCACAGCTCTTCTCACTTGCTCTCACACAGAGACCCATTACAGCACAGGTCAGAGGGAACAGTGGAGGGAAGAGTGTGAGTGCTGCCCTCTGGCATGAAAACTCGCTTAGGCTGTCATGTATATCACCTTTTTAACCTTTTGCATACCTGTCTGTATCCAGGGCCACCAGGGGCTTTTCATCTGGACTCTGGTCTAGCGACGAGTAGCCCTTATTGGGAACGACGAGCCTGAAATAATTAAATGTTGTCCATTAACCACACAGTAAAGCTCAGCACCACACACTGCCTAGGGTAAAGCTAAATGATAGTTGGATTTCCCCATTTCACTTCTTTGCAAGCCCTCACTTATTGGTGCAGATGTTTAAATGGGTGCAATTCAGAGGGAGCGAGTTGTGTCTCTGGGTAGCCTACAGTAGTTTCACAGGGATAAACACGGGGCATGCCTTGGGAACATACTCCTCCCTGGAAGAAAAAAAAAATGGGGACACTCTGCACTTCATTCTGGTGAACCTGTTTGGCTAGCACTGCTTGTCATATCAGATTGCTCATTTCTGTGTTGCCTTTTTTTCCTGGCAAGGATACCTGACACTAGCAGTAAGTACACAGGAGAAGGAGAAGGCTCAGGGATCCCACTGTTCTGCTACTGGAGATCAGGGATATGATGTGGTCTCTTTCTGAGAGTCCCTACCCAGGCTCCTGGCAATACAACACTTCTGAGGTCTCAGTCCTAAATTTAGTTATATTAGAAATACGAGCTGGTGTGCCCAGCGTAAGAGACCAGTCAGACCAGCACTTTTCAAATTCCATTTTTTTTGTGATGACTTTCAGTTAATCAGAAATGTTACAAAGGCTGAGGATGACTCTGCACCTTTAACTGCCTGGGAGAGTTTGTGAATGGAACGTAGGCTTCAGAACTTCTAGGATAAGGATAAGGAAAATGTGTATGTTGTTCACATCAGAGTCCTTTCATCCAAAAAACTGCAAAACTACTTCCATTCTCATTTAAATTAATATTAACTAAACCAAGCAAATGGAGTAAGATTCTTTGTTCAGCAGGTAGGAACCATAAGAGTGACAAAAATCTTCTCATTCAATGAGTTAAACTCAGGTTTTCTACCAAGTGGTCTTTAACAACACACCATGATGCACAATGATGCTTCACAAAGAGTTTGAGAAGTATAAATCTAAAGATGATAATCCATCTCATCCACACTCCCACTACTCTCTAACTACCTGAAATGTTTTTCTGCTTCTGTGCAGAAAATTGCAGCAAGTCATTAACAATTTTAGAAATAAGAAATCCTGGCAAGCACTGTCACTGGGCAGGCTCAGGGAGAGTAAGATACATCAAATCCTATAACAAAGCAGACATATAGGTTCACAATTAGTTATATTTTCTTACTGTGTTCATTGAAACATAAGTTAAATAAATTAATTTAAAAACCGATGCAGAATTTCCAAACTGCTGCACCAGGGAACTGGAGAAAATGGGATCTACTTGCAAAATTCAGTAGCCCTTCTCACAGAAGTGGGACAGTCCTTCTGCTCCTGAGGTACGTAGGCAGGAAATCAAGAAGCAAAGATGTCTGGAACTGAAGCTGAGATTTGGCAGCAGCAGTTTGCCCATACAGACATCAGAAGTACTGACTCCCATTTTCACTCTCTGGTTTTCCAGTCCCTGCTCCATACATACTCACTGACAGTTTTTATTAAATCATCAGTGAACAAAGCACTCTCAGGGGATCTAGAAGGAGAAGGCTGTGGTGATATTTACTTGATGAAAAAATCCCACTACATCTTCTTGAGAAATGTCTTTTTTCTTAATAATAAAAAACTTCAATTTAACTGCAACAGACAAAAATTGTCATAGTGTCTCTGCTCCTGATTTAAGTCTTTCCCTCACATCCTGATCGTCCTTATTGTCACTTCCCACTGTCCTTGGAATAAAGTTGGGTAGCTGGTACCAGTGGTAGCTAGTTTCATCCACAGCCGTCCCAGTATGAGCTTCTTGTCTTTGTGTTTTTGCTCACTTGAAGCAACACAAGTTGGAACACGAATTCCAAGTTTAGGTCATCCTGAGTGGACTGCAGCCTCCAGCTATGTCCCAGTGGTGTGGATGGTGCTGTGGGCTCTGGTCTCACAGGAAGAGTGCAGAATCACCCCTACCTTGTTCACATTTAATTCGCTTTTAGGGAGACTGAGAGTGTTATGGATCCAATTACTCTCACCTGTAAGGCTGGCTGCACCTTTGTCCCAGAAGAGGACTAAATGGTGAAGGCCACCTTGTACTAGAGGCTGGATGTCAGAAATCCACAGGGATAATACAGAATAACAGAGGCCTTGGGGAAAAAGGAGGAGGTGGAGTAGAGACTAGGAGAGGCAAAGCACAAAGGAAAACACATTTGAGGAGAAGAGCAGAACTGTCAAAGAGGGGAAAATGGTTTCAGCTTATTCTCCTGCAGAGACCTGAGGAAGCCAAGAGTTCAGGCTTAAATCATAACCTAGAACTTTTGCAGTGTATCCTCCTGGAGTATATCTCATTATACTGTAACCATTAGCCCATGAAAAGCTGCTTGAACAAGCTTGTGGCATTTCTGCCTTGCTGGTGTTGCCCTATCTGTGGCAAGACAGACCGAATCATTCAGAGGTGCTCAGATGTCCTTAAGTGAAATGAAACTGAGCTGGCTGTTTGAAATCTTTTGTCAATAGGTGTCACTGCGCTGCTCTTTCCATCGGCAGCTTGGAAACAACAACCTCTCCATGGAAAAATTCACTCATGTTACAGGTAGATACCTCTATTTATCCCATCTTCTCTCCCTTATTATCTTCCTCCACTAATTTCAGTGTTTCTAAACCTCTATGGTTTAGAACCATAGAGGTTCTAAACCTCTATGGTTGCAAATCTGCTACCATTCCTCTCAGGATGCTAGCTTGCAGCCTACTGCCAAAAGAAAAGTTTTTCCAGCATGTACTTGGAAGATAAGGAGGAACAGTGGGCATGGAAAACCAGCTGAGTGCAGTTCCCGAATTTATTGCTGCCATGAAGAGTCTGGCTCTTTTACATGGCCTCAGCAATGCAGCATATTCCACCCACATTTCAGGGGCTTACAAATAAAAGTTGACAAGGTCCTGTCAGGATTTATGACTAATATTTTGAGTCTGGGGAATTAGTGTGAACAAGAAATCTCATCTCTCATATGCACTGCATATAGAGCGGCTCTGACCTGCAGCTCCTATTCTATTTAATACATGGTAATCCAGGCAACTTTCCCATTCACCAGTAAACATCCAGCATTCCGCAGATTCTTCTGTCATTTTAAGTGAGGTCCTCCACTAAAAACTGCCACCTTTCTAGCAGCATGCAAAACATGCAATCCTCTGGGCTCATGGGGTTTCCTCCCTTCTGAACATAGGTAACTAATGCATTGGTGTACTGAATTTTGCATGGAAAAAAATAAAAATACTCAAAAAGAAAATATTCAGCTCGGAATGTCTTTGTTTACAGCAGGTTGTAGCACCGCCTGATACTGTCTTACAGAGCTCTTCCAAAGCATCTCCAGCAAAATGTGACAGTGCTGTTCCAAGGGTGGAGGAAGTGTATAGCAAGGCACACAGAGATGGATTATTTAAAAACCTTCATTAAATCCGTCAGTAGGGGAAGGGGTCACCATCAAAAAGGAGCAGTGGAACTTACTGTGACAAAAGCAACCACAGCAGAGCTAAGCTCTAAACCAGTCTGTGTTTCATGAAGCAGCACTGCTCCTCTCCCACTGGCAGGATTAGGTGCTACATGAGACTACCCAGAACCTGCAGGATGGCCCTACCAACCCCCTGATTTCAACCAGGCTGTGCTGCCTCTGCCTTCTACAGGCTGCACTGCCACTGGTCCTGGGCTCAGCTGTCGCTGCATCTTCCCAGGGGCTGGGATGCAACACAGCCCAGAGCATTTGGGCCCGCCAGCTCCAGGAAGGGCCATCGTTGCTCTTGCAGTGTGTCCGGCAGCAGGCAAAAGCAATGAACACTGTCCTTGACCACCCCATTAGGGATTAGGGCCATTAGGGATTGCAGCTCAGAGCACAACTACCAGTACTTTTCCGGTCCTTTACCTTGTTCGTGCCATCACGTTGTTCTTCTTGGGCTGCTGATTAACTGGGCTTCCCATGTTGCCATTCTTCAGGGAGCCCTTCCGAGCCAGCTCCCTCTGCTTTTCTGCATAGGAGATAGGAAAGGGAAAAGCAAAATTAGAGCAACAGCCTGGCTGGCCACCATAAAGCTGAAGAAACCCAGATCTGATAGTGGCAAAAGGCACAGCAGAATTAACAGCAAAGGACATGAACTCGCTGTCTCTTATGGAGGGACGCTGCAAAGGCCAGATGAGCTGTGTCCTACTTTCTCCAAGGCCACCAGGGACTAAAACTAATCTACCTTCACTCACAGCAGCTTGTTGACAGCAACACACTAAAATCTTGGCCTCCAAGACCCCTAAGGTCCTGGAGTTTCTGGATGAAACCCAGCTGAGGCACACAAAGGGCAGAGACCTTGTCCCTGTCTGCAGCTGGTTGCTGCATGGACCCCAATACTGTGCTGTAGTAATACAGCTCCGCCTCCAGCAGGGATGGGAACCCAGGGATGCATATAAATTGATATTAAATTTCTTGATCCGAAGTTCTTCCTTGTTTCTTGTGGAAGATCAGTTGTGTTGAGTTACCAGCTAGTCACAAAAGTTGAGCTAACTACCCCAATCTCATCCTGCAATGGCAGGAAAGGCTTGTATGGAAATGCTGAGCATGGAGCCAGTAATGCAGGAATGAGACCAGTTAAAAAACAATTCTCCAGAGTGTGAGAAAATGCTGGAAACTACTTTTACGGCATGCCTGAATACTAGGTATACCAGACTGCTTGCTGAGGAATCTGAATAGTGAATTTGTTTTGCTTCTGCTCCCCCTACAATGTGTGAACTCTATTGTTAGTTTGTTTTTCCTTTTGCAGATTTTATTTCCCCTTGGAGAGAAAAGCAGCTTTTCCCACTTGTTGTGGAAAAGCAGCATGCTTCTATGGTGTGCAAGTTCAAGGTGGGCCAACACTTTCCCTTCTTCACAAGTCACACATGTCCAAGTCTCCCTGTCTTGAGGGAGAAATAAGCAGCAGAGATGCCTAGAGATTATGATGATGAGGAACATGGAGAAAAGAGTACATACACCTACAAACCATACCCAGTCTGCTCCTGCTGACAGCAGAGGTGAATAAATGCTCTTGGAACTTGCCTGGAAAAGGACTGGATTAATAACTCACTCTAGAGTGAGCAACTAAGAGACTGATTCAGGATCGAAATAAAAAACCTTGAATCAGAGCAATTTCTCAGTATGGAACTTGCAAATGCATTGGTTACCTCTGTCTCCAGAACAAAAGGCTGGTATTATGCAGGCCACGTGAATTTTGTTGTTCAGAGAGAAAGCGAGACTATGGAGGCAAATACTTACAACACTAAATACAACCCACTTTCTGCTCATCTCCATCAGAAGCTCCAGTGCTGACCACAAATACACAGCACTGAGACAAGCTGCCACTGCTTTAGGATGCTGATGAAATGGTTACAGGTGACTGAACACATTGTGAGTGCAGGTATGATGGCATGCAGGTAATCATCAGCAACACCAGCAGGGCTGAAACAGCCAGGGGAGCCTTAACCACACGCAGGTTCCTTCTGGCTTTTCACTAATTTTCCAGACAGAAGCTTCCTTCAAGAAGCAGGATAGAGCAGAGAAGGTTGGGAGGGCATGAAGCAGCTTGTGCGTGCCTTTGACATTACAAAACAATTGGGGGTCTGAAGATCCTGTCTGATCATTAGCAGGATCACTGTGTTGGGTCATGTATTTGGTTTGTGTGCAAATTTTTGGTAGTGGAGAGTTACACAGGTGGGTTCTCTGAGAAGCTTCTAGAGGCTTCCCTGTGTCTAACAGAGCCAAGGCCAGCTGCATCCAAGGTGGACCCGCCTCTGGTCATGGCTGGGCACATTAGCAGTGGGGGGAGAGACTCTGGGACAACACACTTAGGAAAGGGGGGAAAATCCTGAACAACTGAAGCCAGAGGAGTGAGGGTGTGTCAGAAACAGCCCTGCAGACACCCAGGTCAATACAGAAGGAGGAAGAGGAGCTGCTCCAGGTGCCAGAACAGATTGCCCCACAGTCCATGGTGAGGTCCCCCTGCAGCACATGGAGTCCATAGGGGAGCAGAGATCCATCCGTGATCCATGGAGGACCCCGCGACAGAGCAGGTGGGTGTCTGAAAGAGGCTGTGACCCTGTGGGAAGCCCATGTTGTTGCTGTTTTCACTCCTCTGTCCAGCTGAGTGACAGAGAGGCTTTGACTGGCTCCTGCTGTCCAGCCAGGGTCACCCCACCACAGTCTACCTGTCTCCATGCTTGAGTTGAAGCAAAACAGCAGTTTTCTGTTTCAGAGGAGAACTTGGAGAACACAGACAGCTGTGCTGTCAGTCTGACTCACGGGAGAATTTGGCTGCACTGGTTCCACTTCAGCAAATCCTGGATGTTGTGTCAGAAAAAGAACAGATGGAGCAGCATGTGAGTGTGTGTGTGTGTGTATGTGAGGAGGGAGTCCAGGATCCTTTTCATACCGCTATCCTGCTCTGAACAGCATGGGGAACAGCTTTTTGTCTGGATCTGCCAACCACATCACATCTTGCCCCTCCATTATGCCCCTCCTCAAGTGTTCACCTTGTCACTTTATCTTTGAGACACTCTGTCCCTTAAGACATTAAAATAATTTCAAGGGAGATGCATCTGCTCAAAGAATAAACCACTGCTTTCCTGCTAGCCCCACACTAGCCTGTGCTGCTCACTGACTTCATCTGAGCCATTCAGCATCCGCTCCAAATGCTGCTTCAAGGTAAGCTCTGCTGGTGATTAGACAACAGCCAAGCAGACCATGGAGCATTCAGTAAGGCAGGGATAACACCTAAGTATAAAGTAGCAAAGGAAATGCATGCTGCAGGCACAATCAGCACTGTAAACGGCCCAGCCTTGTGTCCTGCCTGGCAATGGTCTCCTATTACAGTTGCCTGCAAAGGTCCTTAATAAGAAGGTGCCTCAGCATGCCAAACACTCAGCAAACTGTCCCTGTCTCATTCACCTGCCTGATCCAGGATGTGTCAGAGGATGGATGGACGGATAACTGCTTGCTGACGAGTGACGCACATCCCCGCAGGGAGCCTCCTTTAGAGAGAGTCATGTCTAAAATTGCAGGGGCTGAATTCTCCCCTGATCATGGGAACACCTACAGCCCTAATGAATGATTTCAAGCCCTGCCTGAGATGATTTAGTGCAATCTAAAATGGTTACCTGTTCAGCTGGCAGGATCTGTCTAGCTGCTTTATCATGAGAGAAAATAGTAATGCAGCATGGGAAGCAGAATGGACTTAGCATTAATGTGTCTAAACTAAAAATCGGACTCAAATGAATCCTTAAAATTACTTCTCTGGTTTCATCATTTAAACAAAATCATATCCAGTTTTAATAACATTTCCCAGGTTTTTTTATAAATGAAATGCTGAACAGTTTGGTGTATGTTGCCATGCAGGGGTGGCAATTGCTTTTGCCTACTATCTTCCCCAAACCAGAAATGCCAAAAGTATGCATATGCTCGAGTCTCCTGCACAACTGCTCCTTTTGTGACATGAGGGAAAGCAGACAACCCAGGAATTTGGTGAACACCACTGCTTTACTATGCTGAAGAGCTGTTTGGAGGATCAGACACCCAAAATCCACATTTTCCATTTGTCCCAAGACAGTGGGTGAGTCTGGCTATGATCAGACAGTGGTGGGTGGAGAGTGGTTTAGGATGCCATTGTCACACTGTCACTGTGCTTGACTACCTGCAGCCCCCTCAGCTGAGGCAGCCTGACTGGCACAAACACTATTTTATGGCAGATGAGGCTGATTTGCTTCCTTTGCACTGTGGGGTGGAACAGGCAGATGCTGACTGCTCCTGTCTCTTTGCTGAGAGCTGCTGGCTGGACCTCAGTAACTCAGCTGCTTGTGAACCTGCCTGACCAGAAGAAGATGAAGCTTCCTGCTATGGGGACAGTGCAGTGAGGACCCATGGGATTTGCTGCAGTGGCAAGACAAAGAGAAATTAATCCAGTGTGACAGAGTTGTATTTTTTCATTTTCAAGGTTGAGGAGATGAGATTTTGGGATTTATTTCTCTCTCTGTCCCCCACAGTCAGCTAAATCGTTTCTGAGGATGAGGGCTGCGATTCCCCGATGAATTCTAATTTCTCAAGTAAGCTGAGAATTTAAATTACACACTAAATGAAATTAATATGTCTGCTCAAATTCTGCTGAATGATGAACAGATTCATGAGCAAATGAAAGGAGAAAGAATGAAGTGCTGTCTACAGCTTCTTCAAACCCAAGTCCTGATTTCAGTTCACTTGCATCGCTTAGCCAGGGACATTAGCATGAATCTTGCTAGCACTGAAATCTCTACCTTTCACCTCTGACAGAGAGTGTTTGTCAGTGAGGACTGTGTCACTGCTTAGAGAGGATTTTAGGGTAGGTACATCTGTATGGGCTTTGCCTGCAGGCTGCATGGAAAGGAATGTGACAGGGCCATGCTGATCCCAGCGCTCCCTGGAGTGTAAGTGTGACCATGTGAGTGCCATTAGTGCAGCTGATGGCTGTGCCTACCTGCATTGAAAAAAAAAGGCAAAAGAAAAGTGATTTTTACTGAACAGGTGTAGCAGAAAGAAAAAGGACCTACCTCTTGTCAGTCCCCTCCTGTGAATACAGGGAATACAGTTTCAAGCTGATACAGGCATCAGCACTGATTATTCAGGACAGGCTATCTGAATGAGGATTGTTTCATTTAGTTTTGGAAAAGACTCTTCAGATAGCAAGGGTCACACAGCTATGTCACCCAGCTACTAACCTGGGTGAGATGCAGTATTCTTAGCTGAAGCCTGTTATTTTTCTGATCCAGCCAAACTTGGGAAAAATAGTGAACTGTTTTCTTGTTTCTAACTCCAGTTGTGTGAACTGACTAGCAAGAAAAGATGTATGAATCTGTCTTCCACAGTCCCTCCTGGACTAGGTTTTAAACATCCATACAGCAGCATTTCCATATGTTTCCATCTGGCTGCTGCTCTGTGCCTTTAGCATGGCTGAGAGCTGGCACAGACACCAGTGGGCAGGGAGTGGTTTTAAGCCCCCTTCAGTTCCCAAGAAGGCCTGATCATGAACTGGCAAATGACCTAGGGACTACAAAGTTAATGTTTGTGTCTATCGTCCAAAGATGCAGCCTTTAACTTCTTGCATGGGAGCTACTACCAGCAGCAGGCAGTGCATTGCATGCACAGCAGTGCAAGGGCTCATTCTGAGGTAATGCTCAGCTAGAAGGCTGCCTGTGCAAGTTATGGAAAGGTTTCTGAGGGCCTGGATGATGTTACTTTGCACTTCTCTTCAGAAAACACACACCAAAACATCACACTATTCCTTAGCACAGAGGAGAATGTGTAAAGGACTGCTCCAGTCCCAACCAAAGCTATAATCTATTTACACCACGCATCTCCAAAAGTGGCTTTATGTTCCCAGCAGCACGTCCTCATTCCCTAGCCACCCTATCCCAGCACCAAAGCTCATTTTTCTGACCCTCATGAGATTATGGGAAGGAATGGCTTCTCTGCTCCTATCCACTATTGGGTTTTGTCCCAGAGGAGAGCAGGTCATTTCCTGCAATGAAAACCTCATGGCTGTACACTTCAGGGAAAAAAAACCCCACTATTTTCAACACACAGAGCATTTTACCTCTTCATGGCATGATACAGTAGTGAATCATCTTTGTAAAACACTAAGTTGTGTTTTACTGCTGGTAGAAACTATTTAACTGGTTTACCTTAGAGTCATGTAGAGCATCTGTGGCAGCAGGGGAGCAGAGAACCAGGACTCCTGCTCCCAGTCCTCCTCTCGAGCTGTCTTTGCAGCCATTTTACTCAGACAGGTTGCGAGTGCATAGCAGCCAGCAGCAATTAATCTCTCTTCATCTCTGAACACCTTTCTGTACTGATTTCAAAGGCATCTATTGTTGCAGCTCCCACCTCACAAGGGCATTTATTTTGTTCTCATTCAGAATGTACTTTTTCACTTAATTTTAAAGGATTGAGATTTTTATTCCTAATGGCTGCAAAATACTGCACATAAGGATTTCATTTATCACTGTCAAAACTGGACTATATGAACAGCACTGGCAATATTTAAATGTAATTTTTTTTCCATTTTTCACATTTACCTTCAGAAGGGGACTTATTTTGTATTTTCATTTACTTTTCAAAGAATATTTTTCCTGCCAGCCAGAAGAACAAAGTTAGATATCTGGGGAAGCATTTGCATCCTGATAAGCCCAACTAAAAAGTTTCCACTTACAAACTGATCTCTACAAAACCTAATCTATAAAACTGAGCTACTCTCTTCTTTAACATATTTTAAAGGGACAAAGATAATTAATTTACTTCACCTGGGAAGAACTTCTGCAAATGCCCTCTCATCATTTTTACTCAACTGAACACAGGTTTAAGTCAAAGCCATTTGCTTGACCCTGCTAAATAATGTGACAGACAAAAACAAAAGAGAAAAAACCCCAAAAGACCCAGTCTTTTAAGTGCAATTTAACTCTCTTCATTTAAATAGCTCAATTAATTTAAAACATCACTTATGCTATAGGCACAATCTACCAGATACACAGAGGTAATATTAGTGCGTACATTACATTTATTATGAGTTCTGATGTTCTGTGAAGAAGCATTAAGGTCACTGGTGCATGTACTAAATGTGATGTGTATTTAGGAGAGTAATAGTACAAACTTGCTTAGCTGAATACTTACAGCCTTTGGTTACACAGGACATCATCATATAGTGTGTATTTGTATAAAAAACCACTTGAATGGAGTCTGACATAAGTAGGCTTGAACTGCATAGACACTTAGTCAAATGTCCATGCTTGCATGCTAAAGATTGGTCTGTGGGAAAGAGCATGTGTTATATTGCCTACATAAACTACAGATTTAAAATAATAATTAAAATATTTTTTAATATGTTGTCACTGGGAAAGCTTTCACTGACTGGCAGATACCCCTGCTTGGAATGACTTGTTGTGTTCCCATCAGTAGGCAAACAAATAAAGTCCTAAGTGATAATGCCACAGGCATCACATGGGCTTAGAAGGGACTCATACTCTGCTGACTCCAGCATTGTGCTTGGAAGGGACTCTTGGCCTTTTCTTTTGCCAGGACTGGACTGCATCTGACAGTCCAAGCCATGTTTCTGGCTTTATTTAGCAGCAAAATATTGTATATCCATTCTGCTTCATCATCTGCTGCATTTGGTTTCTACAAACCTATGCATTTCAAACAAAAGTCTCTATTTTCTGTCTAGTAAGATGAAAGCAGATGGAGACAGGCAACTAGGCTGGTTAACACTACTGTTTCCTTCTCTGGAAAAGGCAAAGAAAGAATGTTACTAGTGAGCAGAGTATTTGGAGGGCATGTCACCCTCCGATTACTCTGCTCCCCAAAAGAGGACTTTCAGGCATTGTTTCACTAGATGAACTGCCTGTTTACTATGAAACGCTGCAGGAGAACAGGATGTGTACAGCTCAGGGTGCCTCTTCCTGCTATTCAATTCATGAGCCCCAGTGCTGGGTACTTGGCTCAGCTGGAGGGTAGTCCCACACAGCAAACCTGCTCCCCTAACAGGATTACTGACCTGATCCCTCCCTCAGTGGGGCTGCCACAGTCTGGAAATTTGACACACAGCCTCAGAGCTCAATTAGTTATTTAATAAGTTTATGATTAACCAATCTGCTGATTAAGCTTTCATTAATTAGGTTGGCAGGAATTCTGTTTCAGAGGGATAGTGGCCTCCAGTGTCTCAGAGCAGGGTTGGAGAGCCCTTGTGTTTGGCCTGACACTCCTCCTTCCTGCTCCAGAAGTATCCGCGAAAGCTGTTTGGGTGGCACCTGAGGATGCTGCCAGATCACTGGGGCATGGTGGCCCTTGGAGACAGCTCAGTACTGTGGCCTGGTTGTTACACCTGGGGCAGCTCAAAGGCTCCTGCTCCTCTCTTCTCTCTTCTGAAGTCTTGCCAGATGGTGACGAGGGAGGCAGGCAGGGTTTATCCAGGGCAGCTGGAGATCTCACAAGTACAGTTTCAAAGGGCCTGGCCTGCCATTTTGGTATTTTGATTGGGGTAGGGGGGCTCACAGAGAGGAGTGGGAACCCCTTCCCTCTTTCTCTTTCAGAGAGAGTATAGAGGAAGTTCACAGCTTCACCTCTGGCTTTGTTCTGTGGTTTATGGTCTGAAGGATGGGGCTCAGTGGATGCTGCAATCTGTTCCCTGTAGCGTGCCTTGGCTGAGAGGGCAGAGTGCTGCCACCTTCCTTCTCCAGGTTGGCCCCTGCTTTGGTAGAGAAATCAGGACTGGGCTAAGGGATTAGTCTCAAACTATGATAAATGATTACATCTTTTCCTATCTGCAATGGATCCTCTGTCTCCCTTCTCAGGCAAGGCTGGTACCTGTTGGTGTTAGTGGAGGATGGCACAGGGGATGGCAGCCAACTGCTTCCTGCCCCTAATGTTACATGTCCTCATGTTACAGGTGCAGGGCTGAGGGTTTGGCAGCTGCCTTCTCCTTACACCTCTCAAAAGGGTTGATGACAAAGCACAGCCATGCTTCTAAGTGGCAGAGGGAAACAGGACTGGCCAGAGAAAGCTCATGTCCCTGCTGAAACCCCTGAGAAAGAGGCTTGAAAGACAAGATGAAAGACAAAGTTCTGGCTGTAGCTGCTTTAATAGCTGCAGGAGAGGAAGCAGGGCTGGGGGATGACAGATGCGACCCCTGCTGCAGAGCCCTGCAGCTGGAAATCAGACATGTGCACTGCTGAGCTGAAGCTTCAGTCAAAGGACCAGCAGGTCCAGTGGCAGAGAGCTCAAAGGGGCTCTGGGAAAGCCTGACTCGCGCTGAAGAAAGCAGTAATGTGCTGAGAAAGATGATGGACAATTCTTAACTTAGAACTGCGATGTTGTGAGTTTATGTCATGGTTTAGTATTTTAATGCTGATGTATTTCATGCTTTTGTTACCCTTTATTGGTGGAGCAGTGATGCTCACAAGAGATTTGTTACCACAAGCTGCCAGGTGCTGGCGTGTCCCTTCAGGGCTGAGGTTATGGTACTGCCACCCCATCCCGCTCGCTGCTGGACCACAGGCAGCCCTCAAGGAGAAGGGATGGGTGCTAAAGCACTTCTGGCCTGAGCAAGGTTTAACACTGCTTTCAGGGGGCAGGAAATGGGAGTTTAGTCGAACGGGAGGCAGGTGTTACCAAGACTGAACGTGAGACCCCTTCTCTCATGACACACACTACTGATCTTGCAAAGACTCATGCCTTTTGATTGGCAAATGGGCCCACCTCCTTCAAACAGCTGGCAGGGGAGGTTCCTGATTCTGCCTCCCAGCTGCCTGCTCTTAACACCGTAGCACTAAATGAGACTGCTGGCAATGCTGCAGCTGCCGTGTCCCCGCTATCTGACCCTCTCTCCTAAATGAACCACTGAGGCAGAAATTCTGGCAGACCAACATGTTTACCTCCCTCCCGAATGGCCAACTCTATGCACTGAAGGAAGGAAAAAAATCCCAGCTTGGATTTGCTTATCAAAAGACCATTAGCTAAGGATTTTCTAAGGCATTTCTGAAAGAAAAGGAAGGAGACGTGCAAAAGCAATACAAGAAATACCATCATTTTGGTGCCGCTTGCATGCCTGGGTCAGATACGTGTTGGGCCACAGCGAGCACACTTTCAGCTTCAGTTGGCACATTTGAGAGCTAAAACTGCCAGCTGCATACCAACATAAGGTTTACTGTTGAACAGCTACCTGTTTGGCTGCCTGTGGTAAGATGAAAGGAACAGGAGAGTAGAACAAAAGAGGAGAGAAACAGCCTGAGGGTCTCAGCAAGCAAGGCTTTATTGCAGTGGAGGTAAGGGACTAAGGAGTGTGTATAGAAGACACAGTTGCTTGCCTGAGGAAATCAAGACAAAAGAGAGACTATGCATAAGGACTACAGGCAGCTAGAATGGTGGGCATTTCAGTGATGCACAGTTCCTTTTAATTACAATTTCAGCTTGAACTATCTTTCAATAATTAAGATATACAACAGGCTTTAACTTTTGTACACACAGAGACTTAAACACAGTGAAAGTGGGTTTAATTTAATGATGAAAAAGGGGAGTGAAGAGGGTCAAGATATATAAAGGACTTTTTAAGGGTCAGGGACCCCATTAAGGATTTTATAAGAAATTACCTGCCCGCTCTTCAGTCAGGCTGTACTGCTGGATGGACAGACAGAGGTGAAGGGAAGAGGAGATGACACTGGGAAGATCCTGGCTGGCTGCTGATGGAGCAGGTAGAATGTGCAAGGAACAAAATCCTGCAGACTCCAATGTAAAGCAAAAGACGTGACAGCAGGGGGGTATAAGCTTAAGGCATGCCGAGATTTCAGAGAGTCTTTGCAAAGATACAAGCTTGCTTTGTGTTTCTTTTTGCTATGCGTTCTTGTAAAAGAATCTATTTTTCCGTTCATAATCTGATTTGAATCAAGAACACAGGTTTCCATTGCCAATCAACTGCATGCAGGCTAACAGTATCGACTGTTGTCTTTTTTTGCCTCATTATTTCTCTCCACACAAGCATCAGGAACTTTTAGGTCATACTGTATCTCAAATTACCCTGGGGACAGAAAACAAAGGTGACAGGTTTATCTGTCCTTAACATAACTTCACGGTGAAGTGACATCAGAAACTCACTCTGAATTGGGATGTCTGCAGGAGACAGTGGGAATGAGGCACTGGGTCCCCTGAGGAAAGAAGTTCAAGCAAGTGCAGGGAGGATTGGAGGAGCTGTGGTGTGTACACACAGACGCACGCACGTTCAGTGACTCAGGTCTGGAATCTCTTTCTCTCACACACTGTGCTGGAAGGAGCCTGGCTTTTGCCAAGACCCAGACAGAAACAGCATTAACACTCAGATTTCTGGACAGCCTTTCCACCCCACTGATGCTGGCAGAGTCAGCACTGAAAAAGGAAAAGCTGTGAACAGAGGGAAAGTGGAGCAGAAAATATTCTCTGCTTTCAACAGGTCTTTGAGGCTTCTACACAGTTGCATTTGTGAGGTGAATGGAAGGGCAATTCTAGGCTTTTGGGAATAAAAAACCTTTAACTTCTCTTCAGCAGAGATATGCAGGAAGCCCAGGGACTGACAGCCTTGTCCTTTCCAGGGATGGCACTTTAGTCAAAATTTGGGGGCACTAGGATCTGAAGAGCTGTCTTTCACAGAGCTTCTCCTTGGGCAGTGTGTGCACTGGGAAAATGAGAGTAAGAATCATCATTTTCTGATCATCCAATAAACAATCCAGCAAAGCCATCTGATTGAGGAGACATGTCCTGACTTGGAGCTCATAGGGATAAAAAATGAGGATGGAGAAAGAACTCAAACTGGCAATTTTTTATCTCCTGCATCTGTTCCCTGGGCGCCTGAAGTCATATTGACTCAGACCGATGACAGAAACAAGGTTTCTTCCTACCAGGTCTCCAGGGTCCACTAAAATATAAAGGAAAGCAAGCTGCATCTCCTCCCCTGACCACACTATGACAAAGCTGTCAGAACAGCTCTGACAGTATCACGCCTGCAGCAATGTCTGGTGGAAAAGCCACAGAGAGCCATCACTCTTCCACATCTCTCTGGAGAGAACGGTACTGGAAACCAGCTCCAGAAAGTATTTCCTTCTGTGAATTTCATTGATTTCATGCTTAAAAGCAGCAAACTGGAACAAACAAGACCTCCAACAAAGTGTCCCTGCTGCGTCTGTTCTGGAGAGGGTGCTTCGCAATGGCACATTACAGTAACATGGAGACATAAATTTGGGGGTTAAGCCTACCATACTTTGCTCACTGGAAAGGCCTCAGTGGCTGGGAAAGTGACTGTGGTTTTTGTATTTCACTTGCAGTGTTAAATGCACTCTGCTTACTTTGGCTGACCTTGTGAAAAACTGTTCTTAGGATTTACTGCTGGCTCCATAACCTGATCATATGGAACAGAACTCATGAAGGTCA
Organism: Oriolus oriolus; assembly: GCA_013400235.1. Classification (NCBI taxonomy): domain Eukaryota; kingdom Metazoa; phylum Chordata; class Aves; order Passeriformes; family Corvidae; genus Oriolus; species Oriolus oriolus. The sequence goes on along the minus strand of VXBT01012380.1, from coordinate 119,783 downwards.
ACCAACCTCTAACAAAAGTGCAAGGAGCTAGGAACGTGAAGGAAAAGTGAAGGAAAAGAGCACAAGTCAGTGCCTGGGTAGATGGCGCCCAGGGGGTACTTTCTGGAAATCTCTGGGGACCACTTGAAAACAACTGGGTGACTTTAGCACTGCTGGACTGGCAGAGGGATCTGTATGTAGCAGACCCCAGAGGCCTTGAAGGACTGTCCTGAATAATAGTTTTTTCAGTAATGTCCGTTTACAAGTCATGTAGTCCTGAGTTTTCAGTTTTAGGACCTCAAATATTCTCTCCTTAATTTTTCACAATTCTGTGACCCTGCTTCTGGATTATAGAGCCGGTCTGTGAGGTCTGACAAGTTGCTCTTTTGTTGCATCCCGCCTTTGAAAAGTTTAGTATTGTTCTGTAATGCTGTTAGATGTTTTGTTTGGAACAATCAGCTTTGTTCTAAACTCTTGGACCATGAATGAGAATTTAGTTTTTCTGGACGTCAGTTTGCTGCAGACCAATATTCACTTTTTCCTAAGGCAACGTCCACACCTTTAACAGTCTTGAACACCTGCCCACTGCCTCCACTCCAGCCCTAAAATCTTCATAAGGAGATCAAACCAGTGTTTTTCACATAGAAATAGTCAACCTCACCCTCCAGGATGGACTTTAATCTTCTTTGATTCAAATCCATTCCCTCATTCTACAGGAAAAAAAGCAGGAAATTCATAAAAGAAGAAACATGGGATGGGATGATTCATTTGCTTTTGTTTTTTTCTGTGTTTTCTTACATTATTTGTGGCATGCAGCAGGTAGGGATCTATGTGTGACAATCAGCCTCTGGGTCATGATCGCTTTCTGCAAATCCCCTTAAAAATCCAAATCACAGATGAAAAAAATCCCTTTGCCAATCTAAGATAAAAATGCCTTTTCTAAAGGCTGGTTGAGACATGACCAACACCAAGAAGAGCTCAAATTGGTCTAAGAAATGGAGGTGTTGCACAGCCACCTTGGTAGCTGCTTGTGTCACCTCACACAAACACATGCACAAACACTTTAATTTGGTTCTTGTACACTCTGTTAATGCCCTGTGCTAATGCCCGAATATTTTGCTAGGACACAGTAGGTACAAGAAATCAGCTGCTTGCTCATATTACAAAATCATTCAGCATTAAGGAATGCAAGTTAGGAAACACATCTGTAAAAAAACCAATCTCCCTGTCTGTGCACTGGAGTTAGTAAGAGATATAAGAGAGGAGAAAATTAGTTTTAATATGTTTTTAAATTCAGTCAAGAAGGTTTGGTGAATTATAAAGAAGAAAAAGCAGTAATTACAACTTTGAAAGATGAACATTTATAACGGAGTGAAAATCAAGCAGCAATCGGGTTTTTCTTGTTTACTAGGGGGCATACCAGAGTATGAGTTTGAGTTCATGCAACTCACCGAAGTCTACCTCTGCAAATCTGGCTGTGGTTATGAATCTGTGTTATCTGAATCCAAACGTGTAACTAGACAGAACATTTTTTTTTTTTTGCGGGCAATGAGCAGAAACTATACGACATCCTAAAAAACCAACCTGGTGTCCTAACCAGAAAGAGGATCACAGGATTACTTCAGCTGGAAGGGACCTCAGGACCCTTCTAGTCTTGCTCAGCTATAGGATCAGTTATAGGATCAGACTGGGCTGCTCAGAGATTTATTTAGTCAGATTTTCAAAACCTTCAGGGTTGGACATGACATGACCTTCCCGGGAAAAGTTTTCCCATGCTTGACTGCCCTCATGGTAAAAAAGGATTTCTATAAGGTGAGAAAAGTAACAGGTTGGGAATAAAGTACCCACTAGATGCTCCAGGCAATTTACTGCCAACTCAGGCATGATGCTATTATTCTCAATAGCACAGAGGAAGTTTCACATGAAGCTTTTCCTTAGAAACCTCCAGATTATCCTGGTCATCTCCCATCTGATGGTCATAACCAGGTAAATGCAGACAACTGGCACTGTGTTTTTCTTCCTTTAGTCCTGCCCTTTTCCCGTTCTCTATCTGCTCTGCTTTGAAGCAGAGGAGATTACAGCCTAGTTCTAGGTCAGATGAATGTGCTGTAAAGGGTTCCATTCACCTTGTCTCTCACAATGAGACCCAAAGCAGCCACAGCCTTCTCTGAAGTGGTCATGACTCTGATTTCCAGCGAGATGGAAATTCCCTGGTACCCAGGAATGTTTAATTGCAGACAGAAAGAAGAACACTGCCAACAAAGGAGCTAAAATCACCTCCTTGCATTGATCATCCCCTTCCAGTGCAGGACAGGAAACCCAGAGAACCCAAAGTCAAAATCAGGGACATTTGTGTATTGTAGCTGTTCTGCACACAGGCAGATGTGAGTCTGTGAGGAATTAAAAACATGACATCTGCCTGCACAGAAATAACTGCGCCAAAGTTTTGCTTTTACATTTTGCTTGAACCCCTGCCCCACGGATCAGAGGCTGCATAAAGCCACACTTCAACCCGACAGCTGAAGCATTCAGGCAGAAAAAGAAACTGAACTTGAGTCTTTCATGTTCTGGCTGAAAGTCAGCAGCTAAAAAAGGCATAGCTGCTTTGTGACTTGAGTGTCCCAAACTTTTTACGGTCAAAACCACCTTGTGAATTAGACATGAATTTGTGAAGGATTTTTGAACCATCAGTTATATGTTCCTGTAGTGATCTAAAAAAAAAAAAAAAAAAAAAGTAGTGCTAGGATTTACTAGGGAGTCTAAACCCAGGATACTTGTTTTCCTTTAAAAAAATGTAAGCAAAACCTGAAAATCCAGATTTAAAAGGCAGCCTCCATTATGGATTCAAACTACCCATGCTCGACAGCATCACTCTAAATATTAGGTATGCTAGCCCTGTTCAAGACACACTTTTAGCAGTGTCATTTATTATGTCAAGCAGTTGAACTGTTTGACATAATAAACTCAGACGAACTTATACACAGTACAATTGTCTCCCTCGAACTCTCAGACGAACTTATACAAAGTACAATTGTCTCCCTTTTACTCTTCATCTGTTCTCCCAATTTTCTAGTCCTAGAACCAGTATTTAAAATAATTCATAAAAAACTCTTCCTTGTTTTGAAAATGAGCTCTTACTTTCAGGCTGGGTAGTGATGGGGGACAGAGAGGGGCTGTTTTCTAGCACTGGTGTAACTTGGGAGCTGAGTTGCAGCAAAGGGGCTGCCAGCAGCCCATAGCTCTGAAACACCTGGTGTGATTAAATCTTCTTCTCATAGCCAGCTCACAGTTTACTCACGGCAGAAGGCAGTTTAAAACTCATGAGCTTCTGACTAGTGAGCTAGACAGAACTGCATCATTCCTCCAGAACACATTAACACCTGCTGACTTGATTGTACCAATTTCACAGCAGTAATCAAAAAAAGAGGGTATGTGGGTTGTTTGGAAAAAGTGGGGACTGTCTTCCAGTTGGAGAAGAAGGCAAAAAAAAATCAAAGTTATAGCAAAAAAATGAGATGGTTTTGGGTTTACAGTAGAATTATCTTAAAGCCCCACAGAGGATTTATTTTATTGCGCTATAAACAGTGTTACTTTATGAGACAAAGGGTTGGAACATTCACAAAAGCTTAGGCTGAATCAATTCAAGCTCTAAGGTAAGCAGCAAGTGGGATAAAAAAGGCAGAGAATTATGAGAAAAAATATTTGGGCAGAGTTCAGGTGAAAGGGACATGAACAGGAAGGAAGGCAGGAGTCACTGAGAGCAATGGCTCAGCTGTGCAGTCTCTAGAAGTGAGGATGGATGATTTCACTGACACAGAAAGTGGGAGGAAGCCTGGGAGAGGAACAGTTGGCAAAGCAGTGTAGAGAGAACAGGAGTCTACTACTAGTAGGAGGCAGACACAAACAGATCACAGTGATTACACAGGCTGGAGATAAAGACTTGGATCTATCTCCCAAGAATGTATGTGTTATCCCTTCTTTCCCCTTGTAACTGGACCTGGAGAAAGGACAAAAATATTGTCTATGGCGCATGTTTTCCTATATGTCAGTTTAGAAAGAGGGTTTGGACAATGCTCAAACGTTTTAAAATTTGATCAACAATTCCTGCTTTTCCTTCTGGAAGATGCTTCAAAAAGGAGACCACAGCTATTTTGCACAGTACCAGGCTGCAAAGTTCCATTTCCATGAGTGATGCAGAAAAGCATACCCTCAGCACAAGCTATTCAGCCATGATGCAGGCAACACGTAACACTTTTTGAATGGTAGTTGTGTATAACAGCTGGAGAAATGAGATAGGAGTGTCCAAGTACTGCTGTGATTTTTTTCTTAAATAAAATTTTATCTTGGTAAATATATGGCATCTGTAAAAACAACTTTATTTTCCTTCAGTGTGCCCTGCTTTATAGAGAATGACTGCCAAGAGGAACAAGGAAAGAACTGCGCCAGAAGTTTGAGGTTTGAAAGAAACTGAGAGGTGCCAGAAGACTTTCTACACATGGCAGAGCAGGAAGGCTGTGGTCCTTCCTGGAGAGGTCACTGCTCCTGCCAGGAGTGAAGTGTCAGAGTATAGGCAAAACTCCCTCTTAGTCCCAGTCAGGACTCTGAAGGTTCAGAGACCTTTTTGCACAACTAAGCTGTGAGAATTCAGAGAACTTTTTGCACTATCCTCACTGCAGCTTAATTCCCATTCCTAAAGCTTCTCTAGAAAGCAGTGGTGTTGGCTGGTGTAAGAGGCTGAGATGCTGACAACAGCTGAAGCTGTTGAGTTGCTTCTACCAGTATGCCAACTTAGACAACATGTGCCCAGCACAAGCCCATACTGCTCCATGTCCTGCTTCAACCAGTCCTCCTTCCATGAAGAAATACAGAGTGGTTTCTTCTGTGCTGCCTCCTGCTTTTAGGAATTGCTCCTCCCTTGACCTCTGCACCAAAACTGATGGACATGATGAAATGTGCCTGTTGCTGACTGGGCAAAAACTGTACTTAGTTTGTTGCTGCTACAACGAACAATTCTTGTGAATTGGCACATGTCCCTGCCTGCCACATCACAGCTGGGCCTTGCAGGTGGTGCTTTGCCTGCACCACTGGCTGTGTCTGGAAAAAGGGGATTCTGCTGTGCACAGCTGGATGTAACACTGTCTGCTCTGCCTGGAACAAAGACTGGGGTCACAGAAGAAGGGTTCATTGGGTGTACCTCTGTTCATGCTCAGGTGAGGTCTGCATCCAGGACTACCATGGTACCCTCATCTAAAAAGGACTCTGCTACTGACACATAATATGGATGACATCCTTGTCTAGTCTGCTCTCCTGTTGTGGCACACCAAGATTTCTGTGTTTTTCTGAGTTCTGAGTCTCCAAAGGATCCTTTAGTATCTCATAGAAGCAACATGAAGTTTTCAGATTGCTATGAACACATCCTCTGTGCAAAGGATAGCAGCTGAAACCCAAGAATTGTAGTGAACTTACTATACCAGGACATGCTCCTTCCCTTTGAGAAGTGTATGTGATTTCTATTTAATAGAGCTTGATCTGCTGATGGAGCATTTTAGCCCCCACATTCAATGAGCAGACAGTAACCTTTCCCTGTTAAGAGCTGAGTGCGCAGCATGGAGAAGACAAAGCAGGAGCCCACATCACTTGAAAATCAGAACAAATTCAATTAACCATCAAGTATAGTTTAAGGCTCATCATTAATAAATCAAACACATTACATAAATGCATCACCCAACACTGTCTGTAGATGCTGTGGTCTGTTCTGGAGCCAATTTACATTAATTATACTGGGCTATACTTGCTTCTTTCAAGTGCTAGGCAGAAACTCACCTACCTTTGGACACATCAGAAAGAACTACAGAAATAGTAACACCTGGGTAATTCAAAACTGGGAAAATGTTACACTGGTGGTACCTACATTTAAGGACACAGGACTTTTGAGAAGCCAGAAAACAGTACTATTGCCCTTTCCTGTGTTCATTTTTTTAAAGATACCAACATCTGAGCAGGCAGTCTTATCATCTCAGCTGCTGCTAATCTTTTTAATGTCAGGAACAAGCTGTAAATCACCTTTGGGGATCATTTTCTTTTAAACCAGTTCTCTACATACTCCACAGAAAATAGCGATGAGAGTAACACGTATGTACTTGCATAACAAGACCTCTGGACCACTGTGTGGTGCTGCCTGCTGGGGTTAGGCTTTGCTAGACCAGGTACTTTTTACTGTCATCACTACTTCAATTACTGATTTTTTTTTCCTTTCTATCAGAGAATCTCAATAATTTGCTCAATTTGTTCTTCCTCACAACCTTCTGAGCTGCTTTGCATATTTGAGGTGACTGACTGTGGTGGGTCAGATAAAGAAGAGAATCTGTAATTTGCAGCTCTGGGCTTCTTCAGGCATGAAACCCCCATTTAAACTCTGGATGCTTTGGCCCATTCCCAATGCAAAATAAAATAATTTGTGCAGAAGTAGATCTTCAGGATTACCTCTCCTTCCTAGACTATCACATTGTTGGTACCATAAAAATATGGAGTGGCTAAAGGACAGCCAGGTAACACCCCAAAATTATCCAGTTACCTTACAGTTTCCTTCTTCATGACTTTTTACCTGAAGGAGTATTAGCCAAGAGTGGTGTGTGCAGTACAAGATGTGAGTGGGTGTGAGTCTGTTGGCCTGTGAGGTGTGTTGGTACCCAGGAACGTGTCACGGGAAAGGGGCACATACCACTGTGGAGGGCTGGGAGAGGCCAGTGAAGCCCTGGTGCACTGGCATTACAAATCAAGCAAAATTGCAGTGACACAAGAAGCCAGGTCATTTGGTGAACCTCATGCCACATCATTCCCATCTTCATGTGCTCGTGCTCTGCTCCTCAGATTTGCTGACTGGAACCTCTCTTTCCTCTGTCTCACCCCCTCACACACTCCCTCCTGCCTGGAGATCTCTGCTGAACTCCAGCGATTGCTTTGTTCCAGTTTGTCTAAATGGCTTTACTCTTCATCCAAGCTTGTCTCAGGCACCTCTTCCTTTCTGCCCCTCTACTTCTCTTCTAACTAATCTGCAATAATATGCCTGTCAGAACTGGTTTTCTGCCCTCATCTTTGCAGCTCTGTCTGCAGACAGCCCTACTAGCCTCAATGTGATGCAGCTGTTCACTCTCTCATCCTCTCCAAAAAGAGCCTGGAATTATCCTACAGGAAGGATGCTACCATAAATCTGTGTACACCATTTCTCTTATGAATGGAAAGAATAATAAGATTAAAAAAAGTTTAAATAAATGCCTCCCAAGCTCCATGAGACTTCCGAGTGGTGGGCTGCACTTCTGTCTTCATGAAGAAAATCAATAGCAGCGTTGTATTGCTCCTGCTTTCTGGCTTCCAGCCCGCCCTTCCCCCCATGCAGTCCACAGACTGTGTTCAAGGAAATGGGTGTTCCCGGGGGAGCAAAATGGCTTTCTGCACTTAAGGTAATGATGTCACTTGAGGTCGCCATGTGAACAGTTATGGATATGAAAATCTGTAGTTTTGTCAACAGAGCTGGAACCTGGGGACCTAGCTTAAGAGTTAGAGCCTTTTTATAAAATGTTTCCCTAATTTACCTACAGAGCGTCTTCCCAGAAACAACAGCTGCTGAACCTAATTAGCATTAATCACCTTGTTACAGAAGAGCAACTGGGAATAGTATAGTACTTGAAACACTGACAAAATGATACACTAATGGCATTGATCTGTCCAGTCTACTTCAACTTTCCCTTTATTATTCTGTTTTCTGTATGAACAGCTTCAGAAGTCACAAGTTTTGGAGCAGACTGGGAAGTGATGATGCAGAAAAGGAGCTGCAGATGGGGACAGAAACAGTGCCTTTCAGCCTACACAAGATGCTTGCTGCCTGCTCTGTTTGTGATCGCACTTCCCAGTTCTGCATCTTGACCTGCGGCAAGAGCAGTCCTGGAAGGGGATCTCTGAGCACTGCATCCTTTTGAGCAGCACGAGGATAGGTTCTCTGCTGTGTGCTCTGTGGCTCTTCAATGGAGAGCTTTAAGACAAGCTCTGAACCCACACCCTACCCCAGGAGAAGGCGTTAAATACCTACACCAACTGAAAGATCAATCTCAGAAGCCACATGGGGTGGTCTGTCATTTACTGGGGTCAGAGACCTTCCGTAAAGTTTTGGCCAGAAATGCATCAATTTTGTTAAGCTGAACCCTGAGGGCTTTGTAGTTCTGACTGATACTCCTGGTACTATTCCTCCCTGATCACACAGCAATCCAATACCTGCCATGAATACACAGCAGCAGGCTGAAAGGCAGGAGCTAACAACACAGACATGTCATCAGCCTCTGTCCCCAGATGGATTATCACCTCTGTTCACTTCAATCTCCACCAAGATGGGGCTCAGTCACAAATTAGCTTTGTCCAGTTCAGACACTTCAGGGAACACCACTCTCTATGTCCTTGTGGCAGTGTTTTTGCTGCTGTTTAACCCTACCAGTTCTGCTTGGTCTAAGTGAACAGCATTCCAGTAACTTCCTTGAGGTGGGACTCCGTTTCTCTAGCTTAGACACTCAATTTTCACATACTTTTAAGACCCCTTTGAGGAACCTCCCAAAACCAGTGCCTTATTCCCTCTCTAGTCCAAGGAGAGGAGGTGCTTACATCTAAGACCACAGGCACCTCGGAGGGCTGAAGACTGCTGTGAGTGTCTCTGCCTCTCTCCCACATGTTCATCTGCAGACAGACATGCAGGACATTTTCTGCCAGGCTCTCAGTGTGGTGGATGTGCTGATGAAGATGCCTCTGCCACAATCCCTCATCCCACCTGTTGCTTGTTTCGCAGCATGCCAACCAGTTTCCACATCACCCATTCTGTTTTAACGCTAACTAATGTCATGGACTGCTAGGTAAGACAGACACAGACTGTCTGGGTAGGGATTTCAGCCCAGAGAAGGGAAATTAAAAATGCAAACTAGAAAAGCAGATGGCATAAGCTTCATTAAAATAATATGTTGTCTCCTGGGAATCCTAGGAGGATCTGTTGCCTTCCAGTGGATGTGGTGCCCTGAGATTTACACTTAGGGATTATTCTGTTCCTCTCTCTCTCCTTATCATAACTCTCCTCTGTTTTCAAAAGGCTTGTGGTATGTGCTCCATCTGGATATGGCTCCTAATAAGGATGTGCTGGAGACATCTCCTAAGCACTAATGCACACCCAGCCCCCAACCCATGCTGTCAGGAGTCTCCTTATCAATGATCTGACAGAAAGAAAAGCAGGGCTGAGCCTTGCAGCTCCTGATAGAAAGACAAAGTGGGAGTGTTAGAAAAGTAACAAATACATAATTACTATAGATACAATATCAATAAGGGGTTAAAATTATGAACTGTGTGAACTGGGAGATCTTATTTTCCCTTGGTGCGAGGTTCTTTTTTTTTCTGATGTGGCTCTAGCATCAAGCACTGTTCCATTTATAAACCAGGCATAACCTTTAGGAAGTCACTAGAAATACAAGAAGTGAAGTTCTTCCTGCATCTAACTGACCCCCCTCAAGCAAACATGTAGCCAAATGTACTTATTTAGAGGGGAAGAAACAACCAAGGAAAAGACCACTCAACCAGCACGATACATCTGTGTGCAGTTTTCACTGCTCTTTCTGTCACACTTCAGTCACTGCAGCATCTGGAAGCAAAAGTTGTATTCATGCTGGGTTGGTATTTAATTGAGCTCACTTGAACCAAGCTTCCAGCACACACATATGACAGATTTATACATGAATCTTCACAAACTGAAAAATGACATTTATCAACCTTCCATCAGAACACTTGACATTTGAACAATTGATTCTGATTTAACAGTGAAAAATGCCACCATCCATGTGGAAAACCTGCAATAGGACTAAACCCGTAGATGCTACCATCCCCAACAATGGCTCTGCCAGTTAAGCTATTAAACATTTATGTACCACCTGAACTTTTTCTAGCCTTAAAGAGATTAAAAAAAAACCCTGACAAGTTTAATGCAGAAGGGACAAAAAAATCTAGTCAGAGGAATGGGGGCCAGAGCTGGGAGATGCAATGATTAAGCCGCTAGAAAATTGTAGAGGCTGGGCAGATTTTGAGAAAAAGAGCAGCAGGAGCTGGTGTGGATTAAAGGCATGTTACACTGGCTACAGACAATACTGTTAGTCTCATTTTGCCTCAGATAACCTAGAGCTCATCTGGGTATGACTAAGAGTAGAGAGCTGATCCAAGTGCCACTTGGTATGTGTTCACCTCATTAAAGAGGGACACTGTTTCCACAGAGAGGTGTTCAAGCAGACTTCTCTCTGGAGACAAGGCAGGAAGATGCTTGTCTGTCTTGCAAGACAATTCCTCTTCAGCAGGTAGGTTTCACCCACTGTTATCTTCATAAGGATACTGTGGTCAGTACTGAGTTCACTCGGCAGAAGCATCAGCTGGAAAGGAGGTCCTGACAACAGTGTGCTTCTATCTACTACAAAAACTGTTCAAACACCTCAATACCTCCCTTTGACTCTTTATGCCACTCAGCACTGGCTAAATGAAATAGAATTTTTCCTCTGTGGAAAAGCAGACGTTCTAGCAGAAAGGCTAATCATTCTCTTCTATCTGATCCCCACAAAAAAGCTCGAAGTTCTGCAGAAGTGTGACTGTAGCCTATTTTCGTTTACCAGTCCATTTCAATAATTAGTAACCTTCCAACTAATGCAGTCATCTCCAGTTGATAAATTCCACTTTACAGAAGATTGAGTTTCTCCTGTCTTATTTTTCTCATTTCTATTATTCCAGTTTTCATTGTTTTTTCCTCTATGCCATTTCTGAGTCTTTATGGTACTTACTCCTCCCAAATATGCTCTATGAAATTTTCTTTGCCGATTCCTGCTTTTTATGTAAAAGTCATTAATGACTGTTGGAGAACTCCATTAGCAATGCCCTTTTTTTCTGATACTTTCTCCCTCAACACTACCTGATGTGTTTTGACTTCCCAAGTTTCTCATTCTACTGGCTTTATTTGTAATACTGAAGTTTGTTAAGGATCTACCTCAAATTACTTTTCCATTTAATTTGTATGAATCAAACTTGTTTACCCTGAATCCAAACCTATTTTCAATGATCTGATCTCCTAGAAAGCTCTCATGACTTACCAAAGCCAAGTCTAAAAAAGCACCATTTCCTGTCACTTTAGTGAATCTCAGGAGGATATTTTTATTGCCTAGAAAGGCAAGAAAATCAGACTTACCAATAATAGCATCAATTGCTCTCTAACCTGTTTCCTAGTGTTAAATTATCCAAAACAACTACGGCAGTAGTAATTATCTGTCTAGTAACATTAAAGAACTCTCTTGGCAGTGAAGAAGGATCCTGGTGGCATATGGCATGCTGGCAGTAATAATCTCTCACTAAACTATGAATTGTGCTGTCAGTAGCACACACTGCTGCTCCCTGCCTTTTCCTGAAAAGCAGCCACTGGTTTCAGAGTATGCATGACTTGCATAACCACCCTCAATCACCTTCAGCAGCATCCGCTCAACATCACTTGTTCTAATGTGAAGGACAGCCAGGGGACTCCTTCCCACTCCTATCCTACTGGGAATTTTTCTGCACTTACATTCAAATTTTTTAGCAAAAAGCACACTGTTCCTTTGGCTTGTCTTTCATCAGGTTCTTGAAGCTGTGTGGCTAAATAGTTGCTCAGGTTTTGGAGGCAGGACAGGCACGTGTGGATTGCTCTTGTAAGCATTAGTCTTGAAAGGAAGCAGTGTCTTGTGCTAACAGGAAGATTCTGCTTCCTGAACTTAAAAAATATTGCTCAGAAATAGCATGAATATTTGTATGAGAACCTTTACAGAACTAAAAGTTCTCCATCTCACAGTAATGCAGCTCTGTCTTTTCCTGGTAGTGTCTCGACTTTCTGATCCTTTCCCTTTTGTTTGCAACTATTCTGTCTTCTCTTCTCTTTACAGTCCCTCCATATTATCTTCATTCTTTATCTGGCCAAGCTTTCATCTCAGCTATAAAAAAACCCAGTAGGTTTAAAAGAACTATGCCTTGCTTTTAAGGCATAGCTTCCTTTCTTTACCATGTCCACGGATACAGGGGCTTTACACGTTTGTAGGTCAGTTCCCTGAGTCACAGCAGCAGAATGACAATGATAAAACTGCACTTTGAGCAGCTTGGGCCTTGCTGGCATGCTCAGCCACGTGCATGGAGATCTGCACATGAGCCTGTCTTTCAGGCCTTGGATTCAGCCCTTTCACTCTCCATTAGCAAAGACTCACCTAATTTCACTTGAAGTGGGGATGGCTTATAGTTCATGGCTACAGTCTCTCCCTCTCTTGTATCACAATCTCTGTCCGAAATAGCTGCAGCTGTTGGATCCTGTTAAGAAAGAACAGAAACAAAACAGAATGGTTTAGCGGAAAATTCTGTAGCCTCTTCTCTGGGTGGCTATTAGGCGACTCCACCCGCTTCACATTCAGAGGGAGCAGAGAACGTGCTCGTGTTTTGAATGCTGAAACCCAGGGGCAAAACACAGCACTTTGGAATCACACTTACTGTGTTAAAAGTACCTCTGGAAATGCCAAATTTCAACATCAGGCTTATATGATGGACGATACTGGGAATATAATGTGGATGGCAGGACACCAGTTCAAATTCAGCCTGGGCTGGCAGTAGTCCCAAATAATTTTCACGTGATTACTCCTTGGGGTGTTGTATGAAACACATTTACAGTTTCAGAGGAATTCCAAGTGGACGACTCGACCTCAAACTTAAAACTAAAAAGTTTGAGACCAGGTCTGTGTGAAAGTCCAGCTTGGAAGGAATGAGGGCTACATGGGTAGGAGAATTCAATTTCCAGTCCCTCTTGGGACTTATTTCATGGCTGACAGGAAAGATCTGTCAGCAGAGTACCTTTCACTGTCACTAAAATTTCTCCCCCGAAAAACAAACCTCCTCAAACACATTCTGCTCCTGCCTACTGGCAGACAATGTGCACTGAACTCTATGGTATAGCACATCAAAGAACTTAAGAGAGAAACACACTACTAACTCAGACAGTTCTACCACTGATAAAAATATCTGAAGCCCTTTCACAGCAAACTGCAAACCTGTTGCAACTCTCTCCACTTAGCACCATAGTGAAAATTAAAATTCATTTCCAAACATGCTCTTATTCCCACCTAGAAGCCAGAAATTAAATTGAACATGCACATACATACATGTGTATGTAAATTTGGGTATATCATAGGTAGAGCTGCACAGGCAAAGCAAACATTCAACATTAGGTCCAATATATGAATAAACCCTCACTTGTACAAAATGGAACAAGGCATCATAAATTAAATACTAGAATACAATTCCAAACTGGTGTCTCTCATATTGTCTCTCAGTTTCTGGAGTTTTTATTTTGTACACAGTTGCTTGTAAAATGCAACTCATCATTTGGCACTGACACCTGTATGCAAAGCAGAATCACTGAGTTTCAAAGCAAGATAACATCACTCTTCCCTCTCAATAAAAAAAAGAAAAAAAAAATCACTTGTTGAGCCAGTCTTCTGCCTTCTACCTGCAGTGCACATTAGCTCTTTTTAATACACTGTGCTTAGGAGATAAAAGGTGATTTTTGAATTAGGCTCTATCTTGGTGGAAACTGGTTAAATAACATATGTAGGGCTATAATGTTTTATCAAAATCCTGCTCCTTTGCACTACCCAGTAGACTTTGACAGTACTTAAAATGGATGGTGCTTACAACACCTTGCATTCAAGGACAATTTCTTCTACTTTCCTCTAATGCAGTCACTCCTGCACTTTTCCTCTAAAGTAGCAGTTTAGCAACTAGTTAAAAAAGTAAGAGCAAGTTGTGAACCAAAACAGCACTCTCCAGGAGAACATTTAGGCATAAATCATAGATCAGTTCCTGTGGTATCTTTGGAACATGGATCTGGTCTCAAACACGCCCAGATGAAGAGAACAGATCAGAATCCAAGCTGCAGGAAAGAATCATCATGGTGTGGCCTCTCACCCTTCAGAGGAAGGGAGCACCTAAGATTTGTAGGTGCTTGTGGAGAAAAGGAATGTTGAAAGTTAGAGGGTCCACAAAATCTTACTAAGTTCTGTTAGTAAATTACACACTTGGCATGGAAATTGCTACATTAGTTCTTGGCCTTGTATTAAGCACCTAGCAGTGGGTTTAGGATAAAGGAGGGAGATGACAGAGAAGAGCAAAAGGGAGAGAGATGAATCAAAGAGGGGTAGAAAGAAAGAAAGAGAGAAAGAGAGATCACCAATCCCGGCTCCATCGCTGATGCAGCCGAGGGGGTGTGCAGGGTCCTGGGGTGCACGCACACCTGGGCTTTGTGGGGGTACCTTTTTATGGATGAGTTTTCCTGCACTGGAGGCAAATTTCTCCCTTTCTATGTAATTCAGTTACTGTGTGCAGTCCAGTCTCGCAGNAGTCCAGTCTCCCAGACCCTTCTGGAAATGGGTTGGAGGCTTCAGGGTATTCGGTGGTCTCAACATCCCCCTACAGCCCATGCCTGCTTCTTGACCTCATTACTACGCTTGTGTTGTGTTGTGTTGTGCTTATCTCCATGAGCCAGGACAAGGATGTTTGTCCCAGAAAAGTGCTGCTCTACCTCCATGTGGGCCCTTCTCCAGTCACACTCTCTACTCTTTCTCCCAGTGTGTTATTGCTAACAATCCTCGGCTGCTATTACCAACAATCCTTGGCCGCCTCCAGAGCCATCCGGCTNGGGTGCACGCACACCTGGGCTTTGTGGGGGTACCTTTTTATGGATGAGTTTTCCTGCACTGGAGGCAAATTTCTCCCTTTCTATGTAATTCAGTTACTGTGTGCAGTCCAGTCTCCCAGACCCTTCTGGAAATGGGTTGGAGGCTTCAGGGTATTCGGTGGTCTCAACATCCCCCTACAGCCCATGCCTGCTTCTTGACCTCATTACTACGCTTGTGTTGTGTTGTGTTGTGCTTATCTCCATGAGCCAGGACAAGGATGTTTGTCCCAGAAAAGTGCTGCTCTACCTCCATGTGGGCCCTTCTCCAGTCACACTCTCTACTCTTTCTCCCAGTGTGTTATTGCTAACAATCCTCGGCTGCTATTACCAACAATCCTTGGCCGCCTCCAGAGCCATCCGGCTATTGGTGTTTGAGACATACACATGAGCTCCCTTATCTTTGGGCTTCTACACATGGGAATAGCTAGATAACACAAAGGACATGTCTGTCTGTCAGACATGCTAGAGTCTCTCCAAGAAGGATGTTTAAGGTGCTAAGTGGCACCATTTGAGTCCAGGCTTCCGGGATGAGAACCTTTTCTCTGCCAGTCTGGGAAAAGGCAGGATACAGCCATTTCGAAGCAACATGACTCCAAGAGCTTGATGCACCCTAGCTGTTACTTAACACAATAAGCAAGTCCTTGGAGCCCAGTCTGGTGGCTGCAGGAAGGCATGGGAGTAGACAAATTATGGGAAATAACATAGTGTGATGGCCACATACTGTCTCCCGTGCTGGTGCAGTCCACCAGAGAGACCACTGAGATCAAAGCCAGAAGCCCACAGGGCAGAGAAGAGGTCTGGCCATGCCTGGACTAGCCCAGGTTCACACTGTTAAAATCATGCTAAAACTCTAAATCCAAACCAGCCCTTACTTTTCCTGGCAAACTGATGTGCTGACAGTAGCTTTTCCTTTGTAGGTAACCTGACTGTGACATTAGACATCCATTTGCATCAACAGAGGGAGGGGAGAAATGTTCTGAGGTGCCTTTGAAGATTTGAACTCTGAGCCTGGACCAGTGGACTCAGCTGGAGAAATCTCCAAAATGGGCTCTAGACCAAACACACAGAAAAGGCTTCCTAGGCCTCCAGAGAAAACTACAATGATTTTCAAAGAGTAATTATTTCCATTCTGTCTAAGACACTCATCTTAAAAGGAGATGAATCTGTCCTTGGAGATGCATTTCCCTCTCCCCACTATCTAGAGAGGAGGCCTGGCAGCTGGTGGAGCTTCTGACACTGGAGGTGGGAATGGTGGAGGACATGGTAGCGGAGTCAGCCCTAGGAATTCTCCCCCAAGGTTCCGCACAATGCTTTTCAGCCCCAGCAGCACATGTTACAGCTGCACAAGAGCTCCACGACTTGCACAAAGGGATCACAAGCACCATCAGTCTGGGTGACCACAATGCATGGGCCAGGCCTCCTCCCTCCAGAGAGTAAAATGGATTTGAGAGGAAACTGAGCTCAGCCAGGGACAATGCCCCCAGTACCAGTGGGTATCTATCCCTGGCCCAGGAGTAGCAAGACACTGTTGTATTTCCCATCCATCACTTCACAGACGCTCTGAAGCAACTCACAGGCCTCCATAGTAACAATGCCCACTGTGAAAACAGCAGCATTCCCACGCCAGCTGAGCTGGAGCTGTCTCTGCACTAACATGCTCTGCTTCTGTGCATACTGAAGGGATGCAGCTCTCTCTCTACAGCTCAACTGCCCCGAGAAATGTTTACTTGACTGATTAGCCTTTTGCTTGTGAATGCCTAAGAGCACACTGAGACTCAACACAGGCTTTGCAATTGGAATTCACTTGGCAATTTTTTTTTTTCACAAGCTCCCCTAGACAAATACACTCAGCTCTGCCCCCAATATCAAAATCTGAGCTATATGGTGTGACTCGTCCCAGGACAGATGATGTGATTTCTTTTTGCTCACTGGGGACAACACAACACTCCCAAATAAAAGGCAAGTGCTGAGAAGTGCCTGCAGGGGCTCTAGATGGCTAAAGGTATTTAATACATTTAAGGGATTTTTTTTGCTCCTGAGGCCTCTGTATGTCTTCATTCCTAAGGAAAAAATACATTCAATCAGGGCACTGCATGAACATTTGGCTGGGGCCAGAGTTTAATCAAAGTTTTCTCCCCACATGCTCACAGCTTAATTGGGCATGCACAGTCACAGCATTTGAACGGTGGGGAGTTTTCTTACTAGATTGTTTGTTTCTATAGGCTCGACACAAAGGATCTTGAAAACTGCCCTCCCGCTAGGAGCAGCCATGTCCCACAGTGTGTGTACCATGTGCCTTTTCTGAATATCAGAAATTAGTTCCGGCGAACCTTTGAGGAGCAGGAGTGCTGTGAATCATCAGTATGCAGGAGCACAGAGAGAAGGTGAAAACACTAAACTGAAATCTGGGGTTTAAGGAAGACGGCATGCTTAGCAGGCTGTTTATATTTTCTCTTTTAAATCACTTTCCATTTTGCAGTACTTAATAAGAAAGCATCAGCTCAAGAGCCTTTTAGTCTTATTACCTACCTCTCCCAATAACCCACACTGACTACAGGGGGAAATAGCCCCAAATGATGGAGCTGGGTGCTTGGTAAAAACTCACCCTGGTAGCACCTAGGAAAACGCAGCTTTGTTTGCCTTCCTACACAGCCAACACTTCTGACCCCTTGCAAGCTTAACAAGGCCCCGCTTTCCACTCTGCAAATCCTCAGAGACTCCAAAGCATGTGGAAGGGAATGGGCACACACAATTTCTGTGGTCTTCAGCCACACCTCAAAAACATATGTGTAACTTGAGAAGTCTCTATCTGCCCCTCTTTCCCATCCTCAAAATCAGTCATATTTACAGCTCTTATGAAAATGTTCTCCACTTTGCTGTCTATAGGAAATTCTATGATCATCAAAGCAGCTCTGCTGCTTTTTCTGGATAAAAGCAGAGGGGCGTGATTGCCCTCATCCTCTAATCTCAAGGAAAGACCCAGTATACAGGGCTTGACCATTACTTCTCTCCATAGTTCAGAGGCTTCTGTCTGACCACCATCAGTTGAATCAGTATGAGCCAGCTGATCAGGAATATCATCCAGCTAACTTGTCTCTCTGCAGTACCCACCAATGATGCACTTGCTGTCTTCTGTCCTACTTAAAAGATGCTGGAAATCTCAGTACCAACACGTATGTGACAGCTTAGAGTGAGTGCTTGCAGCTCAACAGACATCTGCTTTCTGGAGCTGCCCATGTGGATTGCATACTGCACACAAATGCTAACAGCAAAGGACAAGTCGAAGAGTTCTGTTTCTTTCCTACATCAAACATTGAGTTTGGAAAAACGGATAGATGTTCTGTGCATGAGAGACTGACTTAGTGAGCAGAAAAACAAGTGAGAAACCACACACCCCCTGAATACAGGGGTACATGTGGGTCAACGAGAAGTTTCTATGATTCCCATGTTGTTGTTCAGACTCTTGGGCTAGAACATTATGCTGCTAATAAATATTTATACCTTCAGTCTGTGCCCTGGCAACAGAAAATCCTGTGCTGTTGGCAGATTCCCTCTGCCTCAAGCTGTACCATGCCAGGTGTTCCCAAGAAATCTGGCTGTAGGCAGAAAGCTTCTGGGGAGGGGACTCTGATGTGCACAGGCAGGTATGTAAAATCCCACAGTGTTTTGGACAGCAGACCTCTGCAGCCTCTACATATCACTACAATATAGACATAAAGTATCTATGAACATAAAGTGCCCAAAGAACCCACCAGGAACAAAACCACTGGGAACCAAGATGTGCATAGTTTGATGTCTATGTAAGAAACAGTCTAAAGGAAAGGCTCAAATTTATAGGGGATCGGACTTAGAGCGGATCAATCCAAACTGGGAGTATAGGTGAACAATGGTCAGTTCATCTATATGTTGACAGTTCATCTATCTATCAGTTCATCTAATGTTTGGCAAGAGAAAGGAATGCATCACAGGACAATGTACAGCAGGAATGGAACCAGAAAGCTTCAAAAAAGACTCTCGTACTCTCTTCCTCAGGCTTCAGCTTAAGCAGTTTTGGAGCCCATTTCTTCAAGGGAGATGTAATCCCCTCATCAGTCCTATGGATAAAAGTTAGGAGCGACAACCACACCAGAACACTAGAAGAATGGGGTTGCTCAGAGAAGAAAGCGGAAAACTAAGGAAGGATATAATAGCTGTCTTCAGATACAGAAAGGGCTGCCAGACAGAAAAAGAGGAGTATTTTTTTCATGTTTCTTATCACTAGAATAAAAAATTATTATCTTAAATCGCAGCAGGGTTACAAGGAGTTATACAAAACTGTAGAGGTAAGGCTAAGGAGCTGTACAGTTGCCTGATTAAGTTGCGGCATTCTTGTTGCAAACCCAGGTTAGAAACTGATGTCACACAGAAAGTCAACAGAGCTGATCTGGTTTTCAGGCAGACTGATCCCAATTTGGTGCAAACTGTGAAGATCCCTGGTCTTTTTAGGTCCCTTTCCGCCATCTGTCTTAACAGGAGAAGAACTTGCTTCTAGGCCAGACTTAGTCAGAACACCAGTCTATCCTGGAAGAGAGGTTCTCCAAATTCCCCTGTGCACTGCCAAGGACCACAGCTGACCTCCACCTTCTCTCTGGGAGAGCTAAAGAAAACAATCTTTTTCCTAGGTCTCACATGTTGAAGGAGCTCCAGAATCACATGGGGTCCAGAGCAGAAGGCTCCTGGGAAGACATGACTGTCACTTTTCATCAACATGTGCACTCTGTCAGATCCCGAGTAGTAACTGTTCTTCTCAGCATCCCCACCCTCCCTGTACCAAAGTAAAAATAAATGGCATTTTGGCGACACAGTGACTGATGTACTGAAAAACATCCTGATAGCTACTGACTTGGTTTCAACAAAGCAATAAACAACAACTGTTTATTGACTTTCTACTAGCTCTGCCAATGCACCACTTACAACATTGCTGATTTTCTTTTCTGAGCAACTGCTGAACAGATCTTGTTTAACAAATTAGGCCTGCAATATCCACTACAAGATCCAGATTTTGAACCTGATTAGTTTATAATTGTAAGACAAATTGGTGTTTGAAACCATTTTATTTCAGCAATTGTGAAGCCAGCAGTGTTAATACTGCTGCATGACTAAAATCCCTAGTCTTATTAATTAAACTGAACCAGCATGTCACTAAAATGACTTTTTGCCGTGTACACCTGCAGTTGGGGTAGCTCAAATCACTGGCAGGTAACCAGGAGTTCAGACCATTGCTTTGCTTCAAATGAGGGCAGAAGTGCTGTGCCAGTCTCCCTGTGGGTACCACACTGCCTGTGCTGAAATGCTCCCTTGGAACCCTGGCCACAAAGGCCACAAAAACCCTGGCCTGACTGCCACATCCAGGCTGAACAAAATGCAGCAAACAGAAAGGCATAATCTGTGGAAAGGGAACAAGACGTTTCAGTGGTCTGTTTTCCTAATCAAAAATGACATTTGCAGCACAGGGAAGAAACTCTTTTTTTAAAGATAATGATGTATGACTAATCCTGGGAGTCTACAGAGGAAGCACCAATTCAGTAACTAGACCAAATACTTTGGGAAAGCATTTGAGGGACAAAGAAGAAAAACGGGAGTAATTACACTATTTCTGTTTGATTTTCCTCTGAGAAACCAACAGCACAAGCAGCCCCTGGTCCTTTCCTTTCAATCATGACAGAGTATATTTAACACCGTATTTCCCTCCAGGCTTTTCTCTCACACATAAGCCATCTCTATTATCGCATGCATTTATAAGTTTGGTATCTTGTGCTAGCTTTACATGACTTAAATTGGATCATTAACATTGCAAATTAGAGAAATGCCACACTGCACTCCCCACTGCCTGCAGCACTTGCCAAGTGGCAGGCACGCAACAGCTATTTAAAATCAGCTATTAACTGAGGCATGTTTTCAGGATGATTAAATATCAAAATAATTCCTTCCTTGTAAAAGATATATATGTGAAGATATTATACTTTTCCTTTTGTACCTCTGATTATACAGCCACAGCTCTGAGGTGCAGTATGAGTATTCAAGGCACTAAAGCATCACAGATTCTTTGGTAGCTATTGTAAGAGTCAGTTTAGCAACTGGCATCTGGCCAAACCAGCATCATAAAAAACCCCATACAACTTTACAACTGCTCTTCAAACCTCAGCTCTTGAGGGGAGGATACCCTTANGCAACATGTCAGAGCCAAGGTCACAGTGTATTTGGAGGACAGAGGCAGGAACAGGAGCCCAGACCCTTGGCTGCACATTCCAGCTGAATCCTATGGAAAACTGCATGGCCCTAGTGCTGTCTGCAAGGGACAATGGCAGGTTCTTGTAGTGACTGAATTCATGCCCACTGGTTATTGTCAAGAGCTTTTTTCAGGTCTGTGTCCCATCTTTACTTCTTCAAGGCTTTAACAGAGCCTCACTGAGAGGAACAGTCTGTTTTCAAAGAGAGAGCTGTTTTCCACCTCAAATGAAGACTTTCACAGACTCCTGCGTGGTGGAGGGGAACTGTGCTTCCCTCCTGTGGACAGCTCTGGGGAACTATGCTTCTTTTCCATGGATAACCCTAACACCTAGAGAAACTGGCTGAGGAAGTGCAGGTGGAGCCATCCTTACGGAAATGCCGTGGTTGTTAGCATATATAGAGTGGTTTATGGATCCTCTCCATGTGCAGCTAGGCTGTCCCAGCTGTACATGAAAGACAAAATCAAAGCTTGCCTGAAGGAAACGCTAGAAATTTCGGCTGGTTCTAGCAGATACTGCAGAAGTGATGTATTCTGACAAAAAAAGACCTGGTGCAATACAAAGGACAGTAGGAGAGCCCTGTTGCAGTGATGTTAGTTCCCACCAATGTCCTGGAGACTGGATAATTGCTTCCACAGGCCATTGATTGGATCCAGCATGGCAAATATGATGTTATTAATCTTTCAGAGTCTCTGGCTGTAAGAACAATAGTTGGAAAAGCTGGGATGGCTCTACATCCACACCTTTCAACAGACCAAGGGCTCTAATCAGTAGTTCAATGTCACAGCTATTACTAGCATAAATCTGGGGTCAGTTGTTCTTTTCCAGCTGGTTTGGGTTTTGGTTTTGTTTTTGTAAGGCAGCTGACTTTCACGTGTTCACCTTCCATACAAGTGTGATGAATGAGGTCTTGCTTTTCGCTTCTGGAATATCCCTGGCATCTTTAATCCAATACCTCAGATCCTTTTCTGAGCTGTTGGATTGCTTCTTCTGTTCACTCCTTCTCCAACAATAATTTCTCATCCGGCCTCTCTCCTGCACCTAGTAAATCTCCCTTCTTCTAGAGAGCAAGAGTAGTCTGGCTCTGCAGGCTCTCTGACTGTGGTCTCAACCCAGGAAAGGAAACAGGCTGTAAGGAGGATACAGATGAAGCTCCAAAGAAGCACTGTGGGGCACCACCACTCTGGAATGGAGGCTCTCCAGGGAAGAAATCACAGCACCAAGCCTCTGAGAGTTCAAGAAGCATTTGGACAACGCTCTCGGGCACATGGTGTAACTTCTGGGGTTGTCCTGAGCAGATCCAGGAGCTGGACTCTGTGAGTGGGTCCGTACCAACTCAGAATGTTCTGTGATTCTAGAGATTTATCAGGAACCATAATGGATGCCCAGTGGCATTCAAAACTTTTCAACAAATATAAAAACCACAGACTTTTCCAACACAACCCCAAGGATGTGCAGCTGCCCAAGGCTCATGCACCAAGCACATCTGCCACACCACACACTAGTGGGGATCTCAGTGGTGGACACCAGCTTAGCCTGGACAGAGCAGAGACTGACATAACCCATGTGCTTGCTGGGCTCAGAGCTTTCCTGGGAGGAAGGCCTGAGAGTTCACTTGTCCATCCCGCAAAGGTGGATCCCAGTGACAAAAAATTGCCAGTTTCTCTGCACTAGTAGAGAAAACAAAGCCACCAAGCTCAGAGTTCAGCAGCCCTTTTCTCTTTAGCACCATGCTTTCAACTTGTCCCACGAGACAGAGAGCTCAACCATCAGATTTCCATATTTATAAGGAGAGAGTTTCTGTTTAGCCAAGCTTGTGACAGAAATAACCTGGCAAACAGCAGCAGAAGCATCAGCACGGCAAGCACATCTGAGGGGCAGGGATGTGAAAGCCAGGGGAGATCTCAAGGCACTCTATACCTTGGAATGGCTTTCCAGCCCTGCCTGAGGAATTCTGAGGGCACAAACCATTTCGGCTTCTAAAATAAGAGCTCGCCTCGCCCCCGCCCCACACGCCTGTATCTCCGTGACTAATTAGCATCCAGAGGGATACAGATTCTCTTCTGATAAAGCAGTGTTTGGCTCCCTTCTCCCCTGACACATTTGTATTAGAAATATCCTCATTATGTGACTAATCAGGAAAGCTGAGACAAAGGCACAGAAGCCGACTTAAAGGGAAATCACAGATTTTTATAAAAGCAGCTTATAAATTATTCTGTCTCCAAAGGGCAGGAGATTTCTTCCCTTATTTCCTCCCCTCCCAGTGCTGAAACAAAAATGCAAAATTGAGGTTCCTGAAGAAAAATCCATTTTTATTACAGAAGTGGTGGCTTTTATCATTTCCACTATTTACTGAGCTTGCTCCCAATTCCTTTGGTTACTGCAGGGTTGGAGTTTGTGTACAGCAAAGGCCCTGGAGAGCCTGACAGCCCCGTGCTGCCCACAGGGGCTGGGCTCAGCAAGGTGCCCCACAGCTGCAGCACTGCCCAGCATGTGGATGAGAAGTGACAAGGCTGGTTAGCAGTTTACCACATTGAGTTTAAAAGTCAGCAGCACACAAAACATCAGCTACATCCCTGGCTGTCCCTTGAGAGGGTCTGAAGATATTTTAGCTACATCTTTCATGCAGCACTGCGGGCTGAGTGAAGACCAGAGTGTATTGAGGTAATCTGCACTTGGCAGAAGGTCTCTGAAATAAAGGCAAGCAGACGCCATTTAGCAGCAGCAGAAGAGCTTTTTAAAGGAATTTGTTTCCCTTCCACACTCCCTGGAATGGAGCTGGTGTCCATCCAGCTCCAGCTTGTCTCCCTCACCTCCCATTGACAGCAACAGAAAGAGATATCAGGCCAGACAGCTTCCGCCTCGCTTCTTTCAAGGCAGCCCCTTTATCAGCTGAAATCAAGCCATCTGTCCCCGGCACCCTTTGAGGAGCCACAGCAGACTGTGGAGCATGGGAGGATGCACTGCATGATGCGGGAACAGGAGGTTGAGGGAGCTCACTGCACGCACAAAAATCCAAACCAGATGCCTGTTTGAGCTGGGAACGGAGATGAAAAGGTGAGCGCACCATCAGTGCTCCCTGGGACAGGCTCAGGCACATGCACAGGCTCTTGGTCTTTATTCAGCTCCGTCTAGGCTGCTGCTCCTTCTGCTTCAGATACACAGACCAGCCCCAGGGCCCTGTGCTGGCCCTCCCAAAGGCTTTGCTGGAAGGCAGACTGCTGTGAACCATGGAGGAGGGTTTGCCTAGTTTGCTTTTTAAGTGTGACTGCCCAAATCTTTGCATTTTGCAAGTTTTTTTTCAGGTGCTAAATGTCTACTCTTTGGGGTGAAATTCTGCACTTTGGACATTTCTCTTAGCCTGATTTGAAATATGTTGCATGTTCATATATAATTCAAAAAAACCCCCTTTTTTATCTTTCTTTTGTTGAGGTGGGGTGCTGTGAACACATTTGGTCACCCTGAACCCTCCCCTCTAAGTGACATCCCTCTCTGCAAGTACAGCCCCAGGCTAAGGCTGATGAGGGCAGGGGGACTGGCAGGGGGCAAGCAAGGAGGAAAAGCAGGATCTGGCAGTAAGACTAGAGCTGGCTGGAGGTGATGGAAAAAAGAGACTGGATGGATAGCTGGATACCCAGGAGGAGAAAGAAAAACAGCTGAATGATGTTCCTAGAAGAACAGGTCCAAGAAGAGAAGGAAAAGCCAGAACAGGGACAGGGAAAGGTGCCCATGGTTAAAAGCACCGGAGGACACAGCTGTCAGACATCAGTGACATACCCTCCCAGGCAGTGCTCTGCCAGGGCTCACACAGGTGAAGGACAGCATCTGACCATTGCTGTTACTTCTCTAAGTGATCTCAGACTACCTTTGAGTGAAGCTCCAGAAGCCTTCTGGCAATGAACGGATTTAGGAACCTGACTGCCTCTGTGACCTGAACACAGCTAAGGCTGGTGGCATGTTGGAATGTGCTCAGACAGAGCCCAGAGCCACGCTGGTGATGCTGTGACAGGCCACGCTGGGTTTTTTTTCCAGTCCATTTTTCTCTTTGAAAACTGCAGGGAACTGACCTTAGAAGAAAATAGCAGGGCTCGTTTTCCAAGTTTTCAAATACAACTACTGCAGCCTAATTTGAGCCCCTGCAGCCTATGTGCTACAACACAGTCTGTAATGACATACTCATGTAAACCTTTTCCCTTGGTAGTTCAGCATGGACCTATGCTGGAGATGAATCAAGGTTACACAACGAAAGAACAGAAGCCCAAGTCTGTGGTTTCTTGCAGAAGCTGCAAGTGACGTAGGGAAATGGAGAGCACAGTGCAGAGACAGAAAGATGATTTTGTGATTATACAACAGAGCTGTTCTAGACAACTGGGACCCTCATGCTCTTATAAGAAACGTGCCAAGTCTCTAAAACCAGATTTCCCACAAAGGGTCACTAATGAGGTCTCCCTACTTTGCTGGAACACTGGATCAGAGCCCTGCAGTGGGATATGCTGAGCGCTTATAAATGCTACCAAAATTGAGTGGGAGTTGCACCTTGTGCAGGTGAAAAGATGTGAATCAGAAGAGGGGGAAAAGACTCACGCAATAGGTATCTTACACTATACACCCCAAATGAATTTCTGGCCTTAGCAGGTCTGTCTCAAGCCCTTATCTCTGTAGTCACAAGATCATGGGAGAGGGAAGGTATTTTGAAAAGACTAGGGGCATCTGGTAATTTCTGGCATTTCTAATCCATCCCTTCACCTAGCAGCAGGGCTGCAGAGATGAACAAGGACTTTGGGACGTGCTCAGACACTATCTGTCATGCCAAATCCCATAGCACAGTCCATAAAATGTCTTTCTAGGCCATCAGGGGAGTTTTGTTCTTATGCCTTTCTTCATCTTGTGTGTGCGTGGCTCTGACATGTCTTTCTGTACCTGAACTGTTTTTCCAGAATTAGCTTGTGAATGTCTTCATGCTCTTTGCTCTGACAATTTTCTCACAAACTTATTCCTTTCTCATTACATCCAAACTACTGCAATTCAGGGAGAGAGCCAATCTTTCAATTATGCCACATGCCCCATATCAGTGTAAAGAGTCACCTCTCTACCAATCTCTCCTTCCCTCTGTCTCGAAAGCCTATTTGCAAGCTTCCCTGCCAGTATCACCCTGCTGCCTGTGCAGCCATTCTCCACTAAAAACTGGGAGAGTGGAAGGCCTCAGTGAAGTAAGAGCTATTGAGGTAAGGAACCACACGATATGAGAGCAGCACCTTTACCTTGATCTTACCAAAGACTTGTGCTCACCTCAAACACGGGTGCATGGGATGACCTGGCACATGGAAAAGTTCCCTTTCCAGACCTACTATGTAGAGGCCTGCCAGAGGTGCTGAAAAAAGAATGCCTATCCCTTTTCACACTATTTATTTCTACTTTGGTATAGATCCCTGCATCCATTACCCTGAGTCCTGTACCAGTGGATCCACAAATTGTAGGAATGGATTTGCAGCTCAGTCTCTTCCCCCTCACCCCACTGACTCAGCTTTGGGATCAGTGTCATTCAGTCTCACTAAGTCCTTAATACCTTGTGTTTTGGAGCAGGAGTTCAAGTATCTACTAACCCTTTATCTCTTTTTTCCCCACCTCTTTGATTGCTTTCCTCCTCGCAGCATGCCTGTGATGCACTGCATTAAGAAAAAATAATCTCAGTATTTTCACCATTTTTTTCTTTCTTGTTACAGATGCTCAAGCTCCTCCTGATTCCAAAATACTGTTTTTAGGATGGCTGAGCAGAAACACACCGCGTGTTCCAGGCAACATACTAGTGATCTAGAATGGCTTCATAGTTTTTTGCCTGCATTTTAATCTTCCTGAACTTTTGTTTGCCTTTATGTCGCTATCACCACACTGCACAGCTGGCTTCATTCCTGTTCCCCGCAGTGATGCTAAGTTTTTTTTTCCCTGTGTGTCAGCTTTTCTACCTTCCTTTTAATCTTTCATATCATTTTTGCAGGAGAGGTCTGAATAATTTTCCCCTGTTTTGTATTTGGGAAAACTGAGATCCAGAGAACTGAAGCTGCTAAACACAAGAGAAGGAGAATTGGGTCCTCCTCCAGGGTTCTGTCCCCTGCAACAAGAGTATCTTCATACAGGCAGTTCTACAGAACACATTAGAGAGCATGCACCAGAAAGCAATGAGGACCAGTATTACACCCCAAACTACACTGCAGGGGAAAAAAAGTGGTCAAGAGCTGCAGTTCCAGCATGATATTACAGTCCTGAAATACGGTCCCTTCCTGCAAGCATTTTAAATGAAGAAGAGAATTACGCAAATCACCAGTCTCACATGCCAGAACATCCATCAGATGTTTTAAATGTTGGTGTCAGTATACAGGCTTGAGTCTTCATCCTATTATCCTTCTTTTCCAGCAAATTATTTTTCCAGAATTAGCTTGTGAATGTCTTCATGCTCTTTGCTCAGTTAATTTTGTCAGGGACTTACCCTCTCCGGTTATCATCCAAACCACCGTAATTCACAGAGAGAGCCAAAGTTTCAATTATGTCACACATCCCTGATCAACGTGAACAGTCACCTCTCTACCAATCTGTCACTTCTGACAATTTCTTCTCCTGATGAGTCTCACTCATATAAGGAGCTTGGAACTAAAAATGGGAAGAGCAACAAGTGATCTTAAAAAGCAAATTTAAAATGTGCATATTTGCTCTTAAGGCACCCTCTCCGTTTTAAGTTTGGAGCTGTGCACAGCATGTATAGAAAAACACAGACTAGAGAAAGAAACAACAAAACGTAAAAATGGGAACTTCTGGGGTTTCAGTTTGGTTTCTCAGTTTTTCTAAGAATCATTTTCTGATAATTAATACAAGGGGAAGCATTAGGAAGACCTTTCACTATCACTGAAACCTTTTAGCTTAATAACGGCTTAGACAACACATTCAGATACAGGAGAGATGGTTCACATGAAACTTCTATAAGAAAGGCCCCCTGAGCCTGGTTCTATCTTTGTGTCTTCACAGCTTTCAATTAACACTGCGGGTAGGCACAGGAACACTTACAGCTCATTATTCTCTTTTCAAATACTGGTGGACATAAGATATTTAGCTGAAACAGCCCTTTGTAGATCTTTTAAATTCCATTATCATTAAGAAGACAGGCATCCAAAAGAGATATTGTTTTCCTTTCCTAATAGTTTCATCTTCTGTGGGGTAGAGGCAGCTTTGTGCATTAATTTAAGGTTTGCAAAATCTGTGCTGCTGGAAAAATCTATCTGAAACGTAAATCTTCAGAGCAATGATGGATTGAAGCTGAACTCAGGCACTTGACTTATGGAGGCATAAATAGGAACATTACTGGATCAAATATTCATCAGCCTCCCAATGAAATAAAAAATGGTAAATAAATTGAAGTATCTCTGGGTGATCATTCTCATTATCTGGCTATACAACATAACCAGAGAATCACTAAAGAAAGCTTGTCATTAGCTGTTAATTGAAGGCACTTTCAGAAAGTGCTGCTTAAGCCTTGAAAGATTGACTGTCTTTCCAACCACTACCTAATGTGTATGTTAGAGCTGTATTAAAGCAGTCTCATTAGGTGCCTGCCTCCAGCGCCACAGCTCAGAGAGAGCTTCTGATGCTTTAGATGAAATTCACGTTTGAAATAGCTCATCTACATACAGCCTAACCCCTGGGCACATCTTCAGCATACTTTACTGCATACAGATCTATCTAAACCGACGCTCATGTTGTAGAAACACAAGATAACTAAGTGCATTGTAACGACATTCAAAAGAGGCAGCAGAGTCCTGGCCCATGGTGATGTACAATCACACAATGTACCAATGACACACATTATAATGATCAGCCTGTAAGCTGAGAGCAGCTACCTCAGGGCAGGATTTTAGGTTTGCTTGCTCTTCACTGTTCTTTCACATACTCTCTTTTGTTCTTACCATCTTCCTCTTCTTATTTCCAGACCTTTTATTTTCACTCACTAATGGGAGCCTGTTAGTGTTGAAGAGGGTCTCCTGTCGAGATAATAATTCCTAGATGAGACAGAATACTTCCCACGAAGCAGCCAGCCTCTACCTACCTGTAACACACTCTAACTTGATGAAACGTGAAGTCTTTCAATTTACTTTGAAGTGGATACACTTCCATTTAAACTCTTCTCTGCCTCCACAATTGTTGAAGTAAAAATCCATCTTGTAACTACTTTACCTCCAAAGCAATGTTTTCAATCTAAGTTATAGGGCCATCTATCATAACTCAAAATCGGGCATCACCACAAGAGCTGGTGCAAACTGCCTGCAGAACTGCTGCTTTTAATTGAGGGGTGTGATGTGGGGTGATCCTGAGGCAGCACACAGGGAGCCTGAGCCCAACAGAACAGTGTCACAGAAAATGAAACAGGGTCATGGCCAGAAAACACCCAAACAACTCAAGTGGCTCACCTATACCAGAGAGGCCAACAATTTAATGGTAATCTGTGCTCCATACAGAAAAGGCATTAAGCTATCAGAGAGCACCCAAAGTAGGGCCATGAGGTAGGTGAAAGTCTGGAGGGGAAAGCATCATGAGAAGTGGCTGAGGTCACTTGGTCTGTTCAGCCTGGAGAAGATGAGACTGAGGGGGGAGGGCTCCTCATAGTCTACAACTTCCTCATGAGGGGAAGCAGAGGAGAGGCACTGATCTCTTCTCTATTGTGCTCAGTGACAGGACCTGAGGGAAATGNCACATGGTGTGACTCTTGGGATGTCCTGTGAATGGCCAGGAGCTGGATTCAATTATGCCTCTGGTTCTCTTCCAACTCAGCTTATTCTATGTTTCAGTTTGCACAGCCACTAGAATAAATATCAGATGTGAAGAATGACACTAAGACTGTGTTATGTTTAATCACAGGATAACAGTGTGCATCTACCCTGTCTCTGTTTTTTATGCTTCCACTTCTGCAGTAGTTACAAACATTTGAAGCAGAGCAAAAGACCACACTGAGCATACACCTGTGCTTACACAGAGACATGTAATTCACTCAAATTTCCCACCTCAGTAATTTAAGAGTTGTTCTGCTCTTACGCTATGTAAAATCCCAGCAGAATTCTTTCATCAGAAATTAATATTAAATAGCACAAACAGTACATTTTAGGGCCATTACCTCAACTCCTCCAAGGGCTTTCCAGATATAACTACTCCCCCAACACTGTTTAATGGGGCAGGGTTCAGGGAATTTGTGACCGACTGCTTCTGAACCTTCCAAAACCACCTGTATAGCTGAACTCCAGTTTGAGCTTCTAGTTCTCAGGTCCAGCTTTTACATAAGGCAAGTTACGAAGGCAGCTGCCTCCTGCCATCATGCTCATGATAACCCTGAGCTGCTGACAGCAACCCCTGAACACAGAAACAATGTGTGGCATCTTAATTACACATTAATTAATGCCAAACATCTTCATTTACAACCATGCCCGGCACCTTGTACCCTGACGCTCACATAAACATTTTGGTAATTGTTCTGTATTTCCATCACACAGTGGGTATCCAATTGCATTATCACACCATGTTTTAACTCCAGACACAAAAAGCACATCAAGTAGAACAGGAGTTTGTATTGTGGTTTGTGCAGAACCAAGATGTATCTCACAAAAGCATGGCTGTGTGGAGAGCACACATGCTGAAGTTGCCTTCTCCCCTCACTTCAGTTTAACTCCTCACTGTCTCTACTCCCTGACATATCCAGCAACTGCTGCACTGAACAGCTTTTTCCGAGGCTGTACTTTTCTTCTGAAATGAATATAATTTCCCAAAGGCTTCCAGAACCAGCCTAGGTCTTACACCAGCGATACAGTTTTCAGAAGGCAATTATCACAGTGAAGGTGTCCTAAGGGAGAAGAATGCAGCCCACTAACAACCAGCAAACAGGGCTTCTTACTGAGTCCCTGTCAGGAGGAACTCCCGCTCCTTCTATCAGTGTTACCTCTTGAGACCTCTATCTGCAGATGATGGACAAAAAGAAGAGTTTGGAAAATCACTTTTCAGTCACATCCCCACAGAGAGCACGAACTAATAGAGGCAGGTGAACACAGTCTACGACAGCGACTAGAGTCAAGACCTCAGCTATTCAGATGAGACTATTACTGCTAACACAAAGCATTCCCCCTTCCACCACAACCAACTGCCAGGCTGACAAGTCATTCACCCACAAATTGTGACATTTGTTCGCATAATGTTTTTGCATTTCCTCCACCAACGGCACAGTTCAGCTGGCAGCCAAGGCTGGCATGCTGCTTCTTCCTTGAAAGAGGAGCGATATGGCTTTTCTGGCAGCATAGGCTGCCTTATCATCTGATTACCTCCTCAAAGCCGCGGTGCTCACCTGCCCAGAGAGCCTGAAGAGCAGCTGCCCTCCCTGGAGGGAAAGAATAAAGTTGGGATCACACCACTCCTTGCACACACAAGCATCCCAGTGCTTACTGCTGGGACCACAACTGCCTTACCTGGCCCTCAAAGCTAGGACCCAGCTCCATGAAGCCACCACAGCTGGGCTGTGCTGATTCACAGACGCTGCTGGCACAGCAAAGGGAGGCGGCTGGTGCACCTCATGTCAAATTCAAGATGACTGTCACAAAAACACCACAGGTGAAAAAAAAAGACTCCGTATGCATGAGACTCCTACATCTGTTTAAGTCTGTGAGGTGAGTAAGAGTCCACGTGGCTCTGCTATGTGCAGACTCACCCCCCTTCAGAAGCAGGAGGTTAAACGTTACCTGAGCAAGCTTCGTATTTTGTATGTAAACAATTACATGGTCCAAACAACCTCTCTTCTTTCTGACAAATCTTCCTCAGTTGGAAAAATGGAGGGAAGAAAATCTCAAGGTCTAGACCAAGTGTCTTTGACACAAATGCACTCAGTAGCTCACTTGTACAACCATTTCTAGCTGGAGGAACTTTGTATTTCTATTCAGATCTTTCTAGCTGATCGTGTTGAACCAGCACTGAAAATTAAGAAACGAAAGTCATTACGATTTTCCCCTTTGTTTTCAAAAGAAAAAAATTTAAAGGGGAGAGGCACAACACTTCATTGCAGAATTGCTGGAGTGACATCATACTCACATTGTAATGAAAACAGCAAAGTCTTGCTTGAGCCCTGTCAAGACACCAGGATCTAAGAACAACAAAAAAGCCTCACCAGGATGGAGGATGCTGCTTTCATCCCAGCCAGTGCGAGAACCATCTGTTAAGAGATTCACTTATGTTGTGTGGAACAATGCCACAGCTGTTCTCCATGAATTAAAAAGAAAGCCAAATCTAAAAGAATTGTGTGTGTTTCAGAAGATGGTTAAAGAGACTCTCTTCCTTCTTATGGCATTTCAAAAAGATGCAAGAAGGGAGATGCCACTGCCAAACTCCTGTTTTTTTCTCTGAAGAAAACAGGAAAGCACATCACTTTAACCCAAAAGTCACCACTGGTCTTCTGAATTTCATAATCCAAGGAATTTCAGTTAATACACATTCTATCCAGTAACAGATAATTTGAGAACTGTATTAGGGTATTGATCCCTGTGTGCTAAGTATACCTCCCAAACAAACTACAGATTTCATACAGAACTGAACACTCTGCAAACAGAGGTGGAAGTAAGCAAAACAAAGCATAAGGCTCTTCAACCTCTTCCCAGCAAAAGAAGTGATGACCTAGAGGTTTTCTTTTAGCCAAGTGAAATTTCCTCTACTGTTTCTGTTTATTTTAATGACTAGGGCAAGCCTCATGCAAACTGGCATCCATTAAAATCTTGTATGAGGACAAGATGTCGGTTTTCATGTCCTGTGCCTAAGCCAACTAATGTAATTCCTGAACATCCCACTCAAACCATCCCCAATGGCATCTGAAATGCCCCTGGCTCCCAGTGCAGCAAGCAGATGAAGCGTCTGTATTCAGACCGCTGGCTCCAGATGTCAATCTCATCCAGTGTGATGACTTCTTTACAGCAGCCAAGACATGACAGATTTAGACAGTGAGTACTGTGAATCATTCTCTGCTCTCTTGAACCTGGATGCACATGGTCCTGACTCCTACCCACTCCTTTTCTCCTGTGTCAGCTGTGACTTTGCCACTCTTGTTTCTGCATGAACACTGTGAGGAACCAGTGATGCTTGAAGGTGTGCCCCACAGTATCCAATTAGTAGAATCAGCAAAGCATCTTCATAAAGCAGCAAATCTGGACCATCAGGATGCAACTGTGCATAAGGAAAGGGCTTAAAATCCAAGCACAACCGTGGAACACTCAAATTCTAAATTACAATTACTATTTTTCTTCCCTGTATAGAAATCTAATGCCATTTTTCTTTTTTTTTGCCTTGCAGATACCAAAACCAAGGCCAAGACTAATTAAATGTAGCCCTTTCAGGAACACTGCCTAATAGATACTGGTAAGGCACAGATGAATTACTTTCCCCTGAAACCAGACTAATGTGGAAAAGTCTGGAAACTTTAAAAAATAATAAACATGAAAGCATATAATTAATTTTTTTAAAAAACCAAAACTGTTCTGCTTTTAAGTAACTGTCCTCTCAACTTCATGGACTCACAGAACATTACTGGATATACAGGCTGTGCAGCACCATAAACTGTAAAGATCAGGGCTACTGCTTCGGGCTAATAGTGTAATTTTCCACGGGGTGGTTTTCATTTACAATTCTCTTATTGTATCTGGAAGTCTAATTGTAGCCAAGTACATTTTCAGGTTGTTCAAGGTATAATAAAGAACCAAATAGCTTAGAAAGGCAGCTTTACCTTTATAATTAGAAACATTTGCTATTTCAGGTGGCTTCTCCCTAGCATGTTTATAAATTTCCCATTATACCTTTCAGCATGTTGTAAAAATAAATTATGACAACCACAGAGTGACTCATAGATACAATAAGAAACGGGGAAGAGGAGTCTGGATAAATATGAAACAGCATAGCAACTGTATGTTCATAAGCAAAGTGTCTTCTAGTAGAAATAAGGACAGACAAGGAATATCTGCACTTAATTCCCATAAGGCCCATTAAACACAAGGTGACAATGGCAGTTGGTTCCCATTTCCCCAGATGAGATGAGAACAGTTTATCTGTCAATGTCAGAGAAACGTTGTGCATTGGCAGCCACCAGCCCAGTGTAACCTGGTAGCTACTACCCACTGGAACAGCTAGAGATGCTTCTCCAACCACTCCATGTCCCCAGTTAATAGTGTCACTCCAGGACTTCCAGTCCTGCTGGCAGCAACCCAGCCTCTTCTAGGAAAAGTCACTGGGAGCAGTCTGCAGTGATGGGGACAAGGCAGGCCATCCTGACGAGCCACGCAGACCCTCCAAGTTACATTAACACATGAAACAAGAAGTTCGCCATGCTAGGGGACAGCCAACACTGTTCCTTTGCAGCTAGTTTGGTGAGATCAAGAGCAAAATTAGTAGAAGGCATGTTTCATAAACAATTTTGTTTATATGGGCTCTGGTAGAATTCAGTCTTTATGAAAATCTGTGGTTTTCTGTCCAAAGAGTATTCTAATGACTCTTAGTTATTATCTTTGCTGAACTGGAAACAAATGTGAAAGGTTTTCTACTGTCTTGTCAGTTTTCCAACTCCCTAATTTGTCTCCTTGTAGGAGGACTATGGAAATGATGTTAGAGAAGACAGCAAACAGCAGCTTAAATTTAAAAGGCCCAGAGTCAGCTGTTTCAAGGTTAGTGGAAGGGTCATAAATAAGTGGTTGAATAAAAAGACAAGTTTTCTCTAACTTCCAGGAATTTAAGGGTTAACCCTTTCCTACTGCTGCTCCTAAAGTGGGTATTAAGGAGTAGTGCTGAGCAGCAAATATTTCTGATTGCTTTATTTTCTGCCCTGTATCATTGCAAGCTACTTTTTCTAGAAAACACACAAGGTCATAAGTGCCATTCCAGAATATACAAGTAAACACCAAATATCAAGTCTTCTAAAAACTCTCTCCCTCTTTCCCTGCTAGCATGTCTGGATGTTGCTTCAATCATCCTAATGACACAGATGATACAGATAAACTCTCCTTAAGGCCATTTGTCAGAAATATCCTGTAAACAGTCACAAAAAGGAGGTCAGGAATCTACTTTAAAAAAGACAGCAGAGCTGGACATAAGCACAAGATCGGACACCACCTATTCTGAGTAGTTCTGTTTGTGGCTGCCAAATCCTCCTGCTGCACTGCTGCAACTCCTGACCTGTCCACCCCAAATGCACCTCTGCACGCCAGCACTGCATGGGACACCCTGGTCAGGCTGCATACACGCTCAGTCAGTATGAGGACATGGCTTGGGGGCCGTTTCCTTCCCTTTTGATGCTACTTTTTGGCCTTCTGTATAAGTAGATACATTGCTGACAACTGTTTTTTCTGTTTTGTGATTTATCAGGGCAGAGACTTCCACGCTCAAGACACGACACAAGACTGCAGACCATTCTCTGCTTGCAGTGCACCAAAGAAACCTGAAGAAAACCTTTTCTTTCAATACTATTGCTCCGGCTTTACATTTAATGTACTTCTGCAGCCCACACAGCCTTGTTGAGGGCTCTCACCACTGTCAAAGCAACGAGTAAGAGAATGTAATACCTAAGGTTAAGTTCTCCTCTGTCCATATATAACAACATGAACATCTCTATACAATCAACACTTAAAAGATGTGTTTGCATTTATTATATTTTGTATTATTCCCATTAGGATGCCTTTTCAAACCAACAGAATATTGCAGAGATCACAGAAACCAGCTATCTTGATCCTCACAAAAAGAGTGAGGAATTCTGAATCCTAAAACTGTACTACAAACATTTACTAAAAAGAAGAAAGAGAAATTCTGACTTTGCAACCTGAGAAAATATTGGCTGTAGCCTAATAAAGCAAGCTAGGAGTTAGACAATTTGATAAATTCTGTCACTCTTAATTAGGAATGTTTAACAAGAGATTAAAATTAAAATTCTTACAAGTTTTAACATAAGCAAGTGAATTAGAGAAGCTATCAAACATATTAGTGCCTGCCCCACTAAACAGGCCACGGCAGATGGAGAGGCTGGAGAAAAAGCAAAGATGGCCAGAGATTCTGCACGGAGCAGTGCTGTCAGCTCTCCCTCCTGTGGTGTCCGAGTCCGCAGCGCTCCCTGCATGCAGGGCATTCCAGAACACAGTCACCAGGTCTTTAAGAAATGAGTCATTTATCTGTAATAAAATACTCTCTTGGTATAACATGAGCTAGCTGTGTGATGAAATGATGCCTTGCTGCGCTCATACCTGCTCTAGCTCAGCTCTGCTGACAGCAGGTACCAGTAGTGAGTGCAGAGCAGTGAGATCCACCTGCAGAACAGAGGAGCCTAAAGCTCAGCTTAGGCTTAGACACACAACAGTCACACACATAGCAGTAACTGAGTGACTATCCATCCATCATCTGTGGCATGTAAATGACTAATCTCCCCAGTAATATTCTACAGAAAAGACTTTGTTAATTACAACCACACAGCACAATCGGCTCTTGGTGCTTAAACTCACTTGAACCTGACAAGTTTCTTCTGTGTAATTTGTCTGTATGACATTTCTAAGGATCACCATCTCTGCCACACAAATCACCTCTGCAGGCAAAGTACCAGCCGCACGTCCCAGGCTAGGTACTTCTGCTCTGAAGTAGTTTATTCTACACAGCTGTTAGGTTAAAACCTTTCTGGAAGATTTCCTACAGCCAGAGCAGATTCGCTTTGGAATTAGTTTCTTCAGTAGTTAGTGTTGCCTTGCACATCAGGAAACACTGGGCTGTTTTATGCCTGCAGTGCTGTTGTCCTCCTTTTCATCCAAGGCTCCAGCAATTTTCCCACCTCCAGACCGGCCATGGTGCTGCATCATAACAACATTGGCTTCCAGCTCATCAGCAAAAACAAAGTGAGGGTTTTATGAGGTCATTATTCAGGTTCTTCCTGAATTATCTCTGAGCCTGACTTCTTAAAATTCAGTGTAAAATAGTTGCAGATAACACAGTTGTTAGCAGACAACTTTGAACAGCTAAAATCATGTAACTGAGCCTATGGAAAGTTTTAGGGACATAATAATACCCTGGCCATAATGATTGGCAACAGACACCTAGTTATCTCAACTGCAGCAGTCAACAGAAATTTACAGAGAACAAAAAAAGAAAAAAATCATTTTCTTTCAAGCTTACATTATCTTTAATTGGATTCCCAGGCTTAAGGTACAGAACAAGAAATGCAGGGAAAAGAAATGGAATTGCTAGAGATTAACTAATTTTAGAATCAACCATATGCTGTTTGCTTGCATCTGGTGAGTGACCTTTGCATTATCCTCAGCTAGCAGGAAATTCCAACCTACATTAATAAGCAGAATATTGTTCACTCTTCCAACAGCGTTGCTTTAAAGGCTTTCTTGCACACACAGACTTCAGTCATTTTCTATGCACTTCATCACACTGTCTCCTCATCTGAATCAGTGGTTTGCAGCAGTGGTAACCACCATGCGGCTGCTCTCTCACATGAAACACTCTACTTAGAAAGTTTTAAATGGGAATGGAGGAGGGATCCTTCACCCTTCACAGCTATTCTGCAACAGGCATTTCCAGATGGTCGCTGCTACGAGACAGTTACTTTCAATCAGGGATTCACCCCAAATTTTCTAAGATTATTTTAGCCATGAAGCATTTAATGTATTATTAGATGAAGACAAATGGGGTACCATTTGTTGCAGACACACACTTCTCATTAAACTCAATAATGGCTGTACACAGACGTGACTGGATTTCCAGATTTTGACTGCAAGTTGCTGAAATGTTTTCAGCTACAACGAAGCATTTAAAAAGGAAGCCACAGCACAGTGACAAATCACTGTCTTCAAAATATAACTGGATGGAGGTCCTAAATTAGTTTTATAGAAATATTCTTCTGGTTGTTTTCTGTACTGCAGAAAGCCTGTCTGTGTGAGGTACCAAAGTGTTCTCCACTTGAGTAGGAAAGTCCAGTCCCATCTAACTGGAAGTGATGGCAATGATCCTGCCCACGCAGCGCCTTCTCCCTGCTTTGACCCCACACCCATGGCACACTGCTGTATCCAAGAGCAGCTGCATTTCTGCAGCAGGGAAACCAGGTGTCTCTGTAAGAAGTGCTGAAGGAGTTCTATGGGTACTTAACTACAATGAAACAAGTGGAATTTAGCACAGCATCCAGTAATTCAATGGCTTGCTAGCAGATAGCAAGGGAACATTGTTTGGATGCTGGAAAGCCAGTCAAAGACACATGAAGGCATTTCTGCTTGCCAGTAGACCCAGGCCCATATTTTGGTTGCAAGCACAAAATCTTCATCTCATTTGGGAACATAAAGTTTCATCTTCCATACCTTGGCCACCCCTCCTCCAAGAATAGGCTGGTGGTTGCAAATGGCCCCTGTTCTTCTCTGTCCTGCTGCACCTCTGCCAGCTGCTGACTACAGCAAGGCAGGATCCTTTCCCTCCTTTTGTTGGCTAACAAAGATCACAGGCTGGCTCAGGGTTGCAGGGATCTCTTGAGGTCACCTGGTCCAATTTCCCCTGCACAAAAAAGGCCACCTAGAGCTGGATGCCCAGGACCATGATGAGACGGCTTTTGAATAGCCTCAGGGATGGAGACTCCTCCACCTGTGTGGGAAATCTGTGACCACATTCCATCAGACAAGATCACGTTTCTGTTGCTACCCCACTACCTGTATTCATCTTCCAGGGCAAATTGAGGCAGACAAGCAAGTGCTTACTCTGCTGCCCTAATGTGGAGACCTTCGTTGAAGAGGTCACCAGTGCAAATTCCTGCAGCAGTATTGAGCACAGGAACCCTGGCTTACACTAGGTCTGAGGCATTCAAGTCCCTTAAGTATACACTCCTCCTTCTTTCTAGTAAGAAGATATTGAACCAGCTAGGGAAAACAACCAATTAAACATTTCCCTGCAGGTCATAACCATAGCTAGAAATTCTTAATTAACAAGTCAAAACTCATTTACAAAAGGCTTATTAACATTTATAGGACTGGTATGCTCAGATTGCCAACCAGAAAATAGCCCAAAACACTATATGGGAATCAGCAGTTGTTCCTTTCACATTTGTCTCAGCTCATATACAGCAAGTTTCAGAAGGAAGCATCTAACCTGCTGAAGGTGTATTTATCAGACGGTTATTTAAAAAAAATTATTAAAAGAGCTTTTGAAGCTGTAGTCTATAATTGGTTTTGGAAACTATGACAAGGTGTTTACTGTCCAAGATAGTGATTGGAAGGTTTTGACTCATTTAAGGGTCAGTGGCTCCATCTGATGATGAAAATGAAAGAGCAATTAGATTAAAAAAATGGACTTGTCAATTTGTCAATTCATTTCATGAGATTAACCCAGGTGCCTTAACGTTGTAAGGCACTGATGAAGTACAGTGCAGCTTTTCACCTTGGTGTCCTCTGCTTTAAATTGTAGATTTTATGAGCTGTTGCTTATGTAAGCCAACACAAAAAGAAACAGCAGCCCAGAATTCAGTCCCTAAAAGAGAGAAGACCACATCTGCCAGAAAAGCAAATTTTCCACATGAAAGCAGTGAAGCCCTGACCCCTTTGCTTCCACATGTGAGGTAATGCAGTGCTGTCCCCCACCTGCAGACAGACAGGACTTCCATGGCATCTTGGGCCCTGCTCATCAGCAGCACAGCGAGAATAGATGTGCTGGGTACTTCTGTTAGAGTGGAGAAAAGAATTGTGGGCAGCAAAAATGAACAACACCAGCTCTGCTTTACTCTGCTGATCTTGGAACAGTCTGAATAGCAGCTATCAGCTATTGAAAAAGATCAGAAAAAGGTTGGGGAAAAAGACAATGGAAATTCTCTCTTGTTCACAACCCAAACAACATGGCTTCCAAGATATAATGCTCCTTCTGTCCAGCAATA
This sequence comes from Oriolus oriolus, assembly GCA_013400235.1. Classification (NCBI taxonomy): domain Eukaryota; kingdom Metazoa; phylum Chordata; class Aves; order Passeriformes; family Corvidae; genus Oriolus; species Oriolus oriolus. The sequence goes on along the minus strand of VXBT01012380.1, from coordinate 79,798 downwards.
AAACCATCTGGAAGATCCAACTCTGATGCCTTATTTTCTGTAGACACTGACTAAATGGAGCTTCAATATAAAGAGCAAGATCACATCAACAGGACAAATTTAATTCCAGCACGACCCCTGGCAGACAATGAACTGTCTCTACCCTACTCTTTAGCTCCAGCTCTGAGTTATCAGATGCATAAGTATGTTTCATGAGCTTTATATGAACTCCAAAACTCCTTTGCTACTCCACCTCTCTATAACTCTGCCACATGGAAAGCCTGTGTCCGAGTCTCCTTGTGCCTTTTTTTCAAAGTCAGACAGGTGTGCAGTATTGGAGAAAGGGGAGAAATAGCCTTCAGAGAGAATGAACATGCTCTGTTGGCCTCAAGCACTGCATTCCCTCTCCTCTCAATTTCCCACCATCCTCAGCCAGCTCAGAAAATGCTGCTTCATTCTGGCTATGCAGTCAGTAAGAAGGACCCCAGGAGGATGAGGGTTTACAGATTACAATGACTTACATGTCATAGCTCCATCTGACCAGAATGAGATGAGCTTCCCTTGCACTGCAGTGTTACAGAGGGTAGCTCTGAAATTAAATATAATGGGAGAAAAGCCACACCCACCAAGACCCTTCCTTCCCCATTTGAATGAAACAAGCAATTAGTGGTTAGCAAAACCACCCCTAGAGCTGCAGGCTGGTGACACAAATAGGAGAGGTACCCCAGGCTGTGCAGAGAGAACAGCTTGTCTCCACAGGGATAAGCACAGTGCAGTGAACTGCCTTCCCTGAGGTGGCTGAGCCAACGAAACGCAGTGTGCCAGGGCTCAACCTATAAGTACCGTGTGGTAGCACGACCCTTCTTAGTCCACAGCATCACCCTCTCTGCTGACTGTCGGCATCTGTCCTATCCCTGATTTGGCTACTGCTTTCAGAGTCTCTCCACAGGCTGGAAATGTTTAGGACTCCCTTGTCATCCACCATACGAGAACATGTTTGCACCAAGTTCCCAGGGCGCGAAACACGCTGAGATCATTACCCAGCCCTGCTGTGAGAGGCAGATGGTTTGCACTGAATCTGGCTGGTAGGCTGCTAGTCACACCCGTCTCTGCCCACACCAGGTGACAGGCCAGAGGAGGGACTGCTCGCAAAGCCAGGCTGCCACGGCACCACTCTCCCATGGCATGCACAGACACTAGCAAAGAGAGATGACCGATCCGTGTGCATGGGCATGGTCATTGCCCTTCATCACAGAACATCAGAGCTGCACAGAGGAATGAATTTTTATTTTGATGTAGATTTTGAAATGAATTCATACAAGTAAAAGAAGGAACTCTGCTAATGACAGTGGAGCACAGTGGGACTTGAGTGGCTGTATTCTGTTATGATGTGGTGGAAGCCAACTCATTTAAAGGGTCTGAAACATTAGTGCAGGTTTCTCCTATACTGTTCTTCTCCCCAACACGTCTTCCATTCCATCCAAGTCTGTGTGAGAGAGGGAAGAGCCAGCATTATTGTAACTGAGCAGTTTAATCTGCTGCTTAAGATTTTTTTTTAAATTCACCTTCCATCTGAAAGAAATCACAACCTATAATTAAAGAAAAACCAAACCAACCCCCAAAAAGACACACTAGAAGAACCTTGACAACCATTATACAGAGGAACATTGGGCTACTGGGGACAATAGATGCATCAGAGAGCTGGGAACAAAGAAACTGAAGCACAGGGTGGAAAGGATAAGCTTACAGCCTCAAAAACAAGATTAAAGTTAACAACACATGATGCTCACAGAGGCCTTTCTGAACCATTTCATACCATTCTGACTCCAAGTGCTGTGCTACCCTGTGGTCAAAGTTCACCCCTTGTTAAAATGCTTTGTGACTTGCAAGTTGTTACCTGGTGGCTGTTTGATGACACCAACCCATAGCCAGATTTTTTCTCTAAAGATAACTTCTTCTGATTTCCTTCTAAAGTGTAACAGGCTGTTGCCTGACTCGGAAAACTAAAGAAACCAGGTTACAGAAAGATTTGTTTATTTGTCCTTCAACCATCCTCCCCCAGCTTGCAGCAATACCCCTCCTAGAACACCAATGTCAGGAAGGAGAAAGCATTGCTCAGACCCGGAGTGCATGGTCCAGTTTGCAGGCAGCTGCCATGCAAACCGCAGCCTGCCTGAATTCTGCTCATCCTTCCTACAGTGGGACACTTGTTTGGGTATTTTCTACTCTAACACTGTTTTTTAGTGAACCCTGAAATGTGGCATCCTAATTATCTTTCAAAAAGAGCTCTAAAATTGGCTTGTATCAATCAGCCAACAAAAACGTATGTCAAGGGGAAATGGATAGACTCACTGTCACATAAGCCTCCCTGTCCCTCAGCAACCAAACTGTGTCATGGAGAGAGGATCTGCACTTCAATCACTATCTCATGACACACCTCCATGGTTCCACATGCTGCTGAAAATACGCTGTCATTTTCCCGTGTTCCACAGAGGTGCTTCACAGCATCACCGCTAAGCAGGGCAAATCAATGGCATTCTGGGCATTCACCTGCATTTCTGTCAAGATGAGGGAAGTGCGTAATAGCATTTACCTCTTGAAATCCAAACAATACTGAATGACTGAAACATTGTGGGCTTTTGTGCACATGCCTCAAAAACTGGAAGATACAACCGGCCACCTTTTCTCTCTCCTTCCCCACCATGCATACATCAAGACACAGGCTCTGTATTAAAGTCCTTTTCTACTCACCCAAAGCTATTAAAATGCAGGTTTTTAATTTCTAATTAGACCCATTAGACACAGATGTGCTTCTTTCAAACCCAATCAAGCATTTATAAGGGTCAGCTGACATGGTATTCCAGTCCTCCATAGAAATTAAAGCATGGCTCTACGTTTGGAAATCAGTTCTAAAAATATTATTGCAGAATCCACAAATCTTAATGGCCTAGATCAAACACACTCCACTTAAGACCTCTAGGAACATCTTCCTGGTGAGCAGCGTGCAATGTAACCCTGTAGCAGAATCTTTTCCCACACCCAGAACTGAACTGTTGAGTGCTTTTAAAGACTCAGAGCCATACTGTGGTAAACAGGGAATTGGCAGTGTCAGAGACTACATGATTTGACCTGCACCACTTCAACTTCAAGTGATGCTACTGAAGCAGGATGACGACAATCCAGGCCTGCACTAAGCTGCTCTTTTAAACAGGGCATCTTCCTACCAAGGTAGGTGAGAGCTAACCCAGCCAGAAAACTGGAAAAACACCACCAACCGTGAGTCAGAACCATTCCCTGGTTGAAGTTTTAGGAAGCCAAAGTCATCCTTTCTAGTTTGGAATTCCAACTCTTTATGCCCAATTCTCTTCCTTATTTGCTCTGTACTACCTACTTCAAAGTTTCTCATTCTAAAACCCAGGAAGGCTTCACTTCCTCAGATCAACCAGCCTTTGAATCATAGATGTGTTAGTGGTAAAAATTTGCGGATTCCACAAGGGGCAGAGAGGCTCCTTGGAAAAATGTGCCTGCCCTATGCACAGTTGTGACCCTTTCCCCCCACTTTCACACAGGACACTATACTCTGTCCATGATGATGCTAAGAGAGGGATTTTCAGGCCTCATTTTCCCCCAAAAATCCAGCCTATCCTCCCAGCAGTGCAGTAAGCCAGGACTGAATAACTTTATGCCTCAAGATTAGGATCAGAGCTAGTGAATGAATACACTACAATACAATGCAGACACTACTACAACAACACAATGATTGTTGATCCATGGGCAGCTAATTGTAGAAGGAAACTTTATTCTCCTTTTTGTAGTGATTCCATGAAGAGACATTATTGTATGGTGAGAGAAAACACAGCCATGTTGGAACAGATGAGTCTTTAGCAAAGAGCTTTATGAAACACAACTAGTGCAAATAAACATTTGTTAAAGAGAACAACAGAAACTCAACCAAGAGAACATGTTGAAATAGAAGGCTCCATAAAGTTTGACAGAACAATAGACTGGAGACCAAGCTGTGCTGTACTGATCAGAAGAGCATGAAGGCACAAGGCTTCACCAGGGTAGAATGACCTGTTACACAGAACTGGCAAGGGAAAACACATCTCTGCTCCCTCCAGTATATTCTTTGCAGCACTGGTTTTCATTGCCTTGAATTGCAAGGTAAAGATAGAAGGATAAGTGTAACTGATTTATACCCCTATTAACATCAGTGACTTAAAAATAAAATCAGCAAGCATGAAACATAAATTTAAGTCATTAACTTTCCATTTATGCATTAGTTTTTACTCTGATGACTGGTCTTTCTTCATTTTTCAGACAAGGTTAACTTTCACTTTACCACTAAATCTAGACTTATAGTTACTATTTGTGCTACTGGTATCAGTCTGCAAAGAAAAGTAATCATCCATTGTTATGCTTGTCCAGACTCTGGTGTCACAATAAAATGAATCTGATATCCCTCCTGGCAAATTCCCACTCTGCTACTGAAACTATGGAACAGAAATTGGAGGTCTAGTGCACAAATACAGCTTTTAAAAAGCAATGAGAAGCCCTAAAAGCACTGCACAGATAAGATTATAAATGCATTTTGAAGTAATGTGTCGCAAAATTGATCAAATTTCTGACCACAAATCAACAAGATTTCAGAACAAACAGGTCTCTGCCTCAGTCCTCTTTCACAGGTTGACTATAAAAAAAGGCTTTCTTCCCTTTTACTCTTGATAATTTCCCAATTGTGAAATTATTATTAATAAACTGAAAATCTTTGTCATGCCCCTGAAGAGACATTTACCAAAAAAGCTGGGGCTTTGCGTGTCAAACCTAGGCACCAGCTATTCAGATAGTGACTTGTCCAGTTTGCTAGATGGACCATGAAGTGTGGATATCCATGTTCCTCTGAATGTTTTCTTTATACAGTAGAAAGTTTCTTTCACACAGGTTGAAATATTTGTCTTGAATCCTTAAAATAGCTGACCATATGTTTAAAATTGAATTCAATTACGTTAGCTAGTGAATTGCCTGGCATGTTCCATGTGATTATCTGTTACCTGACATACATCACTGGGTAGAGACTGCAGCAATGAGCAACAGAATCATAATCCATATTTCAAATTCATGCATCTCTCTCTATCTCTTTCTTCTTAAAAAGCATGTGTAGTAACAACTACATTCCCTAATTCTGCAGTAGTATTCCCAGAAATCTTCTCTGCACTTTGATATCAAAGTGTTTCTGCTCAACTGTCTTGCACACAAGTACTCCACACATGGTTGCTCGAAAGAAGAAGAAAAGTTGGAAACTGTCACAAGAACAGGCTAACAACTAATCAGACACCTCTGAAGCCTCTCTATTTGTTTCCAGGGAGCAGAAGTGTGTGCTCCTCAGACTGGTACAGGACACTTAAACATTACTAACCAGATGCTGCCCTTCTCCAGAAGCAGAAGTAATACTGCTTTTTCAAAGAAGAGGTAAAAAACAATGTGCAGTCTCAAGTGTTTGTACAAAAACCAACACTTTCTGCTTTTGAATTCTGTTCTGCTGACAACCAGGTGTTTAGAAATGCACTGCAGAACACACAAGTGTCAGAAAGCCAGGGTCTTTAATGCTTTAAGTGATTAAATGAGTGACTTACCTCCCCATGGATGTATTATCAAGAATTTCTCGAAGTGTCATTTAAAACAAGGTGACCAAAAAAGCTGGAATTTGCTCAAACTTGAAGGCATTTTTTTATGGTGCAACTGCTTTTGGTTTCCAACATGTTGATTTCTATACCTGTACTGTGAAGGAGCCAGCCTGGGCTGTGCAACCCAGCTTACAGGGACAAGAACATCAAAGGGGTCTAGCAGAAGGTAGAGGCCTCTCCCTGTGAAAATTCTGAAAAGCAAGGTAATATATGTTGAATTGTTTAGAAACAGAAGCTTGTGCTGTGAGGACCACCCAAAGTGTTGTATTTAATATTCCCTAAAATGCTCACTCCATTCCACCAGATTTTGGTGTCTACCAAGGTTTCTGAAACTCGGACCTTGGAAAAGATTTGACTTTTATGGGCTGTGGCTTTCCATCAGAAGCCTTGTTAGAGGTCAGTGGCCTCCAGCACTTCTTTATCAGTGCTACTGCTGCCTGATTACAGCCTAATTGCTGCTTCCCATCCCGCTGAACACCCAACAAGCCTGCGGCTCCCTCTTCTGTGTGTGCCTGCGTTGTTGATTTGAAGTCCTCTAGGGTCTTTTTCCCTCTGCTCTGCTACAACTTCTCACAGATGTGACACCCTATGTCACATCTCAGGTAGTCCCCTGACCTGTGTGCTGGTACCTGCTGTCACCCCTTGCCAACAACTACACCCTGTCACACAAACCCACCCTTACAAGCCTCTGCTGGGAAGCTGCAATCCCTCCTAAGCTGCTTCACCTCCGGTCTCCTGCAAACACACACAAAACCTGGTGGCTCTCACACCAAGGACAGAAACCTGTAATTGCACACAAGCACACCTGGCTTTATCCCAGTATTTAAAGTAAGATCTGACCCCACAGCAACCTGAAGTAATGTGGGGGAAGAGCAGCAGAAGGGCTGGCACCCAAAAGATAGCTTAAGACAGGCATCTTCAGTGACACCTTTGAAAGCAAACTAGCTGATCTGCAGAAGCATCATGCAAAATACTGATGTCTTAATAAAGAAAAAGTCTCAATCAAACCCACTCCCAGGGCAGGAAACCCTCAAATCTCTGCTGAGCATGGTTGCATGGATGTCCGGGAACAAAAAGGCTGCGTCATGGAGTTGAGCCTTACCGACTGCCCAGGAAATGACACTGCAAGTTCAGTCCTTTGGGGCCACTTGTCCTGAGAAACAAAACCCTGCATTGCAGCTCTAAGCCAGCTCCAAGGTACATCCATAATACAACGAATTGGCATGAACTTTTTAGATACTTTTTTCTCATACAACATGCTGACCCAGCAATGGTCCAGTAGAGACTTGTATTTTTATTTACTATATCTGAAACAAATGCTTATTAGAAAAAAAAGTTACTGTCCTGAAACAAATACTTACTAGAAAAAAAGTCCCACGTAGTTTCTCCTGTGAACCCAGTCCTCCACAATAATCTGGCAAAATCTTAAGTCTCTGTTTGCTCACCTATTGACTTACTTATTTTAAAGGCAAAGCCAAGGCATACAGGTAATTTAAAACTCTTATCTGATGGCTTTCATGGGGGCATTGCTGAACTCTTCCTTTGTTTCCAATCTTCTCCACAGCCCAACACACCATGGCTGCATAGCAGTCACAGAAATCACCAAAACCATCTGAAAAATGTTTACTGAGTAAAATTATTTCAAGAAAAAATAGAACAGATACCAGAGGCCAATCCACACAGCTTGCTCATTTTCCCTACAGCTACAGGATGCAAAAAATCCTCCTCCCAAAACACCTTCCAGGTAGCTTTTTTTAAGAGGAAACATGGCAGCATAGCTGGCAATCCTGTGTATCTTCAAAAGCTCTACAGACTGCTCCCTGTAATCCTTGCCTTGAACAAATAATAAAGATGCACAGCTCTATACAATATTCGGTAGCACTTCCAATTTGCCTGGAAGTTTAATTACAGTTTAGTTCAGCAAGTAACTGTTATGGGAAATCACATTTTCTTCCCTATTTCTTAAGCAAAGACACTTGCACCCAAGTTCCCACACTGCAACCCCTGTAGTTACCTACAGAACACATCCTTTAGGACATGTAAATTGAAGTCAAATAAGTGAACACCAAATCATCTCCCTCCTGACTCTTTCTCCACAAGTAGCCTGTCCAGAAACAGCTGGAATTTGTTAGTAAACGAAGACACAAGACCAAGAGCCAATACAACCTCTGCATGACCAGAACACACTCTTGTGGAGCTTAGAGGCAAATCTCTTTCAAGTGGTTAAAACATTTTCAGTACTCTGAGGGGCTTGGTACTATCTGAGTTAGTGCAGCGCAACTGAAAGACAACTCCACTTAGCTTTAAACAAGTTACTTAAGGTATATTTTCATCAAAAAAGCACAAAGCTCACTTAAGGCTAAATTACCCGACTTTTGGGGTGGGCATTGCAGTCCTGGAAGGCTTCATGCTGGCCTGTCTGGACAGAGATGCTCAGTTTAACGTTAATTCAGGCATCTCTACATTATGCTGAAGTCCTGTTGAGGTCACAGGACGGATGCACCCTCAGATACTCCTGGAAGTGGAGAACAGGACCATATCCTCATTCATTTTCTTGTGTGGTTGTAATGGCCACCACCAGAAACCAACACATCACATAATCCTCCGTATTGGACAGGAGGTTCCTGCCATGAAAAAGACTTAAGAAATCCATTAAAATAAAATGATACCTAGTTCATAATGAAAGAAATAGTTCCATGCCAGTTAGCTAAAGGATACTGCCAAATCATTCAGTTTTAAGAGAAAAATTGTTACAGAAATAATTTTTGTTTCTGGTTAAGGTATATTCATATAATTCTTGCCTATACAAAAGTTAAAGAATTTCAGAATTGTAGGTCTTGTATCAAGTCAGCTTGTAACAACATCCCTGTCTGAAGGAACAAGAGGACTGGTGTTCAGGGGGAACAGAGGATGTGAACCTCACACTTGCAAAAGGCTCTTTCTAGCCCGTGTTGGCTGCTGACCACCATGACTTCAGCAAGAACAACCAGAGGTTAGAAAGATAAAAATCGATGCTGCAAGATTACATTAGAGATCATCTCTGGAACACAAGTGTCTAGCTCTCAGGCGCTGTAAGGCTCCCTACACTGTTTCATTGTCAGGACAGAATTAATTTTTCTTTGAGTTGTTTTCGTTGGAGAATTCCCACTGCTTCTAGGAGAGTCATGAGCTGCCAAGCTCCAGTGGAAAGTTCACATGAACAGTTTATTAATTTAGTCTTGTTTTGCCCTCATCTGCATCGGTTTCTTTGGAGACGGCCAATACCTCCCCAGGGAGACCTGCCAGAACCTCAGAGACACTGCTGAAATGTGAACCCCAAATCCATGTTTCACCCTTAAATACAGAAGGTGGGCATTTTGTAGCTCCAATGTGTTTGTCCCTGACCACCCCAGAAAGCAAAGGAAAGACAGACTTAAACAGAAAACCTCTTCCACAGTGGAAAAACATTTAAAAAATAATCAATTGAGAACAGACATCTAAATCCCTGATCTTGTTAGCATTGCTTCAGTGTCCTCTAAGGGCTGTCAGAATTCTCTTCATCTATGGGAAGAAACCTTGTCTGTACCAGAAAGACAATGGAAACATGAAATATAAATCTAATATTCAGTAAGTTTACAACATGCTGGTTGCCCATAGCAACAAAAGGGCAGTATCGCCAGACTCTGCTTAAATGAGACTGCAATTTTAATCAATATTAACCGAGTGCACATCCAACCAGATGTTTATTCTTGACACAGAGCTGACATTTATGTACAACTATCAGGTTCAAGAGCTATTTTTCTAACATCCAGACCTCAGAATACTTAAAGATACAGTGGTACAGCACCACAAAATTATCCTGTTCTTAATCAACATGGCACACAGAAAGTTTAAACCTTACAAAGAACAATCTAGAGGACCATGAGCCTCTTTCCTGGAAGTCTGGGCAAAAAGTCTCTTGTGTTGACCAGGAAATTTTACTGATTTTGGCTCATCAGGATGTTTCTGTGACTCTTACCCATGTTCTACACATTTTGGGACAGAACTAAACACCTTCAGCACCAGCTGTCCAGCTTCATCCCTTTTTCAATAGCTCTTCAGTAGAGACAGGTTCACAGACAGAACAGACCCAAACAATTTGAAGAAGAAAGATTTCTGCATTGTTTTTATAACTCATCCCTTCAGCAGACCATAGTGGATGTAGCTTTGGCACAATTTTTAGCTTAAACAGGGAATCACAGAATACTCTGAGTTGGAAGGGACCTACAGGGATCATCAAGTCCAACTCCTAACTGCTACGTTTGTACCTGCTACGCCAAAACAGCAGAACAACAGCTTGCAGGAAGGCTTTGCCTTGCACGCCCTGAAGTACCTGAAGTACTCCAGCGTACCCAAACTCGTCAGAGGCCTGTAGGTAGCAAAGGAACCACCACACAGGCCTCCCACCACCCGCTGGATAATTAGCCAGATGGAAAGCCTGCAACAAAGGCACCATGAGGCAGTCCATGTTCCTGTTCACTGAACCTTGTAATGCAGCTTAATTTCGCCAATCTAAATATCAAGCCCTGAAAGCTGCTCTATCTCTTGCCCATTTTCTAGATAACATTAGGTATCCAGAAGGGAGCTGTTTGCATTAAAAATAGGATGTGTCACATTAAGCCACTGGCACATTCTATAAAAGCCAGGGAAAATAGTTTTGAGAAAGCACTCTAAACAATATTGGCTGTTGTTCTTGCTGCTACCTGGCCTCTGTAATTCAAGGCGCATTCAGCACAGTAAAGGCTGCCCTGTGGCCGAGTTCTAGTGAGAAAAGTCCAAGCTCAGCACCACAAACATTGCTGAATCTATAGAAATCCTCGTCCAGGTTGAGGAGGTAAGGACTTCTAAGAGTAACTCCTCTGGCAAATAGAAGGAATCCTTAGCAGCTGCTTCACCAGCAGCTTTTAACCCAGCTTTTAACCATGGGTTTGTTTTCAAAATCTTTAGCTCAAGAGCCCCTCAATGTGCAGGATAATTCAGCTGACACTGGGGCTGGTTGGTGCTCTGTCCTGTGATGTTTCCTGGCACGTATGACCACAGACTCATCTCTGGCTGTAACATTCAAGACTGTGACGATACAACTTGCTGTGGAACAAGTGACAGAAGCACGCAGCAATGCTGCATCAGGGGCCAGGCAGCTAAGTTTACATATTTGTGTAAACTGAGCTTAAACACATGCTGAGGATGTTAAAAACCAGCCATTGCAGTGTACATGTACAAACTGGTTTTCCTTAAACTGAAATGTCTGTGCACTATTACTGCCAGCCAATGCACTGTGAAACCCTGTTTCACCAGCGCAATGTCATGCAATATTACTTTTAGATACTTTCACTGACAGATCTCTAGTATTTCACCCTCTATAAGCACTGCTGGAAGGGAAACATCTAGTAGCCAACAAAAGCTTGTTGCAGTACCAAAGCCAGCACCTGAGGAAAAATCAGAGTGACGCCCAGCATCTCAAGTAGGACTAGGTACATCCTTCTTACCAGAAGAAGTTACCACAAAAACTCAAAGGAACATAAAAGAGTAATTTTCTCTGCATTGGCAGCTGTAAGAATCTCAATCACTCCATCACACCAACCTGATAATAATAAGGCAGATTTCAAGGAAAGATGTTGCTCTTCTCATAAACCTACCAGCTGAGTTTTGGAACAAAACAAAAAGGTAAAGGCTTCTCATTTATTTTTTATTTCTTGACTTCAGAGGCATGAGGGAAAGAAAACCAGAGAGAAAAGCTGAAAGAAAAACATCTATTCAACATCAAATCATCCTAGCTAGGGGTAGAATTCTATCAACATCTCAGAGGAGAGACCTCTATAAAAAAACAGTGGTAAAGGCAGGAATTAGTCAGAGTAACATAAAACAATACCAAAGCTAGGAGAGTTGGTTACTCATGTTTTTTATCTCTTCACAGCGCACAACTTAGTGATGCAAGACAGGACAGAGACCAATCTCAATAACAAGTAAATGCCTCCCACCTCCTTACTCAAAGGTATGTAGCCCTTTGAAATGGCTTGGGTTTTTGGTTGTTTGGTTTGGGTTTTTTAAGGTATATAAAGAGACTGATACAGATCTTCTGTGTACTGGAGGACATGCAGGTTTATCAGGAGCCCACTAACTTTGTGAAACTGAAAATCATGCTGTATTTCAGCCAGGTCTGAAGACAGACCTGCACCCATGGCAGAGTACAGCAATACCAAAATGTCCACTGACCTGGAGGTAACAGCTCGCTAAGAGTTCTTAAGATGTTTTTCTCTCTCTTCCCCTCTATCACTGATGCTGAGATTTCAGGCACTAATCCTTCCATCCCAGAAGATACCCCTCTTCTCAATTTAGAGCTTTTTGATGTGCATTCATTGCTCAGCACACCTCTCTGCCCTAAATAAAGGTTTTGCTCTTTTCTGATACAAATCCAGTCGAGTTTTGGAGCAGGAACTCTAATCATGAAACATTAGTTAGGCTGAAATATACACTGGACATAGCTGGTGATTTTCCACATGATCTGCCAAATTAAAGGAGTGCCAGGTTTACAGAGCCACTTCTTTCACTCCAGCAAGCAGTAAAAGAATTTTAAAATAAACCTCAGTGGTTTATAAGCCCTTTCTCCATCCTGATTTAGAGGAATTACCAAGATATGTGTAAATATTAGCAAGTAGAAACTGGATATACTCAAGAACTGCTAAATCATAGAATCATCATAGATTCATAGAATGGCCTGGGTTGGAAGGGACCTTAAAGATGATCTTGCTCCAACTCTTCTGCCATGGGCAGGGACACCTTCCACTAGATCAGGTTGCTCAGAGCCCTATGCAACCTGGCTTTGAACACTTCCAGGGATGGGACATCCACAACTGCTCTGGACAACCTTTTTCTAGTACCTCACCACCCTCACAGTAAAGAATTTCTTCCTAACATCTAATCTAAACCCACTCTCTTTCCATTTGAAGCCATTTGTCCTTGTCCTGCCACCACATGCCCTTGTAAAAAGTTCCTCTCCATCATCCTTGTAAGCTCCCTTCAGATACTGAAAGGCTGCAATTAGGTCACCTCAAAGCCTTTTCTTCTCCAGGCTGAACAATCCCAATTCTCTTAGCCTGTCCTTGTATGAGAGGTGCAACAACTCCTCTTTCTAAGCTTTTATACCTCCACGGCTGTTTCTTTTTAAAAAAAGTTTCTGCAAGATTGTGGCTGTATTAGCAGGGACCAAATGATGCAGCAGCACAGAAATCCAGCGAGAGAATGAATTATTTCTTAATTTACAATACCATTTGTATATCCTAGTTCCATAAAACCATTTGACAGTGTTCACACTTCTCCTAGGGTGATTGGCTAAAGTCCTAGACACCCACTTTAAACTATTTGTTCAATGTACTATAAACAGAACTTAACCAAAACACCAGATGTGAATGTTATTTACAAAACCTATCTTACTGTTTTCATAACTTGCGTGGTAAAGGAAAAATTCTCACAGAATTAATGCAAGAAGCTGAGAAATTCTCCTGCTAGCAGCATTTCAGTATCCACACAAGACAAAAGCAAGTAGTTTTAAAATAACTTCAGAAGACATCCATCTGGTCCTTCCAGCCATTAAGAAGTGTCTAACTTGAACAGCTGACAACATTTAGGAGAGGGCTAACCTGAATCCTAACCATACATAGTTCCTACCCCATCAAGGCCACGTCTGTTAGGTGCCTTTTGCCCTCTGAAGGGGACTGTACATTCCACCACCACTTCAGGGACCACAGCACAGTCCCCTCCTTCAGACAGGAACCCTCCTGAAAACTAACCAAGCTGCTCTGGTTTAGTGCTGTGTGTGCTCACCATCCAAGCACTGCCTGCACCATCTGATGCACAGTGAGACTCGAGTTCAGGCAGTGTTTGCTTACAATAGACTTTGGCTGTGGGCAAACACTTGAGCCATTAATTGCAGGTCATGCTGACAAATACAGCAAAACTTACTTGGAAACTCAGGGAAGGACGACAACAGCTTTTGAAAAATCTGACCCAGAAATACAAAATGGCAACTGACACAACTAATGGTGGATGGATTGAGTAAAGGATTGTAATTCCTCATGTGTAACAATATTTTAGGAGTTTAGGAGGATTCTGGTGACAGTGACAGATCCATAAGGACATCCACTACGCACTGCAATACAGGATGGGCAGCACTACAACGTACCAGGGAAGCAGCCCTGTCTTTGAAGAACAGGCACAGATCCATCTAAAAGCTAATTTAGACACATTGTGTTTGTTAATCCAAAAGAAAAGGCTGAATGAGGACTACTGAAATTACCAAAATACTCATTTGGAAGTGGCCACCATTAAATTTCATACAATTTACCAGTTAAGCTGAGCTGGTTTTTTTATCATCACCAGCAATCAGCAGAATTAAACTCCATGATCTAGTAATGCCCCAGGAAGAGCACTTCCATTTTTGCATAATAAAAAAGATGAACTGACTTCAGCCTTGAAAAATTAAAGGATTTGTTATGTTTATCCATTAAGACCACAGCCTGAAGTACAGCTTCAGACTATTAAGAGAAAGTTCTTCAGCCCGCTAAACCAAAAGAACAAGTTTGCAATATCAAGGGGATAAAAACTCAGCAAGGGTCTAATACACTTCAGAATATCAAGCTTGGAGTGGTATTTAGCAGACCTGCTTCATCCATGCCTCCTGGCTCTCTGTGTGTCAGCGTGAACACGTTATCACTGTTGCAACTGACTGCTGGCAATTCCCTGTGATGTTAATGAGTTCTGAATTTATGCAAAGTCTCCCAGTTGGTGCTTCTGCAATATCTACCGACTGAGATATCAAGGCAGGATACCTGTGGTAAAAGCATCTAGTTTTCTCCCAGTTATTAATATAGCAAGCCAGACTTCAGTGGCCATTTGAAAATCTTTCAAAATACCAAATCAACTGGCCTAGAAAAAAACAGTTAACAAAAACGCATCACGACCCTGTTTTGAGCTCCTACATATCTGCTGAAAAAACTTCATGACATATTCCTATAATCTGATGAATCTTTCACAAAATACAAATCAGAAAACAGAAATAAAATGTTTGATCCTCAAAGCAATTAGGATTTGCAAAAAGCTGTCAGGACCTTGTGCAATCAAGTAAATCTGCAACGACAGAATAACATCACAGCTTTTTTACAGAATTATCCATGGTCATTCAGAATCACAGCCACTGTCAAGCATCCATGGCTTAATAAGATGGAGGGAATTAAGTGAGCCAGCATCAAGCACACATCTCTTGTGCCAGTAAAAGCACCTTGTGCCTCTCCAGCCAGGTCCTAGGACATTAGCCACCAAGCTTCCTGAAAACCAGCACTGCTATGCACATAGTACTAAATATTGATTCAAGAGTTAATCACTTGGATAAGCAAGGGGAAACTTTGGGACCATTGGAGTCGGTACCATGGAATACTGGTTTTCAGATCATAGCTGTAGAGAGAGATGGTGTGTCAGTACATGCATATACTTTCTTCATCTCACATGCAGACCCAACAGCCGGGGTCCCAGTCACTGAAAAGAGTAGAAGTGTGCACCTAATTCACCCATTCGTTAAATAAAGCACAATTTAGGGTCACAAACCAAGCAGAAAGCACCACTCCTCTAAAAGTCTGTACAGAAGCACCTCTAGATCTTTTAAGTGCTACCAATTAACCTCATGGGACAAACTTTTCTTGCTGGGTTGGACTCTATTTTCTCCCAAAGAAGAAGAGATTTTCTCCCAAAATTCAGGTATTAATCTTTGAGAATTCAATGTTGCAAATGTAGAACCTTAGAGTTAATAAAAGCTCGTATCTGACATTTCCCACTGCAGCACAGGGGAACTTCTTTTCTGCAGAAAGCATGAATTATAAATTCTATGTAGCTACATAATCCAAATAAAAGATTCTCTCATAACAGGATAATCTCTTTATAATAATTCTTACATGCACAGCATGGATCATCTCAGCTATTTTCACAATCACTTTGCCCTAATTTTTGCAAGATGTACAAGAAATTCTTTTCACAGAACTGTTTTTGTGATATGCTTTCTAAGGTACATCCACCAAAGGGTTTGGCTCTGCTGGAAATGATGAAAACAAGGGGCAGTATGACATTTTATTCCATCAGAGCAGCAGAGGAATAGCTAATGCTTTGCAGAATTCTAGACTATATCTTCAGGTTTTGCATTAGCATCCTGTAGTCGCAATTCCTGCCACTTAAATCTCAGTACAGATGTGTCACAACGTACTTTCAAGAAGAGCTGGACTTGCTCTAACTCCTTTAACAATACCCATTTCCCCCTAATCGCAGCGATCAGAACTGGAAGCTGATCTGACTTTTGACACACACATTAACAGAAACGGAATCAGAAGCCAGCAGTTTCTCCTTGGCTTATCAACTGCCAAGAACCCAACGTGAAGTGCAGCTTTTACACGCTCCAGTGGGCTAGGTGACCTCCATCCTCAGAGCCTGTGAACATGCTGTTCCTGTTACTATTCTCAGAACTGCTATTCCCTTTTTTTTCCCTTATATAAAGGGAAATTAAGATTAGAGATATAGACAGACCCGCAGGCCCAAAAGAGATTGGTAGGGGCAGAGAGGAATGGTAAAGTCTTTCCCTGGACTACAACACAATTTTGCTGCAAGATCCTTTGAAGTTTAAGAATTCTAAGCTTAAAAAAAAAAAATCTTTTTCTGCTGTTTCCATATCACATGGATCCTGTGAAAGCCCTGTTACACACTTCCATTCCCATCCTATTCACATATCCCCCCAGCTTTTCTCAAGGGTTATCATGCTAGGCTTTCTCTTGCTCCACATGTATTCCAGAGACAGATGCCATGAGAAACAAGGTTCAGGTATGGTGCATTGCCTTATGCTTTCAAAATAATTCCACATTTGCTACCACTAGGGCTCAATGCCACAACTGAAAAGACACCAGATCATTTTGATGATGCAGGCTGTACTTACGCTAATCTACTTTGCCTCTGGAACAAGTATGTCCCACAGAAGCATTAGTGGAAGTGTTGCTGCAGAGGGCAGGCTGCTCAGAGTTGGTGCCTGTACTGACATGGGAGCACTGCACATTTCTCTGCACACCTCAGACCCCTGCTCCAAACTACGGAAGTCTGGAAGGTTGAACTTTCACTAGTTTTGTTCCATCAGTTTGACTGCCCCTTTGATTGCATTGACTAACAAAGCAGTGACTGCACAATCTGTATGTGGTGTTCAGCTGGACAGTCTGCTCTGGCCATCACAGATAGTGTATTTTTCATTTGCATCACATGCATGTTGTTGAGAAAAAAGTCATGCTTTCATACAAAGAAGTATATTGTTTTTAGAACCATCAGTCACAAGATCTTGCCAGACAAAAGCTCCGCAATGCCATCTCTGGTTAGGAACATTCCTATTCATTTTTTCGTTTCAGTTAACAGTGTGTACCCCATGCAATGCACACTTCTTTCCCTTCCTCTCCAATTTCTCAGGTCAGTCTGCTCAAACAGCTCCTTGGATGTTTGGGTTGTGCAAACTTCAGAAATCTAAAAATTTGTCCTTTATTACACATCAAGCTACTCGCAACAACTGACAACAAAACAAGTTTGAGATTAGAAACTGAGCCCTACAATCGAGTCACTACCAATGAGAATAAACCCCACGAGTATTAAAATAGTAAGTACTTTCCTCTACTGTGTTAAACACTATGGGTGAAGGCCTTTTCAATCAGAGATTTCTAACCAAGCATCCCCAGGTACTTTCCTGTAGGTCAACCCTTAATCTGTACTGATGCATATTCCTCACTAGGTGCAGGGCTCTACACTTACCTTTGTTGAACTTCATTATTTGATTTGAATCCCCTTACCTTCTCTTCTCTAACAGATATTAGACCTTCATGCTTCAACAGCCTCCAAGAAACTGCTTTCCTACAGCTAGCTGGCTCAAAACATGGGAAGGCCCATCTGCTTCCCTTGTCCTACCATTAGTCTGCTATAAAGCTGGTACATCAGCCAAAGAGTGAAACAGGAACAGTTCATTGTCTGGGGACATGACGTAAGCAATACTAACAAAAGAACTTAGGCAAGTGTAAATGAATCTCTTCTGAATTTACAAACGTGTGTCTAACCAACAGGTCCTTTTCTATACTGCAACAGACTGCCAATGTGCTCTTCTGCAGGGACTGCAGTACTTTCTCACTTTAAGGGAAAAAGCGACAGTTTCTTAAGTCTGAGAACACCATCAAAGAGTTGAGCATAGAAACCTCCAAAAAAGTCAAATTACCTTAGTTAACTATGCAAAAAAGTGAAATGATGAACTGATTAAGACACAAATGTAACCATATTTAAGGCAGCTAAAGATGCTTGGTCCACCAGGTGAAAAAGATGTACTGGCCAACCATAAGAGATCTGTTTGAAAGGAAGCAGCACCTCTGAAAGAAAGAGGCCAGCACCAAAGCAGGCTATCTCATCGCAGCTCAAAAGCTCTTCCAATGCCTGTGGCAAACTTGCTGAAAAACCAGAAACCACCATGCCCCAAATTCACTGGGGGATAGGGAAGGAAACAATAATTAGATCAGCATAAGCGACTCTGACATTGATACAAGAACCAAGATTCGTTTTCACCTGGGGCCACATACAAACAAAAACATGAAACAAGAAATAACCTAAGTAAACATTTTGCTTGGATATGGGTGTACTAAATCACTAACCTACATTCCCATGCAATCAGTAAAACACGCAAGAGAGAAATGATCATTAGAATACTGCTGCTCTTGGCTTAGGAAAAGAGACTGTCTACAGGATTTATTAGACTGAACACTGCAGAGCCCAAAAGACAGCTGCTCATATGAATGGGAGTTGGCTCAGGAAGAAAACTGAAAAGAAACTAAGAAAAACTAGTGTCATGCAAGCATGAGGCAAGACACCATACCTTGTCCAAAGAGGAGCAATCCATGTCTGATGGTACTGGATGCTGAACGAAACAGCAGCTTCTCAGAAAAGCTCTAACACAGACTGTTCTGGAAGCATGCTGAGGAAAGAGCTGAGGTAGGTTTGTGCTACCTGCTTCAGCACTGCACACAGAGTCTAAACAATGTGTTCTGGTAGGCAGAAGGTGCTGGGTTACAGGAGTCACTTGGTGACCAGTTATTTGATAGCAAACGACTTTGTTCTATGCAGTGGAAATTAGCAGGCTCGGGAAGAAATTAAATATGTTCTAGCAACATAACTTGTTCACAGCAGCGGCTGCATCTCCCCTAGACAGCTTGCCAGTAGAGCTGGAATACCTTTTTAAGATGAAACAAATAGTACCTTTTCCCTTCTATACAGGAAATAAGGTCTTACCCATCTTTAGAGAGCCAGTGCTCTTCTCAACAAAGGACAATGTCTGCTACCTTCAACTTTACTAAAAATAAACTTTTCTCAGTCCACAACTAAGATGACTGCAGCTCACCTAATAGCTGGGATGCAGCCAGTATACTCCGCATGTATTTACAAGACCACTTCTTCGTAAAGAAGTTTCCTGAAGTGATAAACCTTGCTGTACTTGCTGTGAATTGGTGATGGATGCGTCCAAAAGCTGAGCAGATTTGCTAGCAAGTACTCTTCAAATTAAGCAAATTTCCACCTACAATTTCATTCACTCCAACTCAGTAATCCTCAGAGACAAACCAATGAAGCAAATGCTTGCTTCCTATTGCTTACTACAAAATAGACACCAATCATTGCACAAGATGACACTTTCAAATTCCAAGAATAATGGTCAGAGAGACTACAAAGGCTTTGAGCTGAACTGATGGATTTACTAGTGGCAAGTGGCTGCATCACTACAATGTCCATTTCATAGTGACAGATACAGAATAACCTTGGAGGAACCTTATACTCGAAATGGCACAAGACTTCACTGAAGATGTATGGCATGTGCGAGTGTGAGGGGAAAGTGTAGACACATTTCTACACTTGTCGGTGGAAAGTGACAAATAATTGATCTACATAGAAGCTGAAAGGCAACTACTAAAGCCAAGGTCTTAAACTGTCTAGAAAAAACAGGCATGCCATCGTCACTGAATGACCAGCAGTCCTGCCATTAGCCAGCTTTTAATCCCCTACCCCACAGATCAAACTGGTGATGGGGCCTCCTCCTTATCAAGTTCAGGCTTCAGTTTCACCAAAAGTAAAACGTACCTCCAGAGAGGTCACAGCCCCCTTGGTAAGCTGAGGGCTTTCCTGGAATAAAGGCTTGCAAAATTGAAGGCATCTCCTCTCTCACCCTGGAATTTTGCTCATCTTGTGTCTTTACAGACCTGCCACTACCTACTGGCAGAGAGAGTCTACATCAGCAGCAGAAACTGCTGTCTGAGTAGGTATTAACATCACACTACAGATACAAGCTCTTGGGAATGACGGTAGAATCCCAAGAGTGGACTGTGCAGATTTAATTGTTCATAAAGTTCACTGCCCCTTTTAAATACCTTTCTTCACTCAGGAGGAGATTACCAAACATGACTGACAGAACAAGTGTAGTCAGAGCTTGTACAAAGAAGTAGAGAAGAAGAAGCAATGTTCCTGCAGAGACAGTGCCAGCCAGAACATGCTCCCATATCCTGACAGGTCATCCTCCAGCTATGGCAGCACGTCCCTCACCACTTCCTCCACATTTGGGAGCCTGTGCTGGATCACCGCTAGAGTTTCAGCCTGGCCTGGGATGGTGATAAAAATGTTCCTGTACCTCTGCACCACAGGCCTGACACGGGACAGGGAGGTGGCAGGACAGAATCCCAGTTAACTGAAGTACTAAGGGAGGCAATCTTTAGGCTACTGCTGTAGATGACATGACAGCACATAAAAAAAAAGCTGTTTAACTAAAAGCAGCACTACCTGAAGTAAGTCTATTTCACTTCTCATAGTACTGCAACATTACAAATCTCATGTACTGCAAGCATTTACAAAACATGTAGCTGTGTAACCCGTGGGCTACATTACAATGAATATATATAAGGATGACATTTTCATTTCAGAAGCTATTTCCTTCTAGAAAGATGAGGTTTTTGTGTATCTGCACTATAGACCTAATGTTATATTAATATACTATTTATAAGCCCTACAGGTATAGCCTTTCTTTTTGCTTTAGTTACTTTTGGTTTTCTGTTCTTAAGTTTTTCCTCATTTTAGGGAGAGATCTTAGCAGGCAGCACAACTTTCTTAAGATGAGATAGGCAGTATTTTGCAAAAAAAAAAAAGCAGATTTTATAAGCACACTGAGAACTCATACCCTCTACTGACTAAAATTACAGTTTGTTTTTTAAAAACTATGTATTCAGTAGATAATCTATTTTTTTTTATTCTCTTCTAATTAAAAAAAAAAGCTGTATAGAAACGCATCTTCTATACCTTCAAAGTTTCTGAAAATTTTACACTTCCAGGACTGGTGCAGTTTTGGCATCTCAGCTAAAGAGCCAGCAGTATCACTGTAGGATTTGGATGAACAAAATCCTTAGTTTGGCTGTCATCATCACAACTAGAGCTACCAGCCTGAGGCACCTGCTGGCAAAGAACCAGGCCAGGCACAATTCTGCAGATTGAGATATAGGAACCACCAGCCCAGTTCCTCTGGAGAGAGCTCCCATTTCTCACGTGGGCTGAAAACTGGGCATCTGAAATACTGTGTTCCTGCTTTTTTCAGAAAGTAAGCCAAAATCTCAGCAGTTTGTGTCAAAGCTCCACTGAAGCTGCTGCACTTTGACAGATGCATTTTCTTAGGGAAAGTTGTACTGGTGCTATGTAAGCAAAAGCACTGTTACTCTACTTTTATTTTTGTGTTGAGAATAAAAAACGCCTGCATTGGTCTAGGGGAGCAACGTGTGATCCAACATTGTCACCTGTCAGTTTGCCATGACATGCCAGCCAGGGCTTGGTGTATGCTAGAGGCACGGGCTTGGGTGGGATCCATGATCCAGCAGACTCAAGGTACAATCCCGCTGCACTGTGCTCAGTACACTTCATTTTAACAAAAATACCAAGGGTTTGGCGAGAGTTTAGGTAACAATCCAAAACACAGATTTAAAAATCATAGGGAGAGTGTGCAGTGAGATTACAGTGCAGAAGAAAAGATGGGTCTACATAAAACTACAGGGTCAGCCATTCTTATTTCAAAAGGAATTTTACTTCTTTTTCCTCTGCAGCATCCTCACTGTACAAGTTTCCCTTCATCTCTCTCTCTCTTTAACATCTACCACTGTAATGAGAATTTTCTGTTAGGAAACCTTCCCAGCAAAAAACTTGGGAGAAAACAAATCATCACAACAAATGCACCACCACCAACAGACTGGGAAAAATTGACTAGTTATAAGTTAAGACATCAAATACCAATTCCATCAGCCAAGATAGCCATCTACCAAGTGTAAGTGTCCCAGAAATAATGAATTTCAGGCCTCATCACATCCCTGCAAATCCTGAATTGACTTTATCTGAAAATAATCCACTACCTAGCACCTAAGGAAGAGAGCCCTTTCTATGAGTGCAGAAGGATCATGACAGGTTGAGTTGGAGATAAATAGAATCTAAGCAGAACACAGTTCCTGCAGTTGAGCTCGCATCATGTCGATAAGGATGAAGTGACACTAAGCATTAGGAGTAAACAAAACACCCTGTAAATTAGTTCATGTTAATTTGAAAAGGCAGACATTTTTATGATAGAAGCCAAATGTGACCAATATACAAGAATAGAAATGTGGATCAGAACAAACAGTCCCATTTTCATGAAGAGACATGACATGAACGTGGTCAAGTGCCACTCACCAGCCTGTCTTCTCTTCCATGATGAATATGTACAGAATTGTACGACAATATCAAAATATGCAGTGTAATATGTCTCTCAAAAATGCGAAAAACTGAGCCTCATTCCACCTGACAACTGGATGATGTTTAACCAGGTTAAACGGTTCTGTATGCCATCCTGTCCATCTGCCCATAGCAACTCTGTCTTGTTGTCTTGTGCTAAACCTTTCCTTTGGGTCTGCATCAGTTACCCAGCAGTTCTCAAAACACAGTTGCAAAGGCCACACAGAGTCAAGCCAGCTTGCCTGACTTCACAATGCTTATCTAAACAGGCTGGAAAGAGGAGGAACATGACTGCCCACATTATTAATTTCACATCACTGCATCCAATGTGAAACGTTGGAGGGCACATATGACATTCCTGGCCAACATGCAACCTGCAGGCCAAATGCTTCTCAGCTCTGCAACATAATCCCTATCAAACTTGTTATCAGCAGAGAGAAACCTGCAGCAACCAGAGACACTGGTAGGCTTTGTCCAGCCTGTACTAGTTGGGTGCTGCCCTTAGCCTTGCAATGAGAAGCCAGTGCAGACCTTGGTGGGACAAGGCTGTCAAAGAGACAGTGTTCCCCAACAAGACACATTTGAGCTTTAAAGAACTTAGTTTTGCAAAAAGCCATGTCAGGTTCTCTGCCTGTGCTCTGTAATAAAGCACTGGCTATTGTCAGGATGTACAGTCAGAAGACACCAGATATTAATGTGCTATCACCCCTGACAGACAGCTGATAATAAACAGTGTAAGAGTCAGCGGCAGGTCTGGAGGCAGAGGGGTTCAGAAAGGTTTCAGATTGCTTTCTAAGAAAGGTATAGTTGCTGAAGAGAAGCCAGTCTTTTAATTTTGAAGATGGGCAGACCAGCAGGCCTGTCAGATGGTTTCCAGGCAGATCAGCAGCAGTTGCCCTGGAGTTCAGTATAAAGACATCAAAAGCTAAGATGACACTTTATCTGTGCAGATGGACAGACATTCAAAAAACATGCATGCTGGTCAACAACACAAAGTTAAGGATTTTGAGCAAAGCCTACCTTCACAAACCTCATTTCAGGACCTGTCACACACTGGCCAGAACTCAGAGGGACCAGTGCTTTCCTGGGACACCTTGTTCCCATTGAACAGGAAGAAAAAATATTTCATCTAGTGTATACTCTATAAATCAAGCAAGGGAACTTATTCGTTTGCTTTCAGCGAGGCATAATGTTTAGAAACTTTTTTTTATATAGTTTCAGTGGCAAGTCACAATGACTTTCAGGTCCCACCTCAAAAACAAACTTTTACTTCAGCTTTTTGGATGTGGAAAAGAGCGACAGTAGCATCTCTCCCTGAGACCGTTGGAACTGAAAACTTTTAAACTGGGAAGAAGACAGTAAATCCTGAGATTATTAGAAGCTTATTCTGTACTTTTCCGCTGATTTTGACAGGGATAAAGTTCATTTTCTTCACAATAGCTACTATGCGGCTGTGTTTTGGATTTGTGCTGAAAACAGTGTTGATAACACAGTTTTGGTTATTGCTGGGCAGTGCTTGCAGAATCAAGGCCTTTCCTGCTTCTCACCCCACCCCAGCACTCAGGAGCCTGGGGGTGCACAAGAGGTTTGGAGGGCATACAGATGGGATAACTGACCCCAGCTGACCACAGGGATATTCTATACCATAAGATCAGCATATAAAACTGGGGGGAGAAGAAGGACAAGGGGGGGGGAATGTTGGGATTTGTCTTCCCAAGTAGGTGTGATAGAGCCCTCCCTGTTTTCCTGGGCATGGCTGAACACCTGCCTGCCCAAGGGAAATGGTGGATGAATTCCTTGTTTTGCTTTGCTTGTGTGCATGGTTTTAGCTTCACGTATTAAACTGTCTTCATCTCAACCCACAAGTTTTCTCACTTTTACTTGTCTGATTCTCTCCCCCATCCTGATGTGGGAGGGAAGTGAGCAAGTGGCTGTGAGTGATTTATTTGTTAACTGGGTTTAAACCACAACCTTTAAAGTACAGAATGGGAGGGAGAGTGACAGACAAATGGTAATTGTAATGGCACAAAGCAGTACTATTGGCCAGAACTGTGTTACCAAGCAAATTAATATCATAAACCCCAGACTTGCAAGGATTCTTGCAAGTACCCAGTCCCTACCTGCAAAGTACAGACCAGGAGCTACAAAGCAGAGGAAACCACCAGAAATGCTGTACCAGACTTGTTACATCCCACTTCAGAGACCACTGTCAGCATTTCCATGCCTGTGGAAAAGTCCTACACACCCAGTCACAGCAGCAGACCCCCAAAACCACAAGCTTTCAACTATGAGCTCCAGTAGTTAGAAAAGAACTGAAACCCCAAAGCACAGATTCTGAGTATTCTTTTAATGCAAGTGTTAAAGCCCTTTGTGAAAAATTTCTAACTCTTCCGTGTTGAAGGAAACCTGTTTCCTATTATCACTGCTGCACAATCCACCGCCCTATTCCGAGACAACAGGGTTGGACCAGAGAAGCTCTTTGGATTCTGCCTGGTTCACGTCCTTGCAAACATTCATGTATCTGCAAATTCCACTCTTCCACTATTATTACGGAGTTTCTAGAAAACCCTAGGAGTATCGTTTTGTCCGGCAACAGCTTTTTCAAACTTGCTACCTTCACACTATTCCTGCAATAACACGAATAAAGATGGCCATTCTTGTCACATTTGCTGTGTCTTCTTGCTAAAAACACCAACAATAAGTAGGGCATGCAACAAGCTCACATCAGCTTGTATGGACAGTTTTTTAAGCCACCACAAAGATTCGAAGCCAAAGAAACAATCAACCAACTGAAAAAAAACCCCCAAACCCAGAACCCAACCCAAGCTAAGCATATTTTCAGAATTTGTCAACACTCCCACAATAAGAGAAATGTTTTTCTTGCCATTGAGGGATAATTTGAGTCTGTAGACCTTGTAGAGCTTTTCTGCTCACAAGACATTTATTGTGTTCTCAACTTCTCACAAACACTAGCTGCAACAAGGAACCAAGGCTGTGTTCACATCGACTCTAGATAATGTATGGTTTGACATATTAGAAATCTCAGAAGGGCTTCAGTGCTTCTGTTTATACCTGTGCTTCAGTTTATACCTGCCAATAACCTATCCTCACCTGCTGCCAAAAGGAACTACGCATGTATTTCATTAAAGTTCTTTCCACATCCCCAAACATTTCATATGCCTGTCTCACAATCAAATGCTGAGATAAAATTGCTTACTCCAGGTGCCAAAAGGAATCAACACCTTGCACGAGTGAGCCTGTTATCCAGCTTTCACTATAATGCCAAGATGAAATGTATTTCAACAGGTCCCAGGTTACAAATAACACATCTTCAGGTAGAGACCGTGGAGCACAGGAGTAAGGGCAGGGGAACAAACAAGAGAATCTCTTCCGCGTAGAAAATAGAAGTGGGCAAACACATTTAAGAGTTCTGTGGCAGGCAGATGGGGCACGACACGTACACAAACAAGCCTGTGGCATTGGAGCAATGCAGCTACACGCTTATAAGAAGTCTTGCACTACTTGATGATGGTCTAGCATCTCACCTGGCTGCCAGCCAGCTGGCCTTCCTTCGTAACTCATTTCAGAAGCTATCAAAAGCCCAGGACCACTCTACCTGCCCATTTACACATCTGCAAAGTCCTGTGAGCCTGCAGACTTCCTTCTCTGCAGATTCCCCAGGCTCCCATGTAGTAGCGTAACATTTATGTCAGGCTCTTCAGAGCTCATTAATTGAGTATAATTGTGTCTATGACATGAAAAAACATCCTGATATGAAAAACACATGCCGTGGCACGGCATCAAACCCTCACAGATTGCTTTCCTGACACAAAGAATTTTCTGTAAGCAACGTTAATTTGACAAGAGATGTTTCTTTGCAGAACACCTGGTCTTTACACAAGATGAGCATCTTCTCACTGCAGCTTAGTGTCCAGAGCAGTGGCTATAAAACCATCCTCGGAGAAGGTCCTGCGGCTTCACACGGCGTGTAACTTCACACCCAGCCCGTGCAGCTCTGCTGTCCCCGGGGAGCATCGCTCCCCGCAGCACCCAGCCCGGGCTGGGCACAAACACCGCCCTAATCCTGCTTAGACCTCACCTATCTTGTGAAAGTCAACTAAAAGCTCACCCGCCCTCAGCGCCTCCAGCTGCTCCGACCGGGCTCCCTGGTCCCTCCGCCGCTTCCTACCCGTCCCCGGGCCATTCCCGTGCCCGGCGGCGGGAGAACACCCCGGGATGCTCCGGGAGGAGCGGCGTTTCCACCGCAGCAGGAGCGGAACCGCCCGCCCGCCCCCGCCCGCTTCTGCTACCGACGGCGCTCGGGGACACACCGGGGGAAGAGAAGGAAGACGAGGAGAAGAGGATGGGAGGACAGGATAAGAGGATGGCCCGGGATGACACAGCAGCGGCCCCGGGCCCGCCGGGGATGGCGGCGGCGGCAGCGCCCAGGACACCCCGTTATATAACGGCGGCACCGCCGCGCCCGCAGCGCCGACACCCAGGGGCGTGTGCGCGACCCCCTCGGCACCNGGAGCAGGGCGGGCGGAGCGCGGGGAGCAGGGCGGGCGGGCGCGGGCGGCTCCTCAGGCGCCGAGAGGGGACAGCGACAGCGACAATGACAACGACACCGCCCGCGGCTGCGGCTGCCTCATCGCCGCCGCCGCCGTGACTCAGCCGCGCCGCTTCCGGGTCCGGCCACCGCCCCGCCCTACTGAATATTCATAAGAGGGCGGGGGCACTGTCACTCGCTCGGGGCCCGGATGCTGGGTTTCGCTGCCCCTCCACTTTTGAATAT
>VXBT01012380.1:0-50703 GCA_013400235.1 Oriolus oriolus | reverse complement strand
CTGTTCGAACCAGCCTGTCCCAAAGATGCAGTGCCCCTCACTCTGTCACCATGCTGTTCAACACTTTGAGACTACAAAATTCTCAGATACCATTGTCAGGCCATTTCATCACACCTCCAGTACACAACACCCCTTCCAAGGCAGGTTCTAATGCACTCAAGATGTCTCCAGCCTGCCCAAGGATCTCCCAAGGACACTGACGCAGACAGGATGAAATCCTTTTTCTTACAAAGTTTAAAAAAATTCTTTTAGTTATACCCAGCTGTAAGTTTTGTCTCTTTCCTTTTGCTTTGCTATTTGGTCTTTGCTCAGCTCAAGCAATGAAGAGGAGTCATTTGCTGCCCTTCCTGGCCCTAACCCTACTGTGCTGTAGGGTCTGTGTCTGTGAGACCTCACTGTATTCCTTTGGGCTCTGTGTGGACATGTCTGCATGCATCCACTTTTAGGATGAAAAACTCAGATTAATTCCTGGATCTTGTCTGCTACTGGACTATCGAAGTGTTTGATTTAAAAGCAGATGATTGCCTGGCTGATAAAACACTTTTGTTAACGTGTTTAGATCAGTCCCAACATACTTGACGTTAGGGTTGGTGGGAGGAGGGTTAGCAGGCGTGTAAGCAAGAGTGGGAGGATCACTCTGACATTCCTAATCTTCTACTAAGAACTAATAAGTACCAAGATACAAAGGGCTATGTAAAGTTTTCAAAGGGCACAAACTCAGAACCAAAACACACATCCAGTCATAGATAAGGAAGATTTTTATGCTAAAATTGTAAGAAACCCCATTAATAATGATGCTCTGAATTTCAGTTTCTTTTATTTTCAGAATTTCCACATAAATATTTTCAATCACTTTCAGTAGCCATTATTTCAAATACTCCCAAATGCAGAGGCTTTGACTGACACATTATTTGAAAAGCTTAATTAATGTGCTGTAAAGGCATTCCTTTTATTTTAAAGCTCTTGAAACATCCTAAACTGTTTAAACTCTGAAGACATTTGGCTTTTCACATAGCTTTCATCACAATAACTTAAAAGGCAATAATTTTAACTTGTCCTGTATTAAATCTCCTGTATTTGCCTTGAGCTTATTAAATCTGATTGCTGTTTCACATCTTTTTATGGGCTAGAATATTCTTGCAGTGGAGGAATTGTATGGTTGACTAGCTGGCTCTGAGTCCAGAGGCTTTGCCCCATTTTCCCTGACTCGGAATACAGATGACATCTCAGTGGCTGTGGGAGTCTGGAGGTGAATGCCTTTGCACTACTCACTGCACAGCCAGGGCCTGATAGTTTGATATCTACTGAGCTATAGTGGCCACTATAAAACTAATTGATGAGTCAAGGTTTAGATTCCAGTTCCTGACAAGAATTCTGATGTAGTATTATGCTCTATTCACCTATCCCTGTGCTTTTTATTCCTCTGCTTCTCGTACATTGCTTTATTCTGCTCTGCCTCATAGGTTTTTCACTTCTGACTGCTTTCACTTTTAAAATTTGCTTCCTGAGATTGTTCTCAAAGCTGAGATACTTACCTTTGCACCTATCCCCTTTTACCATATCTCACTTCCAGTTCCTCTGCTTGCACGACTCCATATTCTTCAAGTGCTTTGTGATCAATTCTTATTTTTTTCTTCTTCTCCCTTGTATGGGGGTTGCCTGCTCTTCTTCTGTGCCTGTCTTGTATCTGCCTTCTCCTCTAACATCAGTTTCTTGCTTTATTTCGCTCTTACTTTTTCTTTATCCCAGTGACTTCTGCCTCCAGCTCAGTCTCTAGCCACCTGATGGGTGAAAATATGTCAGAGTTGGGTTGACCATAAGAATTAAAGTCTGTGGCCCTCCAGATGAATTGCTTGATTTGATGTAGCCTTATTTATAAACTTCTTTAGGCTTTTGTATGTTTGTGTACATTAATAAGAAAGTTCAGTGTTTCAATGTTCAAAGTCTTAAAATAGTGTTGTATGTCTGGATCTTTGTGCTCCCAGTACAGCCTTGGAAATAACACCTATGTATGTTCTGTACTTCAATAACACCAGTCCTTTCAGATCTGAAATATGTTCTTTCAGATCTGAAGTGTTATGCACAATTGTGCTCAACACCTTCTTGTGGGGATGTGGAATTATGGAAAGGCATAAGCCAACTTTCCTGCATCAGGCTGAAGGGAATGGGTGCATCAAATTCTCAGCTTCCCTGAAAAATGAGGTCTTGAGCATGGCAAACAGGACACTCAGAAGTGTGGTGTTTGTTAAAAACACTGAGGTGAGTGGCATGTGCATGGACATGCAGAAAGTGATAGGGCAGAGTCTGTCAGCACCCTGTTGGTCTTGTGTCAGCCCTATGTGTGGTCCTGGGTGATGAGAGAAAGTGGCCAGCGATTTTGAGATTGTTATTTTGAGCATGTTTGACAGGCTGGAAGTGTTTGTTCCAGATTTCTGTGCCTTTGCTATGTAGCTCAAGGAAAAGCCTTGACTGAACTGTGTAGAGCACCCTATGCTGATGTGTACCTCTGTGGCTGCACCCACCTCAATGAGAAGCAAGATCTTGTTATGGCTCTTTAGCAGACATTTGGCATTTAAAATACAAAACCAGACTGTTCAGTCTGTTCAATATGAAACCAGTTAGGGTTAACACCCCTGTCAGGAACAGATCACTTAAACAGTGTTAAGAAAGAGTCTGAAATAGGACAGTGAGGCATTTCTTGTTACCCTTGTGGTCTTGCACCCACTGACAGGGAAACAGCTTTTTGCTGTTGAGCAAGTCATAAAAGAAACAAATAGACCCCTTCCCCAAACACGGAAAACAGTCAGACACAGTTTACTTTTTTTGTATTTTTTTCTTTTTTTTCTTCCCTTGAAAAGGCTTTCAAGGTGTTTACTTGCTCTTAAACGTGCATTAAACCATCTATGGAATATAAAATAAACATTCCATTTAGTGTCGCTCAGAAAGCATTATGGAATGTCTTGGCAAATGGCTCTTAAAGTGGCATTCCTAGTGTGTGCAAATAAATATCTGCTGCAGGGCAGGCTAGAAGTGACTTTGTTTCCATGCTGTGATTTCTTGTTCCTTGTGCCAACTGGTGGTTTACTATGGAGTTTGCTAATATTCAAAACAGGAATAAAAAGCTAGCAGGAAACTTTTAAAATAGTTTTACAGAAATGCCAAGCTTAGTTCTCATAATGTCTCTACCTCTTTCTTTTAGAATCCAACAGGCACATTACTGCATTACAAGTACATTACATTTTCTCCACAATTCTAGTTAATCTCTGTGCTGTGCTGCAGAGGAACTTCGAATGACTGTCTCTGCTCAGGAAGATGAACTAAACTTAGCAGGAGCATCCTGTGATTGCTCAGCCTTGTAGCCTGATTGTATTATGGTGACAGCCAGCGTGGGAACAGAAAGGCTGCAGGAATGTCTCTTTAATGATAATAAAAAAATATAGTCTGGGTTTGTCATTTGCCCTGATGAGTGTTTTATTAATATGTAATCAATTTTCAGCCCTTGGAAAATTTGCTTAGTGTGAACTGACACTTCAGCTTGGCAAAGTGACCAACATGCATCCTCCCTGCCACTGAGTTCTCTGGTATTTTAGGGTGGATCTGCAAATCCAGGTCTACTTGTCTAACCTTATGCTTTAAGCATAGAGAGAAATTTCTCATTCCTTAAGGAGTCACTGAATAGTGGTGTCTGGCTCCTCACCGTACAGTGACTCATTGCGAGATCTAGTCTGAAAGGGACAGTTTAATCTGGCAGTATGGGAGAAGGTGTACCAGACAGCAAAGGCCATAGTGACAACCCTTATCCTGGATGGCAGCACAGCACTTGTGGTAACAATCATTGCATCTCCTACTTGGATAGTCAGGGCAGGCCTTGGATCTGAACCTGAGGAATAGACACATATTTCCTGAAGGCTTTCTGCAGTCACTAATTCAGGACTCAGCCTGGTTCTTAAATGAACACTGGCTCTCGAGAGTAAATCTCTGCTTCCTAGGTCACCAAGATGATTTATTTACGACCAGAATTGCCACTGACAAGTCAGAGGTTTTGTGCAGCAGATGATGAAGTGGTAGAAAAAAGCAGTTCAAAATGAAACAGACTTGGAAAAAACTTCAGAGCTTTCGCTGTTCAGTAAAGAATACCAAACAGGGATAGGTACTGATAGTCCTGTCTGTTTTGTATAAATTCAGTTAATGAGTCTCAGATCAGTAATTAGTGACTGTCATGTCACCAACAAAAGGGAGAGCAATGTGAACAAAAATGCAGGTAGAGTAAGCAGGGAGAACAAGACTGAATGTATGGCTGAGTGCGATTTTTTATTTTATTCATTGCAGGGTAATCTGGTTACTAGGGTGTTGAGGGCAAAACTTCTACTAAACATTGCACGTCTTTGATGGTTGCCCTCCCCTTCTTTTTCTTTTTGGATGCAAAAATATGATAGCTCTTATGAAATGCCAGCCTGGTAGTGCTTTCTTTTAAAACTTTTTTCCATTTACAGCAACGGTCTTTAGAAAGTAGCCAATAATTTCTTCTTATATTTGTTTTCCTATTTTATGAGTACAAAAAAACTAAATGTATATTACCCAGACATCTTACCCAAAATACAGTTAGAAATGCTTGTTGGTTAGCTCATCAGCAGGAAAACTCCCTGCTGAAGGACTTGATTTTGCAGCTATTTGTGCTGCTTGGTGGCTTGTTTGCGATAGAGGGAGCTGTGAGAAGGGAAAGGAATATTAAATGGCATTTAAAACATCACTTTTCGTCTGTTTCATCACTTTCCATTTTTATCATCCTGTTGCATTACAGTATCTTTGCTGTAGTCAATAGTCAGTCTGTCTTGTAGCATAGCAGATGTGTGGCCTGGGGAAGAATTCCTAGGTGCATCTCTCGTGCACACCCTGGAAGAAAGATCCAGAAATAAACAGTCACTTGGGTCTTCCGTAGCCTACGTTTAAGTACTGTGACTATTACGGGCTTCTAATACCTTTTCGCTGTTGGAAGCGTGGTACTCTGTTAATTTATTTAATGAAAGATAGTCATTGGAGTAAAACATGATTAGCCTCCATAAATTCTGACTCTGGCATTTTTCTCTGGAGCACTTGAGCACTGCCTGGAGTTGTCAGAGTTACGATGGTGACCTGGAGGTGAGAAAGTCCTTAATGCCGCCTGCCTTTTCCTTAGTTCCCTAGCAACAATGTCTCCTTTTTTTCCTAATATAAATTCCTCATGATTATTCACACTCCTCTTCTTGTTAATTAATACTGTTATTAAAGCCAGGGGTAGCAGCACATTTATTAGGAAGACTTAGGAAGACTGTTGTTTTTTGAGGTTTTTTTTGGTAGAAAAAAACATCTTTAGTTTATCTGGAATTTGCAAAATTGCAGCTATTTGGATTGAATAGTTCTTTGTTGGATGTCTGACTTAGGCTATGGATTACAAAAAGCCCCCACCACTCTAGATGCTAAACAATATAAACCAATAAACTATAATAACATAACCTGGGAGGACTAAAGTGAGGCAGGAAACCTACAAAAAAACAAAGTATGTGATTATGGAATTAAGCTGTGTATCGTAATGCCTGTGTCCAATGGGATGAATTGAATGTTTCCCCGGCAACCTTAATTCTCACATTTTCTGGGTTCTGAATGCTTCTCTTTGAGATGTTAATAATAGTCTGTTAACTTTTTTTTTCCCTGTAGCTAATGTGCTACACAAAAATGTTCTTGAATTTTAAACATGCATATGAAGGCAAGTTATTGTAAATGCCTTACTAGTGAATATACAATCATTATGTTGATTCACAGTTATGATTTATTTTTTATTTGTATTGCAGATGTGTTTGTGACCTCTTCCCTATTGTACAAACACTGTGTGATGTATTTTAAGTAGCTGTCAGAGCAAAAGGATTACATTTTTTTTCATAGTTTATGGGTAATGCATTGTTACAGTAAGAGAAGAATGAGGAAGCAATAACAATCATTCTGAACCGTGGTGGCAGGACACAAACTACCTAGATGGTATTAAGGACTCTTTACAGCTGATGTGGCAGAGAGAAGTTTTAAGGAAAGGCATGAAAAAGGACAATGTGCTGGCTTTGGAAAGATTTACAGGGAGCAGGAGCTTTCAAAAAAACCCAGCAAAAGAACAAAGCACAGATACACCAATAAAAAGGGATGTTAGGACTGCCCTTCTCGTCAAGTGGCACAGCAGTATTGTCTGTGATATTATCTGAATTAGGAGTCAGAGTAAAAGATTTTGTATTCTTGACTGACTTATGTTTGCTCCCCATCTTGCTTCTTGTAATAGTTTTAAACAAATCTACCGATTTTGATGACCTTCACCTACTGCTAATATAGCCAAAATACTAGGATCTCATCTTTCCTCATCTTATATTTTCATGTTGGTGCCACATTTCAGCTGGGTTCCAAAAGTCTGAGATACTTCGGGATGGACCTTCTGCAGCATAGACAGCAGTAGCAGGAATGGTGCTTGCAGAGCAAAGTATGTCTTCTACTTTCTATGCTGACTTCTGTAGAGTACTGAATCAATTGGAGTTAGAGTCTCTACCTTCCCTTGCAAGAGTCCAGAATATCCAACAAATAAGACATTCAACTTTTGTTGTTGTTGGAGTAGGTCTCTGTGTTGTGAGGGATGTTTTATCTGGGCAGGAGACAAGAGTTTTGCTGAATGACCCCAGAATAAGCTAAGGACCAGCTCCTTCCTAGACTGCTCCAGGTATGGCTGTCCTATCTTTGTGGAGCACACATGGAAGAAAGCTGCAGGCCCACACTGATCTCTGTGTGCTGGGTCCCATCCTCCCACTTCAGGCTTAGCATGCCTTGGAATGGGCTGTGTCCATACTGTGCAACATTTGGCCAAAGATCTGTGTGATAACAAAGTAGTTCTGAAGCATAACTGTTCAGGTTGGAGGGAGTGGTTGGAGCTTCTTTAGTTCGGAATACCAGAAGTAATAAGTATAATTTACTGACACTCCTGTCAGTCATGTGCTTGCTCCCTGCTGTAGGGAACTACTTTGCTTAGTTCCAGGGAGCCCCAAAGCAAGTTGTCACAGTCAGCAAGTAGAGGCTGGTACGAAAACAGGCATGAGGCATGGAGAAGGCTGGTAAATCTCACTGACAGATGCAATGAAACCTCTTCCTTGAACACCCGCTCCCAGCCATCCTTTGATAAATGTTAAAAACATACATACCGTCAAAGTTAAGACTTTCAGAGCCTGGTTCTGTATTTTGCAATAGTCTGTAAACTTTGTTGCACTCAAAATCTTGTATAGGGGCAAAGAGAAGGCACAACTTATAAAACTAAAAATTTCATGTCAGTGTGACTGAAATTTTAGTCTAAGCATTATCCTCAGTCCAGATGTCTCCATCACAGATAATAAGAAATACTTCTGTACAAAAAAAAAATCATTAATAGTGATAATGCAGTTAAAGTTGTTGCACGCAAACTTCCCAGTTTCTACCTCTTTTCTGGTATTGTGCTCACCCTTTTTCCAGTCCTCTGGTTCCTAAAGTTGACAATTTAATTTTGCTGTTGGTGATGGTGTTGGTGGGGATGTTATAACAAGTTGTCAGCAACTGGAGACCTTCACTGGGGACAGTAAGATGTCCATTTTGATGGTTTCTTCTTCACCTGGAGTTTCTTTTATATGTTAGCTAATATATTTTCACAGGTTTCCCTTTCTCCATTGGTCTGGTGTTCCACATTACACTTGATGTTATTGTATATGATGCTTTTTCAGTGTGCTAGATACTGGTTTTTTGTTTTCTTTGCTACCCCTAAAGCAGGTTTTGTTCAGTTCCCTTGTCTGCAAATCTGCAATTCTCTAACTGGCCAATGGTGAGATGCTTTCTGCTCTGGGATCTCTGATGTCAAGAATGTGCCCATGTCTTATCATCCCCTGCCTGTACTCCTCCATGCCTTATCTTGGGTCTCCTCAGAGTCTCTCTATCATACCAGGCCTGTACTGTATCGTTAAATTACTATCATAAAACCAGGATAGTACTGTACAGAGACAAAGGAAATAGAGCCAACTAGCCACATGTCCCTGGCTGATTAGAAAAATTGTATATGCTCTACCCTACAAACCCTTTATGGTATGGGAAGCAGGTCAGGGTTTGTGCTGCTTCCTTCCAGTGCAGTCATAGCTCTAGCTTTTCTTTAGTCTCACTTTTAGATTTTAAAACTGTTGCAGGTATTTATTCACAGGTGGCTCTTCAGATTATGTTAATTCAAATCTGTGCAACTGCTAAAACCAATTATCCTCAGATTGCCTTGTCAATGCCTTTGCTAATGGATAAATGCTTTTGTAGACACATTTACAAAGGGTAATAGTAAGTAGACTTTGTTTCATGTTTAAAATTAAGAGTTTGATTTTGATTTGGATCTGAATAAAGTTCTGCTCTGAAAATCTGTTTAAGTCACATCTAATTCACACATAGCAGAGTCCTTATCGGACAGAATCCTCTGTTGCCCGTTGCCGAGAAATCACATAGGGGAGACAGGCCAGTTGCATGATCCAGTGGCCTCAGTAGTGGTTGTGACACAGGAGCTCTTGGCCTCTCTGCTCTGCAATCAGCCCACTATAATAGGACTGTAAAGAAAATATTATAACTTTTTTTCTCCACCTGCATAATAAAAATTTGTATTTCAAAGTGAGACACATTTTCTAAGCATAGAAATGTATTGTCCTACTCATTTTTCATTGCTTTTGATATGTACCTTCTGGAATAACAATAATCCCTAATGCCTTGTTAGTAACAGCAGTTTTATGTGTCTTACCTTGTACAAAGGGAAATAACACAGAGACCCCATCTCACATCCTTGCTGC
Organism: Oriolus oriolus; assembly: GCA_013400235.1. Taxonomy (NCBI): domain Eukaryota; kingdom Metazoa; phylum Chordata; class Aves; order Passeriformes; family Corvidae; genus Oriolus; species Oriolus oriolus. The sequence continues at coordinate 41,860 of VXBT01012380.1, read as the reverse complement.
ACTTTGTTCTCCTCTGAAAATATTTCTTTTCTGAATTCTTACTGTTAAGGCTTAACAAGTAGTGGGGCTTGACAAACAATACTTGGGGATTCTGGGTCAAAGTCTTTATGGCTGCTTAATTGTTTAATACATAGGAAGTAGGTGGTGGAAGTGAATATTAAATTTTCATAATGAAGGGGAAGCATGAGGGGAGTGTATGAATCTCTGTACAGGCTTGTGCTCCTGAAAGTGTTCATAAGACATATGGAAGAGAAGAGGAAGAATAGACATTGTGATAAAGCTGGCCTTTCCAGAAGAAGAACTAGGAAAACCAGATGAGAGAAACAACTGGCTGACTTAAAAAGCAAGCAGTGATTCTTTTTATTACCGTGTAGTTGTACCAGGCGAGTCCTTGCTGTGGAAGTTGTGCGTGCTAAAAATGTACCTGGATTCCAAAATGACAGAATAAATTTGTGGAGAAAGATGTTCAGTGATACGAAATAAAAAGGGTAGCATTTCTGGTTCAAGTCCCTGTGGCAAGCTGAGAGGACATCCTGGAGAGAATAGAATAGATATCTTCCTTTAAATACTCTTGGTGTGAGATACTTGGCTAGGTGGACCTTTGATCTGAGCTGAAAGGCACACTCTAATGTTCTTCTGAAGAAAATCAATCAGCCAGTGGGAGCTTGCTCTCCCACCCCTTCGTTTTCCTTCCCTCTTGTCTAGTATCCCCTTCTTTTCTGTCACAAAGTCAAACACTTTTTTTCCAAGTAACTCCTCTGCTTTGTTCATCCATACCATCAAGTGTTGCAATCCATCCTGAAACTGTTCTTGCCAAGGTTTCTAATGTTGTTTCCTTTGCTTGATTTATCAGCCCTCTCTCTTCCTTCAGGGTTCATGGTCCTGTCTGTCCCTCAGCGTCTCCTCAAAAGGATCCTCTTCATTTCCTCTCCCTCTTTCTGTTAAATTTTCACAAAGATTTGTCACTGATGCCTTTCTGTTATTCCTTAACACTGGGTAGGGTAGTCTCCCTCTATAAGGCACCTTATAAACAACTGTTTAATTGTTTTCCTTAAAAGCTGTCATAGCAAATTTTCTGTGCTTTCATGTGTGCAGGGGGGTTGACAGTGGTTAATTTCTCAGCTGATCGCCAGTGTTTTCCATGTTTTTTCAGTGCTCATGGCTTTGTGGATGTGCATCTACTGTCTTTGGACTCCCTGTGCCATGCAAGCACTTGGGACAGGAGTAGCCTGTTAGTGTGTTTGACCAGGGCACTAAAATGTATGTATGACATTTGGGTGTGTATCACACACAGGCACCTGGCATGTCTTCAAGCTGATAAACTGCTGTCTTTTGTTGTGTAAGTGACTGTCTTTCCTTCAGATAATTTATAGATAGAATGCTGGCATACATGGCTTTTAAAACAAACTATTGGAGCCAACATCAAGCTTTTATTCTGCTTAGGTTAAACTAGGAAAAAATGTGCTTTGAATGTTTACACTGGATGTGTTCTTGCTTCAGGGCCAGGGTGGACCTTCAGGAGGAAAGGCAGGAAAATCTGGTAAAGCTGGACGTAAAAAACGGGTAAGATTCTCAAGTTTTAAAAAATGTTTTTTCCTTCTTTTAGCTATGAGATCCAAAAAAGATCTAGTCTGAACAATGGGAGTTTTTAAATGAATTTGGTAAAATATAAGTTGATTTAGCAGTAAGAGGTTGCTGTAGGTTTCCACTGAGAAGGGAAATACACCAGCACGTTAGGACAAAAAATATCACCTAGAACAAAGGCACAATTTAGGTAAAATGCAATATGAAAAGATTAAAATAAAATGTTTGGGGTGTGAATTCCAAAATACAAGCTGACTCAGAATGTGAGAAAACTGCTGGCTCAGTTTAGAAAATTTGAAGTATAGCCCATATTCACTTAACAAAGAAGTACAAGCATTAGAGAAAATAGCATTTACTTTTTTTGACTCATGATAATATTTTTACTGTTGGGCAAAGAAATTATTAGAATATCCTGATTTAATGTACCTTCCTCTTATTTATCTCCATTGACATGGATGGAAGAACAGTCTACGTGCCTTTAAACAGGCAAGTTGATAAACAGCTTTTCACTTTCTTGGGACAAATCACAGTCTCATTAAATGTTCATCTTTTCACCACTTAAAAATGGAAAGTTATTTACTTTTAAATGAAAATCATATATAAAAATGTTAAAACCACAATACTTCTTATCTGATTCACTAGGGAAAACAGCCACTGAACTAACTGGTGTCGAATTGTGTATGATAAATGTCCTACAAGCAGGTGTTGATGTGGGGAGCATTAAATCACAAACGACTGTTCTGCCATCATCTCTTGTGTATCAGAGTGCCTGACCTTCCTTACAGCTTGCCTCATTTCAGCTCCCTTGGGGAATAAAATAAGGCTGCAGCCTGTGACTTTCCCTGGGCACTTGGCATATGCAAAATTCTCTGTTACTTTCAGCCACGGCACATTTTGACTCAGCGTTGTGCTTTTTACCTTTGTGGTGCTCTGCAGGTAGCAAAGCATTGCTGGGTCCAGCCTCTATAGCTGCAGCCATAAGCTGTACTTATGCCTCAGACTCATCCTCAGCTTTGTATGGCTATAAAGTTAGCGGGCCTGAGAGAACTGTATTTACAAGAATGATTGATTTATTTTAAATCAACTCATTACACATTTTGAACTTAAGGGAGAAATTTTGCCTGGAGCAGTGAAGCACTTTAATCAGCAGCTTTGTTTTCTGACAGTTTTTTCTGTAAGGAAAATTAACTGAAATTCATTCCTGCAGTGATTCATTTTCTTTTTAATGACCTTATATCATGACATCAACGCAATGGTTGCACAGGGAGAGCAGCAGTCTGGTTTTGGGAGAATGGAGACATGCCGGCCTTTGCAAGAAATTGGTTAACATTCCTCCAGGAGCCACATCCCTGCAGCTTTGTATTTTGAACTAAATTCTAAGAGCAGCTTATAGAATAACATGTCAGGAGTAATTGTGAGTCCTTGGCTTGTGCCCTTAAGTGGCCCTTAAGTCCTATAATACCCTTGGGTATTATGTGGCAAGGGAAACAGAATTGCCAACTTTTAAACTGAGACTGAAGTGGAATCACTTGAGTTTTGTTACTGGAGTTAATCCAGTTTTGTGACAGGGCAGAAATTATCTTCAGACTGCAGCTCCTCCAACCCCCTGAACTCTTGCTGGCAAGTGTAGCCACATGAAAATCTTCAGATTTTGGCCTGCCATTTGTGTTCTGCTCTGCTCAAAGCAAAAATGGGTGGGGGAATGTTGTTTTCATCTCTTTGCTCTGTGCGTCAAGAAGTGCTGCTGTGGCAAGGAGCAAAACAGTCACAGTCTTGTGCATTGCTGAGCTTGTGATTCCTGTTCTAGGTTGAAGGTGACTCCCCTGAAACGGGAGACAACTTTTTGACAGCAAGGGCTGGAGTCAGATCCCCAGATCAACTGGAGCTGACTGAAGCTGTGAGTAAAGCAACGCCTGTCTTATCATGAGATATGTACAAAACTCCATAAGCAGAAGCCTACCCACTGGTTTTGGAGGAAATTCTGCAAGAGTAAAACTCCAGTACTTGCTGAAGTACAGTGTCTGCAGTACCAACTGAAATGGCTTCAACAGGAAAACGTGGAGAATGTGCTTTGAAATCTATTTCTGGTCTTGAAACACTAACTGCCTGGAGCTGATCCAAAAGGGAATATGGGCTTGGGGCTTCACTCAGTTAAGGAGGACCCAGAGCCAGCCCTGGGCTTTTCTGGTGCCTGTGTGCCACACACAGGACAGGGAAGTGTCCTACAATTTTGTTACAATTTCTTCTCAGTTTGGTTCAGTAGAATTGCAATTGGTCGCCCTTCTAGCTGCAGTTGTTTCTCTCTGTTCACTCCCTTATAAAACTCTAGCATTGTTCCCTGCCCTTCAACCAGCTGTGAAAGGGAAGTTTTATGTACTTCCTCCAACTCAGGCAGTAAAAATAGTTAACAGCAGTACTTTTCTTTGTTCGCAGTGGTCAATCCTGAAAGCACTGCTACTGAGCTTATTGTTTATTTTTGGACAGTGTAAATTTTTAAGACACAAGTTGTCTGTGTCACCCTATAGAATGCTGCTAGCATTTTTCAAGTGCTACCATACCTTAGATAAGAAATGACATTGAGAAAGCTGATTGAAATACTGTGGTGGGAAGTAGGACGACTGTTCTGGATTCCACTCTGAGCCAGGCTGGCCCCAAGCACTGTTCTTGTGGTGGCATCAGCTGCACATGAGGTATCTGCAATGCACTGAACATCATAGAACTGAGCATTAACATGGTGATTTTTGTTTCTGTACATTGTATTAATAGTGAAGTTTTATTTACAATACTATTTTGTTTCCATTCCAAAGGAATTAAAAAAGGAAATTACGCGTACCTTGACAGCTAAAAATCCCCGTATTCCCCGGAATATCGTCAGATACAACTTTAAAGTAAGTGTGACATGACCCATAAAACCAGAATTTTTTGCAATTGATTGGTTTTGTGTTTTCCTTTGATTTATAACCCAGTTAATTTTCTTTTAATGTGGCTACATCTTGTTACATATTTACTGCCAATGGTTCTTAAAGTGTTTTTGTAAAGGGTAAAAGTCTAAAAGCATTGATGTATTTATTTAGAAGTAGGATATCACAATTACAGAACAAGATCTGTCAGTGAAGGTAATTAATGCAGGTGGTTAAAGCTTGTGGTGGTTAAAGCAGGACTTTTCTCAGTCTGTAAGAGTTATGCCTCAGTATCCACACATGAAGATTGAATTATAGGAGAGCTCAGAAATATATTTTTTGAAACCACTGACCAGCTTTACTCATGATGAGTAGGAATGAGCAACAGAGAGCTAGAGAACAGCAGACACCTTCATATTTGTGTGTGCAGGGCATACACTGCATTACACTGGAGCAGCCTTCTCCCCCTACCGTATACAGCCAGCAACACAGGCAGTCACACGGGAGGGGTGGAGTGGTGCTATTGTCTCCCACTCCTCCCTGGAAAGGGTTACACACCCTGAAAGAAAGGGCATGGGGACAGCTCCTCCAACTCTGCCATTGAATTATCCCCAACTTCAGGCAGGTGTCGTGTTTTAATCCCAGCTGGTCACTAAGCTCCACACAGCCACTCACTGACTCTGCCATGGTGGGGCAGGGGAGAGAATCAGAGGAATAGAAGTGACAAAATTCATGGGTTGAGATGAAGACAGTTTAATAGGGAAAGCAAAAGCTGTGAAAAGCAAAACAAGAAATTTGTTCACCACTTACATGGGCAGGAAATGTTCAGCAATCCCTAGGAAAGCAGGGCTCCATGTCGCTTAATGGTTACTTGGTAAGATACCCCCCATTGTTCCAAACACCCCCCCATTCTTCTTCATCCCCCCAANAATAGGGAAAGCAAAAGCTGTGAAAAGCAAAACAAGAAATTTGTTCACCACTTACATGGGCAGGAAATGTTCAGCAATCCCTAGGAAAGCAGGGCTCCATGTCGCTTAATGGTTACTTGGTAAGATACCCCCCATTGTTCCAAACACCCCCCCATTCTTCTTCATCCCCCCAACATTCTTCTTCCCCCAGCTTTATATGCTAAGCACGGCACCATACGGTATGGAATATCCTTGTGGTCAGATGGGTGAGGTAGTGGTGAGGTGGGAGCGGGAGCCGAACTCTGTGCAAGCGCTGCTCAGCAATAACCAAAACATCCCTGTGTTATCAGCCCTGGTTCCAGGACAAATCCAAAACACAGCCCCACAGTAGCTACTGTGAAGAAAATTATCCCTGTCAAAACCAACACCTAAGGGAAGAGAAAACCAGGCAAAATATTCCCAAGTCTGTCTCACCTCTGTGCTACTGTACTTGCTTGACCAACCATTACATGATTCCAGAGAAAGGAAATAAGTTTTGTGGAATCAAATAAGGCCCTTCTCTTCTATTTGGAGCTGAAGTTTTCCATATTTATGGTATACGGACAGGTGATCAGTAATCCATATCTTCAAATTCTCCACAATGACTGAAGTGGGCTCAGTGCTATGCTGTGATTGATATAGTAAGGAATCACATATTTAAGAAGAAGCTATTGAAGCATCTGTGTTCTGTAGTGGCTTCTGATTGCTTTTAGGTGCAGCTCAAAACTAAGTTATACAGATAGAGCTGTTCTTTACTGTGAAGATAGTGAGGCACTGGAACAAGTTTCCCAGAAAAATTATGGATTCCCCAGCCCTGAAAGTGTTCAAAGCCAAATTGGATGGGACTTTGAGCAACCTGGTCTAGGTGAAGGTGTCCCTGCCCAGGGCAGGGAGGTTGAAACAAGAGGTTCTTTAAGACCCCTTCCAGCCTAAATGGTTCCATGATTCTATGATTCTGTGATTCCATGATTTTGTTGGATTTTTCCCTTTTTGTAGGAACGAGCATACAAGATAGTGGACGATATGGATGAAACAGCCATTCACTTCACTTTGAATGGAAACTTGGTACCCAAAGATTCAGACGAAGGCAGACGCCAGAGTATCAGATCAGGCTCTGAAGCAGGTAGGTTTATTGTCTGAAACCACAATAATTTTCAGATAGGTGCTGGTTCTGCTTATTCAACGTGATGGAATGATCATGCTGCATTACCATAGAATTAAACAGCTCCTACTTCAGCTTGCATCCTTGCTGGCAATCAAAATTAGAAAAAATAATCAACCAGATGTTTGCTGCAGTCTAGAAAATTGTGTGTGTTTTTTGAGTCATTTGAATGTTAGCACTGAAATTTTCAAAGCTTTTTAGTGTCTTTTAAACATTTTTCAGTACCATTAGTTGGACATACATGTCTGAACTACTTAGCCTACTTTGAAAGTTTCAGACATGATTTAAAGTATTGAAGCAGAAATGTTTGGAATCTAGGGCCATCACAGTCAAGGCTGTGATTGGAATGTAGACGTCCATCATTCTCTAAAAAGACTTGTATATTAATTTTTATCCATATAAACAAGAGCAACCATGTTATAACTTCTGTGTGCCTTGAAAACATTCTTAGTAGTTGTACATAACTGCAGACAATTCTGGAGGATAGAAAGGTCTCGAGCTGAAGGGAAACAGAGAAGCAAAGTTACTCAGATCAGAAATGGGCTACAGAAGTTTGCTCTGAGTCAAAGCATTTACTTTTTATTTCAGTTCATCCAGAAGTACTGCAGATGCATTCTAGAAATAACATTGTCACCTTTTGTGGCTTTGATCAAACAACTGTTCTCCAAAGTGGGGATTTGTTACTGTGTTGTCTAAGAAGACAGCGTTAAGAAATGATATGTATGTGTATCAATGCTCCAGAAGACAGAGGATCTGCAGAATGTTGGATAAGATGTTCTGTTATTCCAGGCTCATTCCTTTATCCTTTCTGTCATCAGAAAAGGCTTCTGTTGAGGAGGAAAATGCTCCTGTGGAGGCTTCTGCTGAGACAACTGAAGAGGCAGAGGTTAAAGATGAAGAGCCCACAGAAGATGCTGAGGTGATTCTCTACAGTCAGCTGTCCATTTTATTTTTAGTATTAGCTTTTAAATTGCAGTACTATAAAATGGGTTTGCTTCTGTGATTGGTTCTTTCATGTCTGAGATGTCAGTGCTGTAGGTGAGAACCTGCAGGTTCTGCTGGACAGCTGGGGTCCTGCTGTCATTTTTCAGATGCAGAAGCTGTGTAGGGGGATCACACCAGTTCTATCTTTATGCAGATATTGTATCAAAATAGAGTGTAATTTGCTGGGATCTGGAATCTTCCTGGACAGTATGTCCATTGGTGAAAAACAAAATACAGAGGGGTGAAAGCAGCAGGCATAACTGAATGAAATAAATAGTGGCCTGATTTAAAGGCAGTTGGCTGATAGGAAAGGAGTAGCCTGTGAGAAGTTTGTTCTTATCCACACAATGTCAGAACCCACACAGTGTCAGAGTTTCAGGTGAAACTTGTTGTCTGGCAAGGAAATGAAAACACAGGGTAATGGGACTGTAACAGAATCTTCTGGCCCCTGAGTCCATTTTACCAAAGGCGGCTGTGCTGTATTTTCTCTCTCATGTCAGATTTTGTTTTAAAGCAATTTCAGTTCCTGGGTTTCTATATTCCCGTTTAGACATCATTTCAGAATCTTCTTGATCTGAGTGCTGCAAGTCTCCTAATTTGCATCTTAAATATTGAATCTTCAATTACAGTCTCCTTCACTAGGCAGCAGAAATCCAGCAGTCTGAGAAGAAGGAAAGAGACAACTGGTTCTCTCAACTGGAGTCACTTCTGGATTTTCTTGCAGGCTGCAGAAGCGGGAGAAGGAGAGGCAGAGGGGGCAGAAACAGCTGAAGAAGCTGAGGCAGCAGAGGCAGAAGAACCTCCTGCCCCAAAAGCGCCAGAGAAGAAGCTTGCAAACCAGTTCAACTTCATTGAGAGAGGTACAGCTACATACCACAATCCTCTGCGGGTATGTTGCTGTTTCCTTCAGTGACTTGGAGGATCTTTCCTTTGGGAGGGCATGTAGATCATCTGTGTTTGTGTCATATCCTGTGATCTGTCCATACTATTAGGAAAAAAAGTATAGTGGTTGTACTATTGTAAAACATTTGGTGTGATGAAAATGATGACAGAACATTTCTTGTCTCATGTTCAATAGTTCTATTGGACAGCCTACAAAAAGTTTTGATGCTTCTGTAAATCCTTAAGCCTCTACTTGGATATAATATTTTTCATGTCTGTCATCTGAAAAAGTGCAGAGCAATGGTTAGGGTAGTAGCTGAGGACTTGGAATGTGTGAAAGCAATTTCTGTTTGTCACTAGGTACTTTTATGGTCTTGTACTTCAATTCTTATTAATGGAGCAGAGATATAAGTGCCCATATAGTAAAAGGACAAATGTGTTTGGGCTTGTGTTAAGCATGGGTACTAGAGTAACAAACTTATGTAAGTGTGCCAAATCTGTACTTCTTGTACATGGTATGTCTCCCTCCCACTCTGCATACACTTTCTAATCAGTACAGACACGAAACCTTATGTTCCTTCCCTAAGCTTTTTGCTGAACCTACAGCCATTCCCTGTGAGCATGTTTTCATGGGGCCTTCTGACTGAGCAATCCTGGTGATGTTGGCTCCTGACTGAATGCTCAAAAAGGAGTTTTCTACATCAGGGATACAAGTCTCAGAGGGAAAATTCTCTTGTTCTCCTTGCTGCAATTGGAGCATACGTATCTTCCCCAAAGAGCCTGTCTGTTTTCTTACCGCCATTACACCTGAAGTCAGATGCCTTTACATATGATGGACTTGGAGAGATAAATGAGTTACTGTGCTGCTGGAGACAGAAAATCTCAGGAGAGTTTGTGCAGCAGTGGGGTGCTTGCGATGAAGTTTGAGCTAATATTCTGTATCATTCAAAAATCCCAGTGGAGGCCATGGAACTTCTTATTTCTTTGTTCCCAGATCTGCATATTCTCTTCTTCCCAATGATTTTATTGGGAGAAGCTTGTGTGTCTCTGTATGATTCTACCTTTGAAGCAGAAAATAGACCTTAAATAGCTGCATAGTACTGTTATGTGCTGTACAGGATGTGCAGTTTCCACCTCTGAGATGTCTTCATTTCAGAGGTCAGTGAAATGCTACAGGCAGCTTCTTAAAAATGTTCTGACACAACAGTTTTTTGAAAAAACGTGCCGTTCTTCTAAAGGAACGTTTCACATAAATATAGTAATTTATTTCAGAATGTTGATGTAAGGATGGTAAAAATATTATTTCAGTAGCATCAGATGAATTGTTTATAAGTTTCATTCTATTCAACTCTTTTGTTCTGACTGTTATATACTGGCTTTTTAATATATAGGACAAAACTTTTCAAATTTGATAGGATGTTGTAACTGATACCATAATTGGTACTAGAACATTTCAAATGGTACAGGTGAAAAAACCCATTTGAACTCCTTCAAAATTAACTACTGAAATATTTAAAGTACGTGGGGAAAAAAATCAGAAGAACTTGTGAATGTTCTTTTGGTCCACAACAAAATCTTTCTGTAGCTGCATGATCATCAATAGTGTTGTGCAGTGCTCTATAAGTCTTTTGGATATCAAATTATTCAGGCAGACTTTTTTGTGCAACTGAACTATGTCACTGCAGAGGGCTTCAGTGCTGAGATTATACTTCTTTGTGCTTTTTCTTTTTTCAGGAAAAAGGATATCAAACTGACCCTGCACCTTATGAAACTTTCTCAGCCAATGTTAACCAGGTATCTATCTATCTATCTATCTATCTAGCTATCTAGCTATCTAGCTATCTATCTATCTATCTCCTTTTTATCTTTAAAGTTGTTTTAGAATGTATTTTGGAAATTGAGGTGTGAGAAAGTTAAAACCGAACTACTGTGTTTGCATTCCTTGCAGTGGAGTGAATTCCTTTAGTGTGGCTTTGATCTCTGTTTTGAATCTGACAGCAAACTAGTATGCCCCTCTCTTCTGCCTTAATGGGTGAACTTGCTCATGGTTTATATTTCTAAGGTTAAGTGTCTTGGTTTAGATTCTTTTCACTGGTTTATTTTTTGTCAGCCACCCTGACTTGTCTGCTTTAGAGAGTCTTAAGTGAGTGGAAATGGGGGAACCACAGGGTGAGAGTAGTTTTGGATTCAGCAAGAGGTGGGCTGCAGCTTGCAGGTGCTGGTTCCTCTAGGGACATAGCTCTCTTTTAGAGTATTGTTAAGAATTTGGCATGTGCAGCACTTGGGTTTTTATTTTGTCCAAGTTTAGCTGTATGCAAAAGCATGTTTGTAGAGCTCGAAGCTGAAACAAATGAGAACTACAGCATAAGGAATGCAGAAGATCTGTTGCAAGAGACTTAGCTCTGTTTTATGCAGTGGAAATGTGCCTATCTATTAATGATTAATGATGAAAGACTGTACAGCATTTTCTGCATCCCTTAAAAATATAAAAAAAAATATTTTGGATGAAATTTCACACATGAAATATGTTGCAGCTTTCAGTGGAAAGGAAACCCAGCCAGTTCTGCTGTTTAATGCTCAGATATTTGTAAAAGTGCAATTGTGTTCGTCGCAGATACAAACATTGTTTCAAACTAGTGTATCGAAGTGGTATTGAACACATTTTTTTGTAACCATTGAGCAGAGGAACACCCCGGAGACGCCATAAGGTAATGGCAGCAGCTTAAAAAATGCTGTTGTAGGAAAGTGATAGGAAAGGGAGTGACGGTATCTCTGTCAGGTTAAAAACTGTAATCCGTTCTATTCCTGAACCTGAAATTACAGAGTAATTGGCTGGAGATCTTCCCTCCCTCCAGCTGGAATTTTCTTCCATTTTTTTTCTGACAGTGAGATGCCCTGAGACTTAGAACAGAGGCCTTTCACATAGTTAGGCCATGACATAGATTTTGCATTAAATGTTTGAAAGCTAAGAGGAAAAGGTTTCCACTGATTTCTTTTTATATTTTTGAAATTTTCAGTGGGTGTCAAATAGTGTTTTTATATAAACTCTTTTTTTCCTCAGCCCTTTTTTCCATCATATTCTTTCTTATGCTCACAGTTTCCCATTCCAAACTTTTCTGTTCTACCTCTTCTCATACTTGTCTCATCTTCTTTGTCCTTTCCCTGATGTTTGGAACACCTTTTCATCTCATTTCTGCCTGCAAATTTACAACACAATAGAGTTTTTCTTCCTAAAGAGTATTGCTACCTTTATTCCAATGTTCTAGTCTGTATTCTGTGTTTGAATCATAGTCCCTATCCTAAGTTGATGTGTCAGATTGCCTTTTGTTTTGTCCTGAAAGTAATATACCTGCTTCAGCTACAATACTAGGATTTAAATACTAATGAGTAATTCTTAGGATAAATTACTTTTAGATCTACTCAAGTAAGACGTGTGTGGCATGTGGCATAGCAGAAGATGTAAAATTGCTCTCAGTTTCTGTTTGATCATATGCTGCGGAGTTGGAGTCCAAATTTAAATTGTGTTAAGCAACTACAATTTAATTTTCCAACACCACATGAGAAATGTCATAAAGCAAATGTTTAATGCATGTTTCATATTAAACACTGGTAAATTAGCCAAACACAAGTCCTGCAAAAATAAAGGTACAGAGTCAAAGCAGCAAGTAGGGTGTTGGAGGAAAGAAATTGTTAATAATGCAGTAATTTGTTCTGAAAATAAGACATGCCCCATCATACTTTAATAATCCTGGACCTGAACTCTTCACTTTTTGTGCAAGAAGACAGATGTTCAGCTAATTCCAGTAGCACGGGTACTGTTGTGATGACTGTCATATTTTTGTGATGGTGTAGATGGCTATTCTCAGGAATATTATCAGGTCCTGATAAATCCTGCCTCTGCCTGTTTCTCAGTGGTATATCTATGATACCTATATGGAAGAACTTGAGAGAATGGAAAAGGCAAAAGAGAAAGAAAAAGCAAAACCTCAGGCAGTAAAGAAAGAAGATCAGAAACCTGGAAGAAAGTTATCCTATGTGGAGCCACAGGTATGTTGCATAATGCGGGGAAAAGGGCTGTTCAAAGTGGTGGTGAGTGCATCTGTAGAGCAAGTCAGGTGAAAGCAAATCATGCTGGCTGTGTAGCTTGTTGTCTTAGTGGGCAAATAACAACGTTAGGAAATGCAAAAATTTTTGCTAGAAATTGTGTTTCCAAAACAGGATTTCTGTTGTGCTGTATATAACAGGATTTTGATTTTGCATGATCTTATTTTCAAACGTGATTTCCAAGTGAGATATATAGATTTTGGTTTTTGTGCATTGTATTTGTGTCGCATTTTTGATTACTATGTGAGGGATAAAAGAACTAAATAGGTAGAAACACTCTGTGATTTTACAAAGAGTTGTAAGTGACGATGATTTTACGTACAATATTTCAATCTGAAAGGTAATGAAATTTAGGATTATTTCAAAATATAGCACTGTAGTAAAACACTTTTCAATGTTTTTTAATTTTTAATGATTTTTTAGAATTACAATTTATGCATTTTCTAATTATAGATATGTAAGTGGCATGCTTCTCAGAGTATCAGGTGTCCTAACACCTACCATGCCTGGAGCTGATGCTGTGGCCTTGCTGTGAGGGTGATACTGACTCCTAATCCAGACTTCTCTGTCAGGAGTAGCCTACGAGTGCCTTGTAGGAATGACATGGTTTATTCCACCAAAGGGACAGTATCCCTATCTTAAAAATATCATCCCACTCCAAGCACTGAGTGTACAATATATAGGATGATATGGCAGCCCTGAAAGATTTTCTTCATGTTCCAAAATGTTTTGAAGGGGCTCAGGAAGTTTCTCTTACAGTTTAAATGGCTGGTTGTTTTTTCTGCAGTGTAAGGTAAACCGTTTAGAAGGCAAATAGAAAGAATTTCCATACTGAGAGGAGCACGATACACTGAGAACTATGATACAGAATCATGGAAATCAGTTCATAATTTGCTCCTAGAATAGGTGTAGACTTACCAACATAAGTAAGATATATATGTATGTAGATAGATGTATAGATCTATATACATCTATATCTATATATATATGTGTGGTAAGAGCTGACTCCTGAAACTGGCTTTAGCTCTTTCATACCATATGGCCGATACAACTGCAGAGGATTTGGCTGCTTTAGCCACAAAGCAGCACTGTGTCAGCATAAACCTTACAGTATAAACAGACCAGGAACACACTCTGACAGGCTTCTTCCTGTGAATTGTGCTGTGGAAATTCACAGTCCTTTTGAAAACCAATAAACTTTTCACCTGAGTATGTTTCGCAGAATTAAGCCTGAAGTCAACATTATAATTACAGGCTTAAAGGGTGGACTGCTAAAAACTGATAATGAAAATAGAGTAAATATTCTGCCAGTGAAACCATACTGTAAAACACCTGCTGCCCACTCCACTGACAACAGTGGGAAATTGAAATCCAGTCACTCATGAGATCTGTCCCTTTGGTGTTTTGCTTTTCACACTTAACACTTTCCGGGGGCCTTGAAGGGAAGCCAAAAAGTCGATGCAGTGAATGAGTGAAAGTAAAAGCTTCTTTATGCAGAGCCAGTGTCCAAATTGAGGTGCTCTGTGAGGCTGTTCAAACAACCTGAAGTGTATGAAAAACCTGATGAATTCTTCACTCATTAACTGGAAAAGCGCAACCTGGAGTACTCCAAGGCTCAAATCAGACTTACAACAGTCATCATGTCTGTTCAGATGTAGGTCTATGGAAATTAAGGGTTGATGGCTTCAGAATCTGTGTTTCTGGCTTCAAGTCAGCAAATAGAGAGGTGCGTTTTGTGGGGCTTTTAACTCACAGGTTACATATGTTACACCATACTAATTGAAACAGAGCTTTTCCAGCTGAACACTTATTAAGGACAAACTGTGCTTGGTCATTGCTGAAGAGAACTGTGGGACATCATGCAGGAGATATGGCTGATCTGGATCAAGGCACAATGTCTAGAAGCCACAATTAATTTCTACCATTGTTTGGATCAGGCTAGGTGTTAGCAATAAAAACTGTGATAGCTACTGAGCTAGCACCAGATTCAACCCAAAGGAAAGAAGGAGAGAAAATGAGTGGCTATTACCACTTGTGGATCTCTGATGGAATCTGTTGCTATGGTAGGAGGCCATGAAAGAGAAGATCCAAGAACTAGAGCCACAGCTGAAGATCATGGTAGGAGTTAGAAGAGGATTTGAAAATGTAATGAATGAAGAGAGAGAGAAAACAGTGCTGCTACTGAATAAGAAGACAAAAGAACACATAACTGAGAGAGAAGGGATGTGATGCATGAAAGAACATGGTCAAAAGCAGAGAAGGAAAGAGAGGAGGAGAGGGGAGGGGAGGGGAGCCTTGACAGCTAAACAGAAGGTTCTCATTGGGGGAAAAGAAGTAAAATGAAGCTATGCATTGCACTGAAAAATTTGGTGAAGCAAGGAAGATGTGGTTTAACAAAGCGGAAGATAGAAGCAGCGAACAGGAAAGGAAGGGAGATAACCAAGGATTTCAACAGATGGAAGGGTGAGAATTTTATAAGGAAGACGTATGAGGGAATAAAAGTTGAAATAATAGAAAGTATTTGACTGGATACTGTGATGAGGGACTCCTAGAAATCTCTCCATATGCCTCTCACTCAAATGGATCTAGAGAGGAAAGGGTGTGCTAGATCCAATAGCAGTGATACAATATTTGGAACTTTTCCTCAGTTTTTAGTCAAGGCAGTACACAGACCACGAATAACACAGAATACCAAAGTGGAATGATATGGTATTTTCTGAGCTGAAAATATCTGGAAGCAGAGATAACTAGGCAGAAGTGTTGTATCTGCCTGTCCTGCTCCTTCTGTTCATGTACCGTCTGTTTTTGGGTCTGATTACAGGGAGGATACTCAATGATCTTAAAGGTCGTTTTCAACCCAGATGAATTTATGATTCCAGAGTCCTGACCCAGAGACATGCTTGGTCTGATCTATAACCCTGCTTATGTTCTTGAATGAACTTAGAAATGACAGTATCTGAGGCAGAAGCAAAATGCAGAGAGCTTAAAGTAATTGATGCAGGCTTGCTTCTCTCACCCTGAGATGGCAAGGCGTGAAACCACAAGACTGACATTAAGGATTTTTAATGAATCTATGCAGAGGGGTGGAGCAATGTGGAAAACTTCATTTTGGAGTATCAAAGCAATCTTTGGTAAGGAGCAGATTTACAGTCTGTAAGGACAGGAAGAAACATGAGTGTATTTCTCCAACAACTTCATGTTGGTTGGTTAATTGTGATGTGGCTGTGAGAGACAAGCACATTGCTGGAATATCCCTGTGATGAACAGCAGAGAAGATACTTATGTTATATAAGGTGGGCTGATACCTTTTCAGGATTAGAACAGGGATATGTGATTTTGATCACCACTTTTCAAAGATGATTGATTGCAAACCTGCATAGATATGGAAAGTATCATAAGAAATGGAAAGCTTGAATATACAACACTGGAAAATCTTAGCATGTTTATCTGTTAATACAAGGGTAGGTAGGGACTCTGAGTTAGATAACAGAGAGAGAGAGAATTACTAAGGCAGAGGATAGTGTCTGCAGAAATATAGATGGATGTCAACCAATTAGGAATATAAAAATTAAAATATAAATTAAATTAATTAAAAATTAAAGTTGGAACTTACTGCAGTGGAACAGTCTCTAATCTCCTCTGAAACAGAGGTGGTTGATCATTGTCCTAAAAAGTCCGAACAAAATTTATATTTAACAGAGATATGTGCGTTCCTGAATCGTGTGAAGTCCTGTCTCACTTGTCTGTCTCACAGTAGCATTACCCCTGTCGGAGATGTGCCTGGTGAGACAGCCCACAGGGTCACAAATATCACTTGGAAGCACTTGGAAGGATACTATTTTTTATGTAGCAGGTGAATTTAGAATGCAATTAACTTTCACATTATTGTTTACATGTTCCTGGGTCATCCCTAGGAACGGATCCATCCCAACTCCCCTGTCTTAGGTTTCTGTTTGCAGTCTGTCAGAATTAAAGTCAAGGAGTGAAGATTAACAAATGAGTACAGTTACGGAATTTAATAACTGCTTGACACGATTCAAGCTGGGGGACTTTATTTGGGATTTACAGTTGGTGTTTGCATTCAGGTGTTGGCTGGGCAACAGATGACAACAGCCCTGTATTGTGCTTCTTTCTTTGCAAACCAGGGGCTCTTCTAGACATGGTATATATATTACCAGAGGTATGAGCAGTTACTGCAGTGCTTTTTGGGGGGGGTTTGTCTTCTGGATATGCAGTTACACACTAGTTGAAGCTTTTTGTCATGCTTCAGTTTATGGGAGTTGCACATTGCAACTGGCCAGCTGCTGAGAGGCAAGTATGAGGCAATTAGTGATAAGGAATTACTGAGCAAGACCAAGACATTTGTTTTCAAAGTATTAGCCCATTATCCATCTTACATATGATTCAATTAACATTATCGCTGTTGTAAAAACAACTTATGCACGGAAATAAACAAAACAAATGTGTTATCCTTTGAGCTCTCGTTGCATTTGGCTAGCTAGCTCAGAATTGGCCTAAGGTAGAAAAGTGTGTTTCAAGCAGGAATTGTTTTTTTTTTTTAAAAAAGGAGACATTAGGCTTAGCACTTCTCCTGAAGATTTATTTCAGTAGCATACAGAGTAAATAAAATCTGAAACAGGGTAGGATATGAAGAGAAAATAACTTACTCTCATCCACTTATAATGTCAAAAATGTAGTTAGTCATGGATGTGTTGTTAACAGCATAGCTACCTGACAGAAAAGCTGACGTAAAGCTTTTCTGATTCATCTGGAGAGTTTCCTGCATTGCAGAAAAATATCAGTTGAATAATATATTGTTTCTGCATTTACAGGGTTGTTTTTTTGTTTTTTGTTTTGCTTCTTTTTAATTTATAGCCTCTTTTCCACTGAACTCCCCCCCCCAAAAAATTTATGGAATCATAGTATCGTAAATTCATGGAACGGTTGGGTTGGAAGGGACTTTGAAGGTGATCTAGTTCCAACTCCTCTGACATGGGCAGGGATGCCTTCCACTAGACCAGGTTGCTCAGAGACCCATCCAGCCTGGCCTTGAACACTTCCAGGGGTGGGGCGTTCACAGCTTCTCTGGACAACCTGTTCCAGTGCCTCACCACCCTCACAGCAAAGAATTTCTTCCTAATATTTAATCTAAATCTACCCTCTTTCATTTTAAAACAGGTGTTCCTCATCCTATCGCTAAACTTCCTGATAAATAGTCCCTTCCTGTATTTCCTGTAGGTTCTCTTTAGGCACTGGAAGGTGCTTTAAGGTCTCCCCAGAGCCTTCTCTAGGCTGAAAAACCCCAATTCTCTCAGCCTGTCTCCATAGGAGAGGGCTCCAGCTCCTATTCCTGGCCTCCTCTGGACTCGCTCCAGCAGGACCCTGTCCTTCCTGTGCTGGGACCCCAGAGCTGGATGCAGTGCTCCAGGCAGGTCTGAGCAGAGCAGAGGGGGAGAATCCCCTCCCTCTCTCTGAACTTGGTTTCTAGATCTGCTTAATATTTTCTAGGATGGGAAAAGAGGACTGCACACATTACTGGAGGTGTAAGTAAACTATGGATTTATAAAAAATGTAACAGTTTATGGAATTCTTTTTCTCTTTTGTCCTCTCATCTCTATGTTGCCCTATTAGTTTCATGCTCTTTGAAGTGAGACTCAATCTCCCTTGAGTGTCTGCAGAGCCCAGGGAAGAAGCAGAGGGCTGGACACACAAACTCTGAAGTCATGTTCCTAGTTCTGACTGTGACTGTGTGGTGTAGTTTGGTCAACTCATTTCACTTTTTCTTTTCATGTTCAGGGCACCCTCTGAGCTGTGTCAGGGATGACATGTTTCTTTTCAGTGTTGTCACTGTGAAGGAAATCTTACTGTGCTGGCAGCCATCAGTCCCTAGCAGGGGTTTGAAGATGAAAGGCTTTGAAACACTGGTGAGGCTTTGGGGCAGCAGTAGTGGATGGGGATTCAGGTACTTGGAGCAGCAAGCTCTCAGAGCACCTTATGCATGCCTTGGCATTCTCACATCAGTGCACAGAGCTGTGATGATATATCGTCCTTATATGGTCCAGCACAGTCTGTGGATTTTCAAGCTTTGTCCTTCCCACTACTGGCACCCAGGCTTCTTGTTCTTCTTTCTAATTAATCCAGTTTGGATTTCACTAGTGGTCACACGTATACACACAGAATATAGAGAGCACGCTCACACAAAAATAGTTGATAATGGAGTTTAGTAAGATGTGGTGATCAGCCACAGGGCTCTGTCAGATAAGCATGCCAACCAGCCACCTGCTGACAAACAGCCCCTGCTAGGCTCTCTTTTCCCCGCTGGTCCATGGGCTCGTGAATGCATCAAGTTGTAATTAACCACTGACTGGCTGAAGGACTCCTAAATCTTGTGATGTTTACTTAATGCCTGAGACCTTAGAGGTCTCCAGGTAGAGATGAGAGAGTGCTCATGCATGATCAAACCCCTCTGATTTCATCACCGAATCTGATGAACTGTTGTTCAGTGAGATAGGGTAGGAATCGTATGTGTCCTTTTAGCTCATCCTGTCAGGAGTTAGCTTGAAAGACAAGACTCTTATCTACCTTTATAGGTAAGTACTGGTATTGAGCTAAATCAGGAACAAACACTGAAGTTACTGCAGCTCAGCTGTGGATGGCATCTTGCTAAATTTGTAATAAAGCAATTACATTTTTTCAAGTGCCCATATCACTAAGTGCTGGTGTGACACATTTCAAATTGATCTGTATTCAAGATCAAAGGACTCGAGTTTTTCAGTCACATGAGATCTGAGGTACCTGTAAACAGACAGGAAATACATTTTCTCTTCCTTTCTTTTCTCTTCAGCATGGTGATTCTCTAAGCAAGGTTGCAAAGGCTGCTAAAATAGCGGAACGGATGGTGAACCTGAACACATTTGATGACGTTGTACAAGGTATGGCCCACTGAGAGGTGCTTCTAACTCTAGTCTGAAGTCCTGCAGATAAGTACCTATAGCCACAGCAAAGACAGGACAGAACAGAATACAGAAACAGAAGTAAAATGAGTAGGTCTAGGAACCTGCTGACTCACACAAAGCAAGTAGTACACAGACCATGGGCATGCAAAGAGCATGCCATGTTAGCCCTGCTCTGAGCTCACTGGGGACAGCAGGTCTGGTGAGCACTGCCCTCCCTGCAGCACTTCCTTCCCTCAGCAGGTACTTTATTCCTGGATGCAAGTGCTGGTGACAGCAGCCAGAGGCAAGCAGCTCCCTGCTGACATGCAGATCCCAGCCACAGCAGCCTACTCAGTCTTGATGTCCTTTTGCAAGAGTAATTTTACTGTCTCTCCTTAACTTCCTCCTGAAGGGCCATGTCTAGCTCTGGGAATGGCCTGAGCTCACACCTTGCTCTGGGCTTCTATTTTATTGTTAATCCTTTGTCTGCTGATTATCAGTTTGATTTTTATTTTCCTCTGTGTGTGAGGTGTTGGTGCTTGGTAAAATGCATTTACAGGGCTGAGGTGCTGAGGCTTGGAGTTAGGACTTAAGAACTGAGACAGATTTTACACTAACAATTGGGTTGTGTGGAGGCTGTGGGGATGACAGGTTGTCTTTTAAAGCTTCCCTGACACTGAACTGTGCTGATTTATTTCTGATTTATACACGGGGACCTTTTCCTTGATTTTTTTTGGTTTAGATTTTAAGTATTTTGAGGATGCCTCAGATGAATTCAGAGGCCAGGCAGGAACCCTCCTCCCACTCTGGAAGTTCCAGTATGAAAAAACCAAGAAACTTGCAGTTACTGCCATCTCCTGGTAAGTCTCTTCATTCCAAACTTAATCTCGACTGTTGCACAGGGGAGTGGAATGGAATGGGATCTTATGAGGCAGGGCTGGTTTCTCTGGGAACACGGTTTTGATTTATTACAGTCAGCCGCTTGTGCAGCACCTAAACGTGCCTGGTGCTTCTGGTTGCAAAGAAGATTGTATAAGGCTGAATGTGCCAGGCTTGTGCCCTTCAGCAGAAACTGAAGGCAGAGCAGGCCCTGTGCAGCGCTGGGGAAAAGTGAGTGCAGTTAGCAGGGCAAAGAAGTGTCCCTTCTTGGGAAAGCTGGGATAGATATGTCGTATCCTTGGACAATATGCTGTAGGAGTCAGCCCTGCACAGGCAGCCCTAAAAATCCCGCTGTGTGCCTGAGAGTTGACCAAACGCTTCTTGAACTCTGTCAGGCTGGTGCTGTGACCACTTCCCTGGGGAGCCTGTTCCAGTGCCCAACCATCCTCTGGGTGAAAAACCTTTTCTTAAGATCCAGCCTAACCCTCTCCTGACACAGCTTGATGCCATTCCCTTGGCTTCTGTCACTGCTCACCATGGAGAAGAGATCAGTGTCTGCCCCTCCTCTTCTCCTCACAATGAAGTTTCAACTGCAGTGAGGTCTCCCCTCAGTCACCTGTTCTCCAGGCTGAACAGAGCAAGTGACCTCAGCCACTCCTCATGCTGCTTCCCTTCCAGACAACAGAGGTATTTGTGTATTGGGATCTTGCACAGTTCAGTGCAGTAGGCATCTGCCCTGCAGTCCACTTTTCCATGTTCAGTCAGTACAAAAATGATCACTGATACTTGGAAGTCGACTCTCTTTTGTTCTGCGATATTATTGCTATGCTTATTACTGTGAAAAAACCAGCTTATCACCAACCTGAATGAGTCCTTTCCTTTTTTAACATGCTCAATCCTCCTCAGAATTGGCTTGGTTCATGCACTGAGCATGAGACAAACGTAGTCAGACCCTGCCCTGTGCTCCCCTGCAGTTAGGCCTCCTCTCACTTGTTTGTGTGAGCACATTTGTGCCTTGACAAGGAGGATCTATGGAGAGACAGAGCAGGATTGCAGTCTTCTGCCCTTCAAGTCCCTGTGGTATTATATAAGAAAGTATCAAGCATGCAGTTGTGTGAGAATTACAGATAACAGTAAAAATGGGAAGCAAAATTCGGAGAAAAGGCATCTTTAATAGGTAGTTTGTACTGCTGTTATACTTGTCTCCTGGAAATGATAACAGAAAGATGGCTCTGAATTTGGAAGAATAGCTCCAAATTGCTTTATGGAATAAGCCTTTCTAATTCAATTTTTATTCCCTCATTTTTAGCAGTGATGGTGCATTTAGTGAAAAGAACAAGAGCATTAGGATGCCTAGATATTAGTCCAAATGAAAAAGGAGAAATTAAAAGAGAAGTGGGTTTATTTTATCAATTCACAGTAGCAAGTCAGAGAAAATACTCATTAGATTATTTCCACATACATTCATTTCATGGAATTGTTGCCCACTGATTGGGCTGTGTGAGCTCAGGGATAGCAATAGTACTGATCTTTGTCCCATGGAAACCCTCCCTACAGTAACTTACCACACAGAGTAGAGGTTGTAGAGAGGGTAGATGTTTTTCAAGTAAAGAGACTTTAGAAGACATCATAGATGGCCAATTGCTCACCATCAGTATTTGCCTCAGGAAATACACTGTTCACCAGCTGGGTCAGAAGGGAATGTCCCTTCCTGGTCTGTGGGAATGATCATGAATTCGTGAACTGATAGCTGTCACTTGAAGCATCTCTCATAATTTAATAATAGGTATGGAAAGTGAGTTTATTGATTTAGAAACTACTTAATCTTTCCATTGAAAGATGGGAACAACCATATTCCTGCCTTTTTGCTTTCCTCAAAGACCTCATTTTTAAAAGTAAACTTTCTGCAATTATGAAATGGATAAAGCCGAGAAATGCTGGAGATTGACGTCACATCTGTCTTTTTATCCTTTTCGTCTACTGTTTTGATCTTCTGATGTTCTGCTTTTTTGTGCATCTTGAGTTTGGATGAGTTACTCACAAACTTTATTAGTGCATATGGTCAAAAGGCAGAGCCCTCAGACTGTGTGCAGTCTTGTGAGAACAGACTCTGAAGTTAATGTGTGAAACACTGTGCATTGCTGTGGAACTACATGGTTAACAATAAATGCAATCTTATATATATTTTCTCATTACAGGAATCCAAAGTACAAGGACCTATTTGCAGTGGGGTATGGCTCTTGTAAGTACTAAATGCAAAAGAATCATTGAGAGATTTAAAATATTTAAAGGGCTCTGAGATCAATTCAGACAATCCTCTGAGGCATGGATTGCATCTCATAACAAGGACTCACCTAATTTCAAAGCAATAAATTGAGATTTAACTCAATACAGGGATTAGGTGTTTCCATTCCATGACATGAACATTCAGAAGTACATAGGCATAGACAGCAATTATTGTAGGACTAAAACAAATTTAAAACAGGATAGTGTGATACATAATGGAATCGCTGAACTATTCTTCCTTCCTTTGTGGTCTGGAGAACAGCAATACTTACGGTTTCAAAAGAGTTCATGGATAGGTTCATGGAGGACCAGTTTGTTGTTGGAGAGACAAACCACCTGATTCAATAAGTTGATAGTTGTAAGTTGCTGGAAGCTTGTCACATACAGGGGACAGACCTGTATTTGTTGAGGTTCTCAGTTTAAACAATTGCTACTTGTTGGTGTAAGATACTTGGCTAGAGTGGCTACAGGGACCTCTGGTATCATCCCAAATATGTATTCATTCTTATGTCTTTCTCTGTGCTCTGACAATGGAACCAGATGGGTTGTCTTCATTTATACTGGTAAGGACTATGCTCTGCTTGCAATATTGCAAAATTTCATTTTCCTTTTAAAATTACATTTTTCTTTTGACTTTCACTCCATCTGAGCTCTGGAAATGTTCCTGTTAGTTTGCCAAGAAGCCTAAATTGGCCTGACACTCTCTTTAATTCAGCAGGCAGCAGCTATTCTAAAGAGCAGATTAGAATCAGCTTTTCGAAAAGAAAGCATGGTGTGAAGCTCTCAGGATGTCCTTGCCTTGTACAGCATAGCAAACTCTTATTGTTCTCACATCCCTGTGCTTTGAGAGTGCAGGAATTTAGCAGTGCCTTCTCACTGCCCTGCCAGCCAGGTGGCAGAGGAGAGATACAAGCTCATGGTAGGCAATATCCCTGCTTAACCTATTCAAGCAATTGTTCTAATTTCATACGCTGTGTACACTAAGCAAGACCAATGTGCTTTCCAGGTTGTGCAAAAGTATTTGTTAGTTCTGCCAGGATCCATTGTGCCAAAGGCAATACAGAGATGCAAGGGGAGGCAGACTAACTCAGTGGCTTGCCATGTAAGTGGACGAGAGATCCAGAAATCTTGTTATCCCATTTTTATAGAGGACAGAGGGCATAGCTTCTCTCAGCCAGCTGTAGCCAACTAAGAGCTAAGAGCTGAGTCTCTGCTCTAGATCCCCCTTTAGTCAGCAGGGCGAGATCAGCACATCCAGAGGCCATCCATCCTGATGTTTAAGGGAGCAGCTAAGCGGCCCTCTGGAAGGGGTGATCCCTCCTCACAAGTGAACCGAGGCAGAGCACCTAGCCTGGGTGCCTGTCTCTTAGATGACTAAAGTGAGGTGAGGTAAATCCACCCCAGAGGAAATGATCCTAGAGTCACACTGGGGCTGGGATGTCTTTGGGTCTGCCGTGGCCATGATTACATCACCAGTCTTCTGTGCAGCAGGCATTTGGGAGCACTGCCAAGATACAAGTAACACATTTGTTCTACTGCCCACAGTATACTTTCTGAAACAAAAGATCCCTTGTTTACTGTGGGTTGACACCACTCCAGAGAGGTGGGCACTTTCTTTACAGAGAGGGCCCTAGCCTCTCCCTTGCTTTTGTACCCTATTTCTGCAGTCTTCACCAGTAATTTGTTTGGATGGGGTTTCTGATGCTAGAAGTGTTTCTTTGGCATGAGATGGGCTCTTCTGAACAAGGAAATAATGTCATCGTAATTTGCAATTCAGGGTTTATGCTGCCTGGCTGGAACTAATTTTTATTCCCATGAGGAGGAGCTGTCTTTCTGTTTCTGTTTTTTCATAAATGAGATTGCTGGGTTTCTGGCTACACTGACAGCCTGCAGTGCAGGGTTCAAAGAGCCTCTAGTGGGTGTTGGGCTTGTGCTCTGCCTTGCTGATGGGAGCACTATGAATACAAGCTCAGGTCTTTGCCATCACCTCGGTTCATGTTCCAAAAGCAATTGTGCCTCTGACAGCCTTCAGAGATGGCTTTTTATGTGCAGCTCCAACTGTCAGCACATGAGCTGAGTAGGGAAAAATGTTGTCTCTATGCCCAATGTATTTTATCCTACAGTTTCTTTGGATTTCATGGATGTAACTTGCCACTCACAAGGATCTGTGAGGAGTACAGGCTCACACAAAGCACTGGCAATCTGAGGTATTTCGCAAAGGTTTCTACTCCGTTCTTCACAATCTGAAATAGGGCTTCATGTAGGCAGAAGTAAAGCACATAAAGATACATATACTGTTCCAGCTTTCTTGTGTAAAATCAGCATAAGCAATACTGGCACAGGGTCCTTACACTGGTGTGACTGCATCCAAAGTAAGAGTTGCTGCAACTTTGTGATCAAACTAAATTGTTGTCAAATCCAGACCAGAGCTTTCACGGAGATGATCTGGCACTTAATAGATGTCCTGAGGCTCCCCGAAGCTGAAGAGTAATGGTGGAACATAGAACATGGAACAGCTCTGGTTGTATTCTTCTACAACATAGAGACAGGTAAATACAGGGAGGCAGGGCATACTAACTGGACAGTCTTGAATTTTCCGGCTTCTCAAATGAGCTGCCCAAGGACCATGGATAATGTTTTATTTACTGCCCTGCACTGAGTGAGGCCGATGGATGGTTGGTCACTGCAATAAGGATATTCCCAAACAGGACATGCACTCAGGGTGCTTCAGAAGGAACAGGGAGAGGTGAAAATGAACCAAGTGGCCTTTACAGCAAGGTACTGCCTCTTCCTGTTTATCTCTTTACTTCATAGGCATTTTCAGAATCAGACACTTTAATCAGAGATTAGAATAAAGAAAATGACTGGTAGCAAAACTCGCTCACTCACAGAGGGGAAAAGTAATACTGCAGGGACTGAGAGGATATGCATGGAGATATGCTATTTACCTCCTCCTCTTTTTCTACAAGATGCCTCATTTCCCTCTATCTAGAAAACAAATAGTGGAAAAAATAATTAGTAGTGAATTCCCAATCCACATTTAATAAAAACTAAGATCAGCTTCATGTTACACCACTTAGGTTTGTACACATCCTGTTTCAAGCCCCAGAGACTTTTCTGGGCCAAATACTTTGTTTTCCAGCAAAGTATTTTTTGGCCAAATATGAATTTGAGAGACACAAGCAAGGAGTCATAGAATCATACTGCACTTTAGGTTGAAAGAAACCTAAAAGATTGTTCAATTCAAATCCCCCTGCCACTGGCAGGAGCGCTGCCCACTAGATCATGTTGCTCAGGATATCAAACCAGTCCTTGAACACTTCCAGGGATGAGACATCCACAGCTTCTCTGGGCAATGTGTTCCAGTGTCTCACCATCTTGACAGTAAAGAATTTATTTGTAATATTTAATCTAAATTCTCAGTTTAAGATTATCCCTTGTCCTATCACTATCTGCCTATGTAAAAAGTCATTCTCCATCTCTTTTATAAGCCCCCTTTAAGTACTGGAAGGCCACAATGAGGTCTTCCCAGAGCCTTCTCTTTTCCATGTTGAACAACCCCAACCTTCTCAGCCTGGGTACATAGTGGGGGTGCTCCAGCCCTCTGATCATGCCTGTGATTTCCTTTGGACTCGTCCAACAGGTCCATGTCTTCCTTGTCCTCCAGAGATGATCATCAGTCAGTGTAAAATGGGATGGAAGGTGCTGAATGTTGAGGAGACAGGGGCTGAAGAGGTTCTTGTGATGATAATGGCAAAGCTTTGGCTCCCCTACCCAGCCTCTTGAGTATCAGGATTGAGAGCTCTTGTACCCTAAGAAAAATATCTCTAAATGTCTCCCAGCTCTCATTCACTCCTTTACCTCTGAGAGTATTTTCCCAAGGGATCGCACATATTAATGCTCTAAAGAGCTAGAAGTTTAGGCTCTGGCAGTGAAATGTTTTTTAATCCAGCTAGTGTGTGCTCTACTGATTCAATGTCATGTAAGTTTTAAAATCAAATCTTATTATATACTTAACTGGATGCTGAATGAATGCATTCATACTTTTGTTAGCACAGTTATTATATCAGTCATCCTAACAAGAGGGATGTCAGTTTTGATAAGACATTTACCCACTCCTTAGGTCTAGGGATCCAGATAATAGGTGAGATAACTCAGCAGGACTGGAGTCCTCATGCTGAAAGAAGCCCACTGCATACAGATAAGGTCTGTGATCATTAATTGGTGTTAACTACTTGTTAGCTGTTCCTGAAATGTAGATAAATCAGTCAAATTTCGATAAGATCTCAGTTAATTGCAGAAATAACAATTGAGAACCGTAGAATCATAGAATGTCCTGAAATGGAAGGGATCAACAAGAATCATGGAAGCCCAACTCCTGGCTCTACACAGAATCATCCCCAAGAACCCTACCATACGCTTGAGAGCCTTTTCCAAACTCTTCTTGAGCTCCATTGGGCTTGGTGCTGTGACCCCTTCCTTGGGAAGCCTACTCCAGTGCCCAACCACCCTCGGGGTGAAAAACCTTTTGCTGATATCCAACCTAAACCTCCCTGACAGAACTTCAGGCCATTCCCTCAGGTCCTGTCACTGGTCACAGAGCAGAGATCAGTGCCTGCCCCTCCTCTGCCCCTCACGAGGAAGCTGTAACTGTGATGAGGTCTCCCCTCAGTCTCCTGTTCTCCAGGCTGAACAGACCAACTGCCCTCAGCCACTCCTCACACGGCTTCCCCTCAAGGCCCTTCACCATCCTTGTTTCCCTCCTTTGGGCACTCTCTAGCAGCTTTATATCCTTCCTGTATTGTGCCACCCAAAACTGCCCCCAGCGCTCAAGGAGAGGCCGCCCCAGTGCAGAGCAGAGCGGGACAATCCCCTCCCTCGCCCGGCTGGTGATGCTGGGCCTGATTCCCCCCAGGACGCGGATGTCCCTCCTGGCTGCCAGGGCACTGCTCACTCAAATTCNGCACTGCTCACTCACATTCAACTTCTCATCAACCAGAACCCCCAGATCTCTTTCTGCAGGGCTGCGCTTCAGCCTCTTGTTCCCCAGTCTGTCCGTACATCCAGGGTTGTCCCATCCCAGGTGCAGAATCCATCACTTGTCTTTGTTGAACTTCATGCAGTTGGTGATTGCACGTCCTCTAATTTGTCAAGGTTTCTCTGCAGGTACTCTCTGCCTTTCAGGGAGACATCAGCTCCTTCCAGTTTAGTATCATGGATAAACTTGCTTAATATTCCTTTGAGTCCTGTGTCCGAGTTGTTTATGAAGACACTGGAGAGCACTGGGCCCAAGAGGGAGCCCTGCAGAACCCCACCAGTGACCAGCTGTCAGCCTGATGTGACCCCATTTACTGTAACCCTTTGTGTCCTACCCATCAGCCAGTGTTCACCCACTGCATGATGTAATTATCTATCCACAAGCTGGACATCTTGTCCAGAAGGATATTTAGGGAGCCCAGCTCTTTGATACATTAGTAAGTCATAAAAAATAGAACAGAAAATAATTTCAAAAAGTTATTAGTCCATCTCCCTGCAAGATAATACTTTATTTAAAACATGGTTTGAGGTCTAAACTTAGTCCACCTAATGATGATTGCATGCACTATAATTCCTGTCATCGTTGACAGCATAGCCCTGTAGATGGCAGGGAAGCCTTGTGACAAAGACAGAAATGGATGTTTGAAAAGCAGAACCTTAAAAAGCCTGAAAACTTTGATTTACCAGTGTAGGCTGTGGGCTTAAGAAGGCTCAGTGCTACAAAATGTGCCAGGTGTTTGCTTGTGTGTTCTTCTCTGCAGTGGTAGATTTAAAGGTTGTGGTGCAGGATGTGGAACATAGTTTAGAATGGATTTACATAACAAGCTGCTGTAAAATTTGGTATTTTCTGATGAATGACCAAAGAGCTTTAAGTAAAAGCATGCAGTGGATTGAATACTCCCTAAAAAATTCAAATCTTTGAAGCAGCTCTCAGAAAGTCTCTTCCAATATGTTTATATATTTAAATTATGTTCCCAGAACAGGCAGAGAAGACTCCTGGGAGCAGAAATCCCTACTAATCTTTCTCTAAGCTACATGAGTTTATTTTTATATTGGGAATAGAGATTTAAGACCTTGTCAGGGAGAGAAAAAACATTTTATATTGCTTGGATGAAATTCTTTGTCTAGTGTAAGGCTGCGTGCACATGCAATTCATGTGAAGAGACTGCTCTGGAGAGGAGTGGCTGGCATGTCCCCAGTCACGTAATGGCCTGTGTGCTGGACCAGGTACAGCAGTGACTGTCAGACTTTTTAGACCCCACAGTGAAGCTATTGAAGTTTTCTGAGTCAAATACTACAAAAGCCTGGTAGAGATTCATGTGGCCCACACGCCTCACTCAAAGAGAAGTTCGTGTTGCAGTCTGGATTCAGTTTGCTGTTTGGCATACATTTGTATGCTATAACAGATTCCAGCTTTGAGAAAATGTCTTCATATTCATTCAGTCGTCTGCCCAGCATGCAAGTTGATAAAATTAAATACATCTTCAATGGCAAAAAACCCTTGAGGCCACTCTCTGGTTTTGGTGACAGGATTGAGAACTGCACTGTACCACCATAGTGTATGAGTGTTTCCTTTCAGTTGTGAATGTATTTTTTATTGGTATTTTGTATATTTGTACTGTAAATTGAAAGACTGTCCCCTTTTCCAAATGCTGGTGATGCCAGTTATTAATGGTAGTTGGTACAAGAGTTAGTGATATCTAAATATCAGTAGTGAAATTATGTTCAGGAAAAAAGAAGACAATCACAGAAATAAAACATAATGATTGCATAGTTGCCAGTGATTTTAACTGATTATATTTTAATTTGCTACTGTAAGGGGATATTACAATACAGAAAACAAGCGTCAATTGAATAAGCAGAGAGAAGAATTAAAAGGGACTTTGTAAGTCTTATTTGTGAATTGCTGTAGAACATTTGAATGGCCAGTGAGTATCCTCACAATCAAAAAGGAACACCCTGGAGGACTTGGGCTCGCTGTGTACCAATTTATTAATGCTGTTTGTGCTATGTGACTTTTTAAAGCTGAAAGGAATTTTCCGTTAATACATTGTATTAATTAAAAGATGCTGCTGGGGAATGAAATAGGAAATAAAATGTAGCAATCAGATGCCTCTTAGGCAAGCGTATCAAAAACCATTAGTAATTGGGTCTAATGCTAATCTATTTTTTATCCATGAAATCACTGCTGTCAAAAAGTTTTGATGAGACAAGTATCTGGGAGGTGTCAAGAAATGGAACAATCATTCAAAGAGCAATTTAGATCCCTTTGTAGCAGAATACAAGGCATCACTTGGTGTTACAGTGTTCAAAAAAATTCAAGCTGTGTAGCCATACTGAGGGAAGCCCTATTTTTGGGTGCAATGATTTAAAAAAAGTTTTGTGAAGAAACACCAATGCTGAACTTAGTCAGAATTCTTTGGATTTGTAGAGAAGAAGGGTTTCAAAAGGAACTCAGGGGTTAAAAGAGCTTTTAAAAGCAGTTTTTAATTTAATGCTGGAATGACTACACTGCAAAAGCATGCTCATCACTGGTCACGTGCCAAGGAGAAGGGTGACGAATTGGGAAGGGTTCAAAAAAGAAAGAACAAATGATCTAAGAGCAGGGCAACTGACCTGGGAAACAAATATTAGGAATTTGGTTTGTTCATCTTGTCAAAGAAAAGCTTATTACGTCACTAGATTGTGGTCTGTTAACTCTCTGTATTGGGAAAGCAGATCATGTAACAAAAGGATCTTTAATCTGCCAGACAAATGATGTAACAAGATCAAAGAAAAGCTGGAGCTACATGAATCAGGCTGGACAATGTGTGGCTCTTAATAGCAGATGAGCAATTGAGAACAATTAATTTTGGCATGTGGTAAATTACCATTCTCTGGAAAATGTAAAGTGTGGAAATTTTAAAGATATGAAATTTGTTCTCTGAAGTTTTGGTCTGTTGCAGACATGATTTCTTCATTTAAAGCAAGATTTAAAGTAGTAAATCTTGTGTCCTTGATATCTTATTTTCTTCAGGAGTCTGATTTATTCACTCTTCTAACCTTTTTAGGGGCATCTTTCTGCACTGTCTCCTGTTTGAGTCTTCAAAGTTTATTTGCAAAACATCTATATCCTCCTCCATGGTCTGACAGTCTTTGAAAAACCCTCCCTAGTGGAATCAGTGTTAGAAATTTAAGCCGTCATACATCCGGTTTATTGAGATAACCAATTGTGGTCAATTAAATGTAATTGCACTGAAAATTACACTTTAAAATCTGTTTTCCAAATACTGAATATCTCTTACTGCATATGCAGGGAGAGAAATGACCTAATATACTGTCAACTCTGTTAGTAAATATAACCTAATGACCATAATACATTAAGTGAATCATATGAAAGATAGATTTCATTTGGAGACTTAGTTACTGATTTGTAATATAAATTCTGTGAGCTTTGCCTGGTTCTTCCTAGCCTTAACGTTTTAATACATGTGATTTTCAATCAACTCACAATATCAACTTTTGCTGTATCATTTTGTTATGCATGAAATAATAAAGAGCTCTGGTGGTGTGTTTGAGAAAAAAGATGTATTAAGAGGTTTTCTGGAGTCTGGGGATCAAAAGAGTTGCTCAGCCATCCTGTTGTGTCGCCGGTGCATTGCAGGCCATTAAATTCCCCCCACTTACCTCTTTGTGTAGCCCAGTTAGTTTGATTAGTGCATTTTTATCCACAGGAGACTAAACATTTGTGTACCATAGAGTCTTACCTGTTCAATAAAAGTAGTCTAACACCTTTCCTTTCTTAGCTTTGTCTCTGGAAATTGCTCCATTTAAGTTACTGTGGGAATTCTTTTTTTAGCATTTGCACAGCAGAATCCAAGGATAGACAGGTTAACTCTCTTTGTCATCGATGTCAAGGGGATGGTCTTGTGATGAAAATCTGCCAAAAGACTTTGTAACCATCTGTACTGAGACATGCCTTGACTCAGTAGGAAAAGATAGTCAACAGATATTGAGGACAGGCAAAACAGTTCTAAACACTCTCTCCTAAAGGATCAATTTTTGCTTTATTTTAAAGACTCATTTTCCCACACACAGATGTTCTTATGCCTGTGTTCTATCACGTAAACACTATTTGCTTTTTATTTTGCATTCCCTCCAAATACTAAGGTTACATTTTCATCATGGCTTGACTTTTCCATAGCAAAAGTCCTGAAATCAACTCTACTTCTCACACGCTAAGTAGCAAAAAATTTGTCAGGCCCCTGAGGCTATAGTGGTCCTGACCATCTTCACCAGCATCTCTTCTCAAGAGCAGTGGGATTAGCCCTGGCTGCCCACTGAGCCCCTGCACTGCTGGCTATGTCATTGTGCTTGGGTATCAGTTCCCTATCTCTTAGGGAGTAGCAAGTGATTCCTGCAACCAACCCTGGCACATGACCTGTTTCCCTGATAATCCAATGCTTAGGTCGATAAATAGCAAAGTAAAATCTGGATAAAACACAAGCCAGTGTTACTTAACCTTAATGTATTTACTCATGCCAGATACATAACTATTTTTCCATTTCACTTTATATTTTAAAGGGCTTGTTATCCTTCTGTTTGCTTTATATTTCATTGTTAAAACCTTGATATGGGGTACAAAGCAGATTTCTTAATCTGAGTGCTTTGACTTGTATCTGGGAGATAACAGTAGTAAGACCAAAGATCCAGCCTTCATTTAACTCTTTCCTTTAGAACTTAAGAGGATGAGGTTCAGTAATTTGGGTAGATTCACAAAAAATGAGTATTTTTAGAATTCCTTTTACCTTACAATAGTTCAGATTTGTATGTCTCTTTCTTCAGAGGAACTCCAGAGAGTCCATGTAAGGGAAAACAAAATGAATTGATTTGTTTGGCCTCCATAGTGCTCTGTCAGTGTATCAGGACTGATGAATGCCAGGAGGCATAAGATCTGTTTAGTGCTTGTGCAGGGACGTGTATTAGTTTAAGGGAGAGTTTGGTATGCTATGGATTTGTTCTGGTTGCCTCTCAAGAAAAGGCTCTGGATCTGGTGACCTTGAGAGGTTTTTCCATTTGCTCTGTTTGTCAGATGCAACTGTGGTTGTGAAATCAGCCACACAGATAAGAAACGCTGATGACTGTGTAAGGTTTATTTATCAGTGAACGCATACTTTTCTGTGGTTAATCAGCTATTAAAGCTCAGAAGTTTTTAAACCCTTGTTAAGAAGATAGAACTTTTGTTAATCTGTCATGATTATGGAAGTGCAGCCTCTGTAGTAAAGTGTTGTTGAAAAACTTGATCATATAATAATTTGTGCAGAATTCTGTTATGATTTTTGAAAGGTTTCTGTTGCAGGCTTAGATACGACTGGGTGATTTGCATTGTTCAGTTGCATTCAGAGTCTATCAAGCTAAGGGTGTACTTCAATGGTGAACACCTATGTGGAGGCTGCAATTTGGCAAGTCTTTCCCTGGGAGTAAGAGGGGGATTTCAGGGGTCTTCTTGGAAGAATTACATGGAAACAGGTCCTGCAGGGAAGATGAGTCTGAGAGAATTGGTTGATATTCAAGGATCACTTCTTCCAGGCTTAAGAACAATGCATCCCGATGAACAAGAAATCAGGCAAAGCAGATGAGAGACCTCTGTGGATCAACAGAAAACTCCTGTCATTACTAAGGCATGAGCAGGAAACACACTGGAGAGGGAAGCAGGGACAGGCCACTTGGCTGAATATAGAGATGTTAAGAGGTTAAGTAGAAATGAGACAAGGAGGGCCAAGGCCAATCTGGAATTAATTCTAGCCGAGGATGTCAAGAACCACAAAAAGGTCTTCTTCAACTACATAAATAACTAAAGGAAAACAAAGGATAATGTGGGCCTGTTACTTAATGGAGGGGGGATGCTGGTAAGAGAGGATTCGGGCAAGGCAGAGTTACTGAACACTTTCTTGCATTGGTCTTCATTAACTAGAACAGCCCTCAGGGATCTCTGACCCAAAAGATCAGGGCAAAGGAATGTTGGAAGCAAGACTTTCCTTTGATCATGGAGGACTGGGTTAGAGAACACCTAGGCCGTCTTGACATCCACAAGTCCCTGGGCCCTGATGGAATGCATCAACAAGTGCTGAGGGAACTGACGGACACCATGGCAATACTGCTCACGATCGTCTTTGACAGGTCATGGCAATCAGGAGAGGTGCCTGAGGAAAGCAAATGTCACCCCAGTTTTCAGAAAGGGCAAGAAGGAGGATCTAGGGGACTACCAGCCAGTCAGCCTCACCTCAGTCCCTGGAAAGATGGTGGAGCGCCTTGGTCTGGAGGTCATCTCTGACCACATGGATGACAAGAAGGTGGTCAGGAGTGGTCAGCATGGATTCATTAAGGGTAAATAATGCTTGATCAACCTTATTGCCTTCTATGGTGAAACAGCTCCCTGGATAGATGAGGGAAGAGCAGTGGATATTGTCTACCTTGACTTCAGCAAGACTTTTGTCAGTAACACCCTGGAGTCACGTTATAGCCCAAAAAATTATCGATAAGAACACATATCATAAAGCATGCAAAATTGCCTCTGTGCATCTTCTCTGAATGCCTGAATCTGCCCCCTGCTGAGCTGTACACAATAGCCACCCTTAAAAGCAAGGCCATGTATGTAAATAATTTTTGTTGCAAACCTCTATAGGCAAAATATCTCTATATTTGTATGTAGTAACTTGACAAGTGTATGAACTAATAGTTGTTTCTTTTCATAGATGCCCTTAAAGCAGTTTGTGAGACAGAAATTAATGACACAGGGAGTGATGGAATACTTATCTTCTTGTCTGTGACAGAAATAATATATTTTAAATTGTTTTGCAACCAACATAAGTATTTATGATGTCTTCAGTAGAGTTATTTGACGTATGAAAGTCAGAAAACACGAAGAACTACAAGTGGAAAAGGTAATACTTACAAGCATTGGGAGTTCATCTCGCAGGGAGTAGGTAAATTTTATTTGGGCTAGGAAATTTTTCCCTGAGTGTGGCATGGTAGTGTCAAGTCTGATCATTCAGAGATGACAAGGCATTATGAGATTATTAAAAATTGAAAGACTTTACTTCTTTTTATTTGCCCTCTATAATTTCAGGGTAGGATCTGTTTGGTGTTTTAAAATCTTCCTTTGTTGCCATGAGGGCTAGCAGTGTTTTGGTCTGAAACAAAGCAGAAGCAGACTTTTTAAAATAATAAAGCTGAGGCTTGAAATGAAAATTTCCTTCTATTGCAGCACTCCAGATTTCAGGAGATTGGCAGCGCTGTTGCAGCTTCTGTCTCTCTCCTTGCATGGCCTTCTAAACAATATCACCTCATGAAGGTAGAGGCAGTGATTCCCAAATAAATGGACTTCTGTGACCTTAGTAAAATCCCAGTGGGCTTGTGCCTTTTCAAATCTGATGACTTGCAACTTCTGCATTTCATGTATCTTGAGAGACCAGCTCACAGCTCCACTTTGATCCCTGGAATAAAATAGGAAATCCCCAGTAAGTCATGGGTCTGGTCCACCTTTGCTAGTTTGTTGCTCCTTGCTGTTCATTTGCTTCCGTTATAGCACCTTAATTTGTGTGTAATGAGATTAAATTGCTTTTGTGGCTGATTTATGGTTTTTAATGTAATTTGCCACATTTGTATTCCCACTGAGAAAAATTAATTAAGTTTTGCAAAGGCAAGTTTGAAATACATTTTCAGATTTGTGAAAGAGTTTTCAGGATTTCCATCCAAACCCCAAGCCCCAGTGAGATCTTCCATATTTTAAAGGTGTCAGAGTTTAGCTTCTTCCTATACATCTCTTGTACTGCAGGATCTGTGACAGCCTCTAATCCTTCCAGACTTCACAGCATGTTCTGAAAATTGCAATTTCGTTTTCTTCTTTGAAACAAATTTTTATCATTTCTTGCATATGGTATTACAGCTGACAGCATGAAGTCCCAGCCTGAATATTAAGACTGTAATTCTATTTCATGAGTTGTGCTACAGTGTATGAATTCATTCAACTGGACTTTCAAAGTGTATGCCACCAAAAGGAAATCTCAATTAATTTACAAATGATTGTCAGTTGGGACCATGTTCTATGTTGAGCAGCAGCTGATTCACATTTTAACAAGCTATTGTTTTTCCAGCTGGATTTCTATGATTCCTTGAATCATCAGCTTTTCTCCAAGACACACTGGGTGGTATTTACACTGTTAATCATGCATTTTGTCTTTTATTTAGCACATATATTTACATAACTGCAGGCTTAGTTAAGAGAAAGGGCAGATGTGGCTTCCAGATGAAGTGGAAAAAGGTTCAGCAGTGGTAAGAAGTTTCAGCAAACAGCTGCAGGTCAAGAGTTCTGAAAACTACAAGTAATGTCCGAGATAACTGGGCAATGAGAGCTTTCTGCCAGCTGGGATGATGGGGGTAATCCCACTTCTTACTGGTATTTTCTCTATTGAGTAGGAGAGGTCATTCAGGCAATGTCTATAAAATACTTCCAGACTCTATTCTGATTTCATGCCTAGGTTTACTGGAGTGTCTGGCTATGAAATTTTATGTAAGTTCTGTTCATTGGGAAGGTATTTGATGGTATCTGCCTTCCGCATTACAAGATAAAATTTTTCCTTGTTTGTTGAAAAGAACTTCTAATTAGCATGGTGGTTTGATTTTAGCCTTTGCCTATTGCAGTGTTGGTTTCATATAACAAGTGTGAATTTAAGAATGATGTGAAATCAGGCTGGAGTGGGCCTCTAATTAGATCAGGAAAGGCTTAATTCTGCCTGATGGCTTCTGACAAATGTGTGACACTTTTAAAACCAGTTTCTTAAAGCCCAATAGGATAGGGAATATTATCTCCTCTTAACCAGCTTGTCTCAGCATTGTCAGACTCGCTTGCTGGAGCAAAAACCTGCACAAGTGCACCTGGCACACCTTGCCAGAGGGCTTGCTATAGCTCCAAAGCTGAAATTTGGAAGTACAGGCACAGACTTTGGACTGGGAAGTAGATGAGGGATTTCCCATTTCAGCTAGGTGGGCAAGTAAGGATGCATCCTTCCTGGAGAAGAGTCTCCTTTCCCATGACTGTGCTGCAGGGTTATTTTAGTTGTGTAGATGTGCATGCAGAGAGCTTGAAGCTCGTCACAGCCCTGCTGATGTCTCTCTATTAGGAGAGAGACTCCTGGAATGGAACACCTCTTCAAAATAGGGTTCTGTTGCATTAAAACATCCACAGAGGAGCATGCGTGGGCTAACAACCCGTCTTACTATTTTGCTACTCCTTGGGAAATTTTCAAAGGATGCTGAGTATCAAGAAAGGAGGATTCTTTCCTACACTGAGCACCATCCCCTGTTTTGACTGGCAAAATGAGGGCTGAGGGTTTACATAAAGACCCTGAAGATGCTTCAGCACTCTCCCTTTTCTGTGCTGTGCAGAGATGGAGTAGAAGAAAATGTATCCTCTGAAAACTGTGGCAGTTGCTGTCAATCAGCTGTCTACAGACTGGATCTCTTTGAATCCTGATTTTGTATGGGCAGAGTCACTCACGAGGTGTTTGGTGTAGTACCACGTGTTAATGGTGGCTGGCATCACCTCTGTATGATAAATATCCCCACTGGATAGTGGCACAGCATTAATTCTTGTGTGTGTTCATACCATTTGGACTTGCTTTTTCTAATCAAATATTTACAAACAATCCCATTGTACTCTCTGGCATCATGAGGCAGCTCCCTGAAGGAAACCATTAATTTTCTGCTGTACAGCATTGGTTGATTAGATGCTTTGTGGAGGAGGAACTGATATGAAAGCATAGAAATGAAAACAGCAATACTCCTGCCAAGCACTGTAGCCTGTTGCTTTCATTCATCAGCTGGTTTTATTCATTCGTCTGAAGCAATGCTAGTGAATGAATCCTATTGGAGAACTACACAGACTGTGAGGCAGCGCTCAGCACAGTTGCCTCCCTTCCTTGCTATCGGTATCCCTGTTCCAAACACCAGGGGTCAGCTTTCTACTGTTCATTTGAAGCCCTTTCTGCTCTAGCTATGGCATCTAGCTGTTACAAGATACAAAGAGACCAACGGGAAGTTCCAGCCCTCCTCCAGGCCAAATATATCTTGCAGGGTAGGGTTAAGGTAGAAATACTTATGTGTTGGGTAACCTGTATTGCACTTCCCTCAGCAGAGCTGATTTTTAATTGCCTTTCTCTTCCATCCAGGAACTGCAGTTACCTATTTGCTGTTTAGACTGACTTCAGAGCCACTGGATGTGACAGCTCCTTCAGAGTGACCTGGGATTGCAGAGTGGGCAAGATCTCTGCCTGCCTGTTTTAGTTACTTGCATGGTCTTCATTTCTGTCATGTCTGAGGTTCCCTTCTGCCTTGAGAGTCTGTGTCTTCCCAGATGAGGTCACGCAATGCTGCTTTACTTCTTAATGATGAAAAAAACTAAGCCAAGGGACTCAGAGAAAACAGCAAATACCCAGATCAGCATTCATCTCACATGCTGTAGAGCACTACTAGAAATAGCAGGCTCTATTCCAGCAATTCCCATAGAAGGGAAGTGACTCTAGAGGTATTTTTTTCAAACAGATTATTCAAACTGGATTGCTGCTTCTCCAGACTTGTGCTATCACACCATGATTCTGTTCTGGAGAGCCCCTAACTTTTCCCAACCATTCCATGTGAAGAGCAGGAAGCTTTCTAACTCAGCTGTCTTTTCTGGCTAGCATTCAATCAGACGGCTGGGTCACCAGGCAGCTTTAAAGACCTAGTCCTCCTTAGATTTATTTTAGGAATTGCTAGTCATATAGATTGAGTGTTACATAAATGTAATGTCACCATCAGTACCCAGTGATGGCAGTGTCATTTAAAATTTTTGTTTTTTCAGCCAGGTCAATAAGCACAGGGGCACTGGGGTGAGAACACAGAGGAGGGAATCAAAAATGGCAGAGGGAAAGAGAGATCAGCATTTTTAGCAGCCACCCATGGTTAGATTGGTTTGTGTCAGTCATGAAACTGGACTTGAAAATATTTCCCTATTTTGATGTACACTCTGAGAAAGAAAACTTCCAGCTAAAAGAGCAGTTGCAGAAAGGTGTCTAAGGGGGTCTGACATGGGATGCCCTATGCATTCACTTCCCTTGAGAGCAGCAGGGAGAAGAGGGGCTACTTCTGTGTATGATGGTGGTAAGATCTTCACTGGAATGTTGTATCCAGCTATTAATAGTTCAGTCTTCAAAATGGATGTTAAAATTGAAAAAGGTGCAGAGATGAACCACAATATGACCTATGTTTGAAAACTTTGCCTTACAGTTAAATTCTCAAATAATTCAACTTGGCTTATTAAGGAGAAGATTAAGTAGTGATTTGATTACTGTCCATTAATTACTTGAAGGGAAAGGAAGGAGATATCTTATAGAAAAGAACTCTTTCATCTTACTTTTTCATCTAGGACATATTCTAGCAACTGGAAGTAGAATTCAGAGATCTCAGAGGGCTGGAAATGAATTTTTAATGGTGGAAGTAATTAAGTGTAGGAACAAATAAAGGATTTGTTCATCACAACCATCTCCTTTAGCCTTAGAATTTACAAATCTGCATTGAACACATTCCATCATTAATTCTAGCAATATGTAAGTTACTTTGTAAGCTCCTGAAGTTAGATGGCTTGTCATTATTCCTAGGGCAGAATAGTACAAAGAAAATGTAAAAGGCCCCATTAAAGACTTTTTCTTTCAAGACTTTTCTGCCTTTTGTTCTGAAGATGAGTGTGGATCATTTTTAAACAGAATACATTAGTAAAAACCTGAAGGAAATCTATCTAATTTAATGTTTTCATTAGTTGAAACTTGTGAGATATTCAGACACTTCTTAGCTTACCTTTGGTTTCTTGTTGCTGTAAAGCAAAACCACATGTTCTACAATGTAAAATCTTCCTCTGTTGGTCCCTGCTTAGGGAACTCAGTCATACTTTTCAATTCTTCTCTTCATGCTTGGTAATATTTACTAGGCTGCCAAACTGTAGGATATAACCAGAAATACCTGGATGCTAACCTCCACTGATTCATATGATAGACCACTTCAGGTTAAGATTCTATCAGGAATACTTTGAAAATTCTGGCCATTGAAAAAGAAGTGCAGATCAAATTTGCATTTTTTGGAAACCTTTAACATCAGAATATTATGAAAAACTACACATTTTGTGTTTTTTTTTTTAATTATGCATGATGTGTTCTCATGGATATCACTTTGCTGTAGCATATGTGAGAGAGGATAAAAGTGAGTATTTTTTAGGATATTGTAAAATGAAGTCCACTAGAGAAGGTAGGAAGAAAAGGTATTCATAAGGATACTTAACTGTATCAGTGAGGGATCAAAGTGGTGAATCACATAAGTAGTTTTATGTTGTTTGATCCTTTACACTTCTGTGTCTCTGGCTATAAGACAAGCAGAATACAACTTTGCTGTGTGAAGAACTTGTGGCTCACTCTGTATGACTGGACAATCTATGTATCCTTAATTTTTCAACATTATCATGCTAGATTTAAATCATTGATGAAATTAGCAAGTGGCTGCTGTTGGGAAAAGGCTCACTTGCAATAAAAGAAAGGCAGCGGGTATTGCTCCAAGAGCTATTGCAAAGTCCTGAGTTATTGTCATCAGATTCCTCTAGGTATGAGAGAAGATTCTCTGGATGGGATTCACTGGCATTCTCCAGCTTCTCCCATCAAATAGTGCGTGATGAAGTGGTTTCCACTACTGCTTAAGAGATCTTCATAGAGGCACAGTTGTATCAGCTCTTGTATTGTTTGGTGAGTTCTTAAAAGAGAAGCCATCACAGTAGATTCTCAAGATGATAATACTGATCCCCACCTCGGCTCCTGCTGGACAGGAGAGGAACTTCATGGAGCAGAACATGCTTTCTAGATGCTATGCAGTCCCAGGCTTCTTCTTCTGCAGAGATGCTGGAGTGAAGACTGACTGCCCAACAGCAGCCTGGCTGGTGGAGATGGGAGATAATGGGGACATAAATTCCCCTTTAACTCCCACAGCAGATCCAGGTGTTGGCCAGACCCAGATCTGGTTTAGGTAGTGGTTGGCTTCTCAGAGCTGCAAGTCTACAAAGTTGGCTGTCATTAGAGGAAGGTGAAAGTTTCTTCTTATGTGGATAAATACCTGATGGGGGGAATGAGGAAACCAGAGATGGACTCCTCTCACTGGTATCAAGTGAAAGGCAAAAGTCAGTGGATGTGAACTGAGATAGAAAGAAGTCCCTTTAAACATAAGATAGAACTTCTTTACTGGGAGGGTGGCTGAGCAGAAGAACAGTATTTCCACCCTCTAGAGAGTCTGTGGAGATAACCCCTTGCAGGTGTTAAAAATCTGACAACACAGTCCTGGACACCGTGCTCTGATTGACACTACTTTAGGCAGGCAGAATTGGACTAGATATTCTCCACAGGTACCTTCAAACCTCAGCTGTCCTGTGATTATGTGATTTTTTTCCTTTCTTTTTCATCTTTTATCCATCATATCTAAGTGTACGCCAAAATTTGGCCCATATTTTGCATAGATACTTGCTGCTTTATGTGAGTCTTTTGGACCAGTTCCATTCCCTAGTAGCCGCTTGCTGCTCTTTGGAAATTTCACTCTGAAGGACCTTCTGTCCTTTTACCATAACTATCTTTTTCCCCTGACTTTGTTACTTGGTGAAAGGATTGAAAGCTATTTCTTTGTTGCAGTAAAGAGTGCAGACTGATGTTACTCATGCTATTTGGGGTTGAGGAAGGCCAAGGTGAAGATGGAACTGAACCTGGCAAGGGACACAAAAAAGAACAGGAAAAGCTTCTATAGATGTATTAACCAGAAAAGGAAGGTCAAAAGAGGTGCTACCCCCTGATAAAAAAATGATGGAAAACTGGTAACAATAAATGAGAAGAAGGCTGAGATACTCAGCAACATTTTTGCCTCAGTCTTCACTGGCAACCTCTCTTCCCACACCTCCCAAGTGGATGAACAGTACGATGGGGACTGGGGGAGCAAAGTCCCTCCCACTGTAAGAGAAGGTCAGGTTCCTGACCACCCGAGGAACCTGAATGTACGTAAGCCTTTGGGACCCAAGGAGATGATGTGGGTGCCAAGCTAATCTCCACAATATTTGAAAAGTCA